>JADLZN010004999.1:0-230294 GCA_018155175.1 Sinocyclocheilus anophthalmus
TTCTCATTTACTTAGAATGGGTGACGTCATGCGTTGCTGAACTGAATTGTGGGTCCGTCGGCGTCGCGTCACTGGAGTTGCTCATGGCAGAAGTTGAAAATTTCTCAACTTTTCAAGCGCCAACGGAGGCGTTAGCCAATCAGATCGCCTTATGCAAATAGCCTCACTCAGGGGCTAACCAGTTGTGGTCCAATGCAATTGGATATGACGATCACGTCAGTGCCAAGCTTCAGATATGCCCTCTGTCAAGCGTTGACACCAACGCCCCCGTGTGAATCATGTGTCATATTTTGTTTTCCAAAAGAGCTTCTTGGTACTCTGTTAGGATAATGTTGCTAAAGCTACCATTGTCTCTGATTGTTTTTGCTGATGCTGCCTTTACATGCCAGGATGCCAGAATGATTGTAAATAGGAATGTGGTAGTGAAAAATTGCATATGGAAGCAATGTGAAGTCGACCACTTGAATTTGTTGAGCTCATAATGTGATAGCACGTGAAGACACCATGAGACCAGCTATGTTGTTATTTTTATTGCGCCGTGCTCCCCGTCTGTGTAATTCATAAATATGCATTTACTGCACAGTACAATCAGATTGCGTGAGATTGTTCTGTTTTGTTGCTGCTGGTATGCCGGAGCATGAGCTCTTGAAGCCCCGCCCTCTTCTGAAAAGGGAGGGAGGAGCACCAGATCATTTGCATTTAAAGTGACAAACACAAAAACAGCGCGTTTTAGCTCATACCCTAAAAGTGGCAGTTTCAACAAGCTATAGAAAATTATCTGTGGGGTATTTTTAGCTAAAACTTCACATACACACTCTGGGGACATCAGAGACTTATTTTACATTCAATTCAACTCAGATTTATTTGTATAGCGCTTTTTTACAATATAAATTATTGCAAAGCAATTTTACAGAAAATTAAGTTTCTACAATATTTAGTAGTAGCTTATCAGTGGTGACTGTCAGTTTATGCACATATGGCAGAAATGTACGGAAAAATCAATCAAAGACGTAATCAAACAGACGATGAACACTATTGACAGCAATTATTATATGATGCAATCAAACTTATAGCAAAATGTGGTAGTTCTGTATGTTGTTTCAGGTTTGGCATCATCTGAGGTCCTCTGAGGGGTTTGCATCATCTCTTCTCAGGTGTTCTGGATCCAGACTGAAGCTTGTGTAAATCCTAATTCCGTGGCAAAAACAGAGAAACAAACAGAGACATAATTAGCGTAGCTGCTGTGTTCCAACCAAGTAAAATTAATTTGTTTAACCCAAGCTAAAGAATAATAGTGTGCATTTGATCAGATATAACTGCAGTACAAGACTATGAGATGCATTATTGAATGACTGGCCAAAGAGCTATGTCTATATTTTTCACAGACACATTCATATTGTAAAAAGGGGCATAATAGGACACCTTTAAGATATTTTTGCATTATTTAATTGTTTTTTGAATGGCTGCACAAAAAAAATACATATAAATAAAAATATAAACATATAGTCTTGGTGAGAAGCTGAATCAAAAACAGATTGCATAAAATCACTTAATCTGACATTATAATAATACTCATTAAAAGCATCCCACTAACAAGTATAATTAAATTTGATTATAATTAACTTACCGAAACATGTCAGGCAAACGACAACCTAAAATGTTAAGCAAGTTAACCTCTGTGAGCTTCAGTTCTTTAATTCAAGTTAATGACATTATATAAATAACATATCTGTGCAAATAACTGTAACACACTGATATTTAAAGGAGAAGTGATTTGAAGGAAGCAATTTGCATTTTCAGCTTTATACATTTTGATTGTGCAAAGTCTATTTTTGTTCAGTCCCACATTACTGAGCCAAGCAGTGTTTAAATGCCTGTTCCGCTCATTCCCTGTCAGAGATGAGATTAGAGAATAATCTACAAGAGACACTTCAGTGAGTATCCCACAAAACAGGTCAGACCAACAACCAACTGGTCCAAATCAATAATGAACCATCTACAGATGTTATTGTTTCACAGATTTAGAAGAAGAAAAAAGACATTTGCATGTATATTTACTGAGATAATGACAGTGTTAATTGGGAAAATGTCAGATGTTAAAGTCAACTCTTGAGATGTCCAATTAGACGGCTGATATAGCTGAGGAGTATTCAATTATGTGTGTGCACTTCACGCTCCTGAAAATGCATTAAGATATAAATATCTCTGTCATATGGTAATCCAGCAAGACATCAGCAGTGCTGTGGAGGGCAGCACATTCCTTGGGTTAAACTAGATAAATAGAGAATAATTTTTGTTTCCTCCAAGATATATATAAACCGTTCAAATGTTAGGGGTTAGTAAGATGTATTTATTTAGGCTATGTGTTTATTTTTATATTCATTTAGTTAGTTAGTTTGTTTTTATTTTATTTTATGTTTTGGAAAAAAAAAGTATCTTATGCCCACCAAGGCTGCATTTATTTAATGAAAAAATATATATAACAGAGTAAATATTGTGAAATATTATTGCAATTTCAAATAACTATTTTCTATTTGGATTTATTTTAAAATGTAATTTTTTTTCCTGTGATATAAAGCTGTATTTTTGACAGCCACTTCTCCAGTCTCCAGTGTCACATGATCCTTCAGAAATCATTGTAATATGCTGATTTGGTGCACAAGAAACATTTCTTAACACTAGAACCACCACGGGGGGCTTTAATTTTACCAGTGGCTGTTTTTTTCAAATGTACATAACAGATTTAAAATAAAACATTCAAGTCTCCCAGTCATTGACTTTTACTAAAATTATGTAATTTACAATCCAATGTTGTTAAAAATAATTTTGATAAAACCAGAGCAAAAAACGGGATCAAATTTAAGTGCCAGCGGGTCAAATTTACCCACCTATGTAATGCATGTATTATTGCGCTGTCATTTTCGGGGGGTTCGGGGGTATGCACATTACTAAGCACTGAAATATAAAACAAATAAAAAAGGAAAAGGCGTTTTTTTTAAATAATAATTAAACTGCGTCGTCAGAGTTGGTATGTGGTTTTATCAGACACTTGCACTTAACATTATGAAAATCAAGCTCAAATGGAGTTAAAACAAGGTTTTTGAACAGTGAAAGACAGAGATCTGTGTTTTGTCTGTCATTACAACAGCCGCATCTGATGCAGCAAGTGCATTGCATTATACGCTTTCATCAACTTACAGGTTATAACATTTATTGTAGCTATATGGGCACTTAGTTTTTCATGTCTTTTAATACACTTGGCCAAAATCTCATGGTAGACGATGAAGCGCTATATGCACAGGTTATTTAAAAGGTAGCCTACAAAAGTAGCCTATTGGTTACATCTAGACGTCAAAAGCTCTTCTCAGCTCTTCAAACACACAAAAAACATTAGCCTTTATAGACATATTGTTTTAGTGAAGAAAACGCTGTACTTATTCAAATCATCATTTATAATTTACCCTTGCATTGCGATCAAGCCGAGATCTGTCTCCAGGCTGCGTGGCGATTTGTTCAGAATGGAAGTTTTTTTTTTGCTGACAGTTTGTGGATTCATAGCGTTAAAAAGTTTAGTGACAAGCTCTTTTGAATGCTTTTCATTGATTAACTATTTGTAAAACTCTCAAACAGACATAATGAAGACCAATAGCAGTGACTTAAAACAATAATAACAAAATATAATAAATAGTTGATTTTCCACGGCACACCTGACTGGACTAGGGTATGGAGACTGCCATACGGAAAGCCGCCCCTGCTCTAGACACTTATTTGTGAAGACAGTGGCATAATACAGTGAAATAATATGTTCTTTAGCCAGTTGTTATGTTGTCATGCGGTGGGTAAAATGTAAAAACAGTTTTACATCTAAAAACGGTTTTACATTTATGGGATTTTAATTCAATTCAGTGAGCCAAATCTATTGAATCCTTTCACTTTCAGATTTGTTCAGATTAATTCACTGACTCATTCTGAAGGTTACGACACAATTAAGCCAGTAGGTGGAAACAATAAAGTTACGTTTTGTGAGTTCTGTTATGATTGATTCACTAAATCGGTTACTCTTATTCAATTGATTCGTTCATTCATCTGCACCTTTATCTTCTTGTTGTAAACAAGACTGACTCACAAGCATGCCAAATTGATTTGAACGACACAATCCTTCTTGTTCAGAGGTCTACTGATTCTCGATCACAAATAATATGTGTTGATCATTTAATGTACCCCAAGATATGCCCCAGTTCATTCAATTCATTCAGTTTCGAAACTCATTCAGACTCAAAATAACGACTTGTTCGTTGAAGGGGGCATGCTCGTTGAGTCGGTATAGCCAATTAAATGTTCCTTTACAGCCCATATTCAAATGCTATAGGCCAATTTCACACTTCCGGGTTTTTGGCTTCTGGATTGACCCATGCCGGGTAAACTTATTTCACTACTGTGTGTGTGCACTTGGATGGGTTGAATGCAGAGCACAAATTCCGAGTATGGGTCACCATACTTGGCCACACTTCACTCACTCACTCATGATGCCGCTTAACTTGATTATATCATTATCCATGTCTGTTTTGGTTCAGCAGTGTATTATCACATTCCATGTGAAAACTGTAGCGCTTTTTGTGATGTGCAAAAATCATCGGCTAGCAGCTCACTTCTCACACAGACCTGATCCACTGATACATATTTGAGAAGACAGACCGCTCACATCCTGGCCATTTTTTTCTGGACATATCATACATGGCAAGACTTCTGTCATCTCTCGATGATATTTCATCTCATTCACTCACATATGCTCCTGTCACCATCATCTTAAAATCTATAAATATGTATTATAAAACAGTATAATAAAACCCATTAGTTGTAGTATATATATATATATTGTTGGTCTTGCACATTTCATAGTTGCTCTGCTTACTGTAGATTAATGCAAATATTGTGAATGGATCTTGTATACAATGTGGTCTTGGAAATAAATTATTTATTTGTTTCATCATTTTAATGGGTCAGGATTAGTAACAATATGCTTGAATGCCGATATAATGTCGTGAGATTTATACATGCTATAGGCTAATAATTTCAAGCATACTAAACACACAAGAATATTATGCAATCCCGACAGAATAGAACCGTGAAACCAAGACATCATATATGGCTTTAAATAAGAAAAAGAACTGGATCATTATTGCAGTGATTAACATGTTTCTGGCAACAATTGTATTAACCCTAACGAATGCGATATTTGAGAAAAGATCATACTAATATAATACTGCCGTGCAAAGGCAAAAGACCGTAACTTTGATTTTTTTCGAAAATGAGTTATTGATATTTTTGGGACATTCAAGACATCATTTATTATGTGTATAAGTATCTTGAGTCAATTTTGTTGTTTTATAATTTCGTTAGAAAATAATGGGTCGTCTCAACCGTAACATCGAAAAGCCCCGGAGAAACCAAGGCAGAGCACCGTATAACACCAGTTACGGCTCTTTCACTTTGTTTGGAACGCTCAAACTGAGTTACGGTGTTCTGACTTTGTTTAGCCGTTCATCAATATGAAGTTACGGTGGCGGCTTGGAGTTATACGGTGTTGTGCCTTTGTTTTACTGTCCATTAAAGTCTGCCACATTTTAATTACGGTGTAGACAAACGAATTAGATAGATCGCGATCTACCAAACAGCTCCATATAACAAAGCACTGTAAAGACTAGATACCTTGGCAGCAATATGTAATCGTGAATAACCTTTACATTTTTTTTTTCTTTTTGCAATGCAGATTATTCACCAGACTGTCACTTCTAGTTGGACGCGTGTGGACTCGAATACAGTAGCTAGCATGATCAATCATAAAATCAGTAGCCTAACAGTTCGCAATTAAATCCATATCCTACCTTTGCTTGTAACCCGATAAAATCAAGCCATGGCGATGAACATCATCGGAGATGTTTAGTCCACAAGCATTCTGAACATTATTCCTGCTTGCTGGCATTCACATCAATCCACAAGTCGTTCTTTGAGGTTAGGCTATTTCATACAAGTCAACATATAAGCAATATGCTATGTCTAGCTTTTTTTTTTTACGTTAATGAGCATAGCAAATAAATTGGTATCCACGGTATCCACTCATATGTTTAACCTTTGTTGCCTTGTTACGGTTCCAAAAAAAAAAAAAAAAAACGTAATACAGTGCATTAATATGCAATAGACTATATGAGATAGCCCATGATCACTAGATTTATACAGGTGTTACTATAACGTTGTAATGATCATGATGATGATAATGATGATGATAAATGATGATCAGCAACCAAATATTGATAATGTGGAAGTTGCCTTTTGCCTTGGTGTGACTTCTCACGTTTTGCACACAATGCAAAGGCAGAGTACATTAACTTCAAAACGGGGGTAAAAATCAAGTTTGAGCTCACAATTTTTTAACGTAGATAATGTTCATTACTAAAACATCTAATTGCCAAATTTCCAGTGTCCTACCTATAATTAGTTTGGCTGGACAAGTAAAAAAACTTTAAAGTCATTTTTCTCAGTTTCACACTCTAGTGCAGGGTTCCTCAAATCTTGCCCTGGAGGTCCAATGTGCTGCAGAGTTTAGCTCCATCCCTGATCAAACTCACATACCTGTGATTTTCTAATGATCCTGAGGACAAGGATAGTAGGGCTCAGGTGTGGTTTCTTTTGATTATGGTTAGAGCTAAACTCTGCAGGAAAGTGGATCTCGTGGGCCAGATTTGAGGATCCCTGCTCTAGTGAGTTAAGGTCTCTTGACTTTGTAGGGCAGAATAGCAGCAGACCCGTAGCATAAATAACTTTACCCAGCAGTGACGTAATTTCCGATTGTTGTGAAATTGGCCTATTGGTTCGCGTGATAGTCAGTTTCCCTTCGAGAACTCGAGCTGCGTCGGAAAACGCTAGGGGAACGCCTTCAGCGATACCAAGCTCTGAATCATATGTTTAATCAGTCAAATCGATGGGCGAGACGTCAGAGGCGGATGATGTCATGACCAGGAAGCTATAAAAACACATGCGGCGGAGCCAGCGTCAGCTTTCTGTCATTCAGCAAAGCTCTCTGTGTGTGTTGGTCACGATCTATGTTCTGTGAGTCTTATTTATTGTTGTCTGTCCAAAGTTGCACAAGCATTCAAAATATAGCTCCAGCAAAGATGTCTAATCTAAAGACAAAAAAAAGGGCGAAAGCAGATCGCGTTACAGACTGTGTGTTCCTCCCTGCCCATGCTACATCATGAGCGGGGATACACACAGTTTGTGCGTGGTCTGCTTGGGAGCGGAGCACGCGGCGTCGGCTCTGCACTCGTGGGGTTCGCAGCTGGATCTGGTGGAGGGAACTGGAGACGGGCGAGAGTCAGTCCATCTTAATTCAATCAACCTGCACAGATCCAACTGCCCGCTCGCTGCCGGATAGGAAGCCCGTTCTGCAGCTACTTCCCCCCGGAGATCGGGCTCGGCGCTTCTCCTAACTTCCTCCGAGGAGGTTGATGTGGAGAGTGTCGAGGATTCGCTCCCTCAATCCCCACAATATGAGGAGCTAATGGAGGTAGTTACTCGTGCGGTTGCCAAGCTAAATATTGAGTGGCCCGCAGAGAAACAGGCTGAATCGCAGAAAAGCAAACTCGATGAACGCTTTCTGCGGGCCAAGTCGCTACCTCCACGCCGGAGCCTGCCGTTTTTTCCCGATCTCCACACAGAGGTGTCGAGATCGTGGAAGAAACCATTCTCGGCCCGCTTATTCGTCCCCGCCTCGATTACTATGCGAAATGTAGCAAGGTTCGAGTGAATCGGTTACAGAGAAAAAGAAGGAAGAAATCTGAAAAAATTAAAAAAACGTCTGCCCCCGGCGGTCTAGAGAAGACAAGAAACACTTGCGAGCTATCTGTCACCAGGCGTGGCATCGTCTCTGAAGGCTCCGGTCTTGCCCTCCAAGCCGCTGCAAACCACTTCAGCGCCGGTGGGCAAGGGGTACTCGGCACCAGGTCAGGCTGGTGCATGTCTCCACACTATGTCAGTGTTACAGGCGTACCAAGCCGACCTGCTAAAAGAGCTAGATGAAGGTGAGCAAGTTAAAGCAGATGATATCTTAGAACTAAAGAGAACCGCTGATTTAGCTCTTCGCGCCACCAAGGAGACCGCCCGTGCTATTGGTGCTATATACCAGGAGGCTCGTAAACAGGCGGCGGCATTCCAGCAGTTTCTCCCTCGCCGTTCTATAGCTCTGGGGGATGCTGGGCGGGAGCAGCCCCAGCCGGGGAGGTGGGCTAACAGCTCCTTCATAGGGAGGTCCTAAAAACAGACATTGATTCTCGCGCTCCCCCGAAGCGGGACCTGAGGACGGCGGACGCTCCAAGTCGGGGGCGTCTAAGGCGGGCCCGATCTAGGGTAGCGGCTTCAGTCGAGGAAGCCCTCTGACGAACGTCCTGACAGACTTAAGCCAAGGACATGCTGAGGGCGGCCCCTACTGGGAAGTGCGGGGGTTAAACCGCATTATCATTAAACGGCTTCCGTTCTCCTAGCAGCGCCCTCAGGAAAACCGGTCTGCCAAACCATGACAGGTTCCAGGGGCATGCGGTTCTCCAGCGAAGGTTTTCTCTTATTTCCGCCCTGGGACGTAGCGGAGAGCGCACAGGGACCCTCGCCACCCCTTGGGAGGTCTCATGAGCCAGCCTAGCTCGGCGATCTCCTGAACGGTCCGCCGCTTCAGGGCAACCCAGTAGCAGCTCGAATACACCAGAAGGCCAGTCTCGAGAGACTGGTTCCCTTAGATTATTTAGCAGCGTGGAAACTACTACCAAATGTATCTCATTGGGTCCTGCAAACTGTAGAAAGAGGCTATCGCATTCAGTTCGCCGCTCCGCCGCCGCCTTTCAAAGGGGTTTTTCTCACATTAGTGGGCCCAGAGCAAGCTCTGGTATTAGAACTACAAGTCAATACTCTCTTGAGGAAGGAGACCATCGAGGTTGTCCCTCCTCTCGACAGACAGTCTGGGTTCTACAGCCGATACTTCATCGTTCCGAAGAAGAATGAAGGGTTGCGTCCCATTTTAGATCTGCACCTACTGAACCGCTCAGTCATGCGACTGAATTTCAAGATGCTCACTATCAAACAACTCGTGTCTCAGGTCAGGTCCGTGGACTGGTTTGTCATGATAGATCTAAAAGACGCATACTTCCATGTATCCATCCTTCCCAGTCACAGGAAGTTCATGAGGTTTGCTTTCAGGGGCAAAGCTTACCAATACTGGGTTCTTCCCTTCGGCCTAGCACTCTCACCCCGTACTTTCACAAAGTGTGTGGAAGCTGCTCTGGGCTCCTCTACGGCTCCAGGGTGTCCACATACTCAATTTCATCAACGATTGGTTGATTTTGGCTCAATCAGAGCAGATGGCGGTTCGACATCGAGATGTCGTCTCGCTCATATGAAAAAGCTGGGGTTAAGGCTAAACGCCAAGAAAAGTGTGCTTTCCCCGTTACAGAGGACCACTTATCTGGGCGTAATGTGGGATTCGACCACGATGCAGGCAAGTATGTTTCCTGCTCGGATTGAGTCGATCATCACCACAGTCGCGAGAGTGAGAGAAGGCCGGTCACTCACTGTCAAGCAATTTCAAAAGCTGCTGGGTCTGATGGCAGCTGCGTCCAACGTGGTTTTTGGCCTGCTGTACATGAGACCCTTGCGGTGGTGGCTCAGGACCAAGGGATTTTCCCAGAGGGGGAATCAGCTTCGCATGATCAAGGTCACGCGGCAATACTTACGTGCCTTAGACATGTGGAAGAAAACCGTGTTTTGTCGTCAGGTACCCCCGAGCCGCTGGGAGTCCTTGTCGCCGCAGAATCGCGCACGGAAGCGTCCCCCTCCTGGTTGGGAGCAGTCACGAGTGGCCCCCCTGGCCGCGGTCTGTGGAATTGTGGTCGCCCATCTCACATGGGCCACATTCAATTGCTGGAGATGCTGGCCGTGTTTCGGAGCCCTCAAACTTTCTTCCAGACCTAGAGCTGCCAGTTGTTGTTGCCCGCCACAACACGCTGTGTCTTTTATATCAACCACAAGAGGGTCTACTTTCTTCCCCTTTACAAGCCTGGGGCGATCAGATCCTTGTCTGGATCCCAGGGCAAGATCCCTCTCGCTGAGGCCAGTTCATATTCCTGGGTTCTCAATATGGGAGCAGAAATCTGTCGAGGCAGGGGCCGAGGCCCTCGCCGAGAGAATGGAGCTTCAACCGAGGGTGGTGTGACCCCCCCCCCCCCCCTCAGATGTGAAGTGGTGAAGCAGATATGGAGAGTTTTGGCCAGGCTCAGGTGGACTTGTTTGCAACCCGTCAGACATCGCAGTGTCCCCTCTGGTTCTCTCTCATTCGTCCAGCTCCATTGGGGCTGGATGCTATGGTACAGACTTGCCGAAGTTCTTCGCCAGATCGTTCTGCTCCTGGAGTTCTAGAGATGAGGTGTGCTCGGGACGGGGGTCCAATCTGTGATAGTAGCACGTTCTGCCGGGACCGAGTATGGTCTCGGACATGATTTATCTCCTCGACAGCACCTCCATGCAGGAGGGAGGGCGGCGCTGCCCGTCAGGAGAGATCTCCGCTCACAGGCGGAGGGCACGCCCCCGCCCGGAGCTGTGGAAGCTGTGGGTGTGGCCCCTGAGGGGGCACAACTCATAGCTTCTGGTCTCTCAACTGAGGTTGTTGAGACCATCCTCCAATCTAGAGCTCCCTCAACGAGGAAACTGTACGCCCTGAAGTGGAGACTCTTCACTTCATGGTGCGGAGACCGCCTGCTTGACTCAGTTAACTGCCCAACTGGTACAGTGCTGGAGCTCTTGCAGGCCCGTGGTTAACCCACTCCACCCTGAAGGTCCACATGGCGGCTATAGTTAGTGTCCTCTTGAGGTCACTCAGTCGGGCCCCCCGCCAAAGGACCATGTTAAACGTGTCCTCGCTGGTTGTGATGAGGCTGGAGGCCTCAGGTTATGATTCCCCTCGGCCCTCCGTGGGACCTCGCTGTGTGGTATAAAAAAAGCTATCGTAGGCAATTCCTTTGAGCCATTTTCGGAGGGGGGGGAAAGGAGATATCAGATCGTCTTCTCACGTTAAAGACTGTGTTTCTCTTGGCTATATCTTCTCTAAAGAGAGTTGGGGATCTGCAGGCCCTTTCTGTGGCTCCTTCCTATCTCGACTTTGCGCCCGGTCTGGCCAAAGCTTTTTTGTACCCTCGGGCGGGGTATGTCCCTAAGGTCCCCTCCTCTACACCACGGCCTGTCATACTCCAGGCTTTTTATCCTCCTCCCTTTAGGGAGCCCGACCAGCAGAGGCTTAATTGTATGTGTCCAGTGCGAGCACTGGATGCATACGTCCACAGAGCTGCCCTGTGGAGAAAGGCGGACCAACTGCTTGTGTGCTATGGTCCCCCTAAGAGAGGTCATCCTGCTTCCAAGCAGACCCTTGGCCGGTGGATAGTGAATGCCATTAATGTTGCCTATGAGTCCTCTGATCTCCCCTCACCATTGGGGGTCAAGGCTCACTCAACAAGAAGTGTGGCGGCCTCCAAGGCCTTTCTGGCAGGAGTTCCTATGCAGGACATCTGCAACGCTGCAGGATGGTCTACGCCCCTCACGTTCGTCAGGTTCTATGACCTAGATTTGCAGGCCACTCCAGGCCCCTCTGTTCTCTTGCCATAGCTGTGCTCTTCCACACTAGGCAGGGATTTGCAAGTCTGGCAGCGTGGACATCTCAATCCCCTAGCGTTTTCCGACGCAGCTCGAGTTCCCGAAGGGGAACGTCCCAGGTTACGTATGTAACCATGGTTCCCCGAGGGAACGAGACACTGCGTCGGAAGGCCATACTTCCGGCATCCCTACTAGAGCTTGCTTCACTCCTAAGAAGCTAGTGCCGGCTGCACCTCACGTGCTTTTAAAGCTTTCTGGTCATGACGTCACCCGCCTCTGACGTCCTGCCCATCGATTCGACTGATTACACATATGATTCAGAGCTTGGCATCGCTGAAGGCGTTCCCCGAGCGTTTTCCAACGAAGCGTCTCGTTCCCTCGGGGAACCATGGTTACATACATAACCTGGGACGTTTTTGAAGATCACATTCATGTGCTCAAAAGGGAGACAGTTAAAGTGAATTTCAAAGTAAACGTATTTTAAAACACTTCACGAATGAAACACTAGTGGATCTCTTTTATTTATTTTAGAAAAAGAAAGTAGTAGTCACGATGTCTGCAGGAACATCATAATTATGTATATTTTGTACTAAGAATTTTTAACAGAAAGTCGTGTCCAAATATCAAGTGCCTGATGTTCTATTATTATAATTTAGTTTATGAAAAATCCTGTCAGCAATGATAAAACATTATCCATTCATCAGCATTTCATGCTTTCTGTCAGTCAAAAAAAAAGTCACAAAATGTTATGCTGCATTGGCAACATAAAGCATACTGCTCAGCATTTATGCAAACAGACACATCCGTGAAGTTTTGAGGCTTTTGAGGCAGGTTATTTTTCTTAAACAGATGAAGAACCACCCTTATGGTGTGCATTGCGAGGGTTAAGGTTTAAATTAAAGTAAGAGCATCTTATCCAAAATCAGCATAAAATGTAAATTCACTGAACAAATCCGAAGTCTTGCTCAGCCTTAGGCTAAGTCACGAAAAAAAGAGACAAAAGAAAAACAACATTTGCTAAAATTCAAAAGAGAGAAGTGCTAAGAGGTTCCCCAGGCATAAAGCTAAATATTAAAAAATATTTTACTCTATTGTTCTGTACATAGATAATAATAATTCTGTAACATTTCCAATATTTCTTTAGCAGTGAATTAATGCAGTCTTAAAAGGATAGTTCACCCCAAAAAAATGAAAATTCTGTCATCCTTTACTCACCCTCAATTTGATCAAACTGTTTCTTTCTACTGTTGAAGACAAAATAAGTTATTCTGAAGAATGTTGGTAACTAAACAGGTCTTGTAGCCATTGAAGTCCATGGTATTTATTTATTTATTTATTTTTGATTTAAGTCAATGGCTAGCAGAAAATTTTCAGTTTCAACATTCTTTTAACATATCTTATTTCTGTCTTTAACAGAAGAAAATAATTAATACAGGTTTGGTACAACATGTGGTTGAGCAAATGACAACAACATTTAGATTTTTGGTTGAACTATCCCTTTAAGAATTATGAAATTAAAAGTTATCGTCTTGAAACAGGCATTATACTTTAAAACCAATGCAATGTTTAAAGATCTCTATGTTATTAATCCCCCCCCCCCCCCCCCCCCCCCCCATTTTAGTGTATGAGGAACGGTAATCATATGGCAAGTATAATGTGACTGGTTTCCCAACATGGATGGATCAGTCCATGGGACAATTGAGATATACTGGGGTCTTTGTCTCTCAAAAGCTTTTACACTGTGTCCTCTAAAGCATCGCAGAGCCTGCTGTAAGTGGAAACCCCCAGTGGAGGGAAAGCATTTGCCAAAGTGGGTCTTTGACAGTAATCATGGATACTGCCAACACAGTCTCACTCCCTACTCGTCAAATGTCTGACGCATGGTCAAGGGACCCTGGCGTCACTTTTTAACGCACTGGGTATACCTTTGGCGTCATTTTTCAACGTGCAGGGTAGTCCGATAGACTTCTATAGAACTCAACAGCGTTGAAATTTGACGTCTTGGGTCAGCACACCGCAACCCGTTGTCTGCCTTGTATGGGTCGAGACTACAATAAATAAAAATAAAAAGGAATAGGCTACAAAAAATGATCTATGCCAGGGCGAGTCAAATGGCGGACCCCAGATCATTTTTATCTGGCCCTCCAACTGGTTTTTGATGTTTAAAAACCCTCGCAATCTGATATCAAAGTGCCCTCTGCGCAAAGGTTTAGCGCGTTCATCAGCGGTGAGTTTAACAACACTCAACTGCAGGTAAAACGGCATTCAGAGGTGAGTTTGACCAAAGCAACGCTCAACTGCAGGTAAAACGGCATTAAAAGGTGAGTTTAACAACGCTCCAAGGCGCGTGCAAGTAAGCAGTTTAAGCGTTTTCTTATCATAGGTAGGACACTGCTTTAACTATAGCATGCTGGATAACGTATTTTTATCGGAGGTTTGTTGATTTTAATATATATATATAATATGCTACGATTGTGTTCAATTAATCTTTTTTTTTATTTTTATTAAATCCTCTAAATTAATAACGCTGACGTCACCGTATGGGCGATCCCAAGGTACATTGCGATTTTCCACTCGGTAAGTAGAAGGCTTAATTAATAGAGATGGATACTATTCTTACATTTACACATCAAAAACTGTTGAATCAGGACAAGAAGTTGTGTTTAGAAACTTTAGATTTGTAAGGTGGCCATTTCTTATGACGATAAATGATAGAAGACATTATAAAAAATTTAGCTTTCTGTACCAAATGTGCAGGCTAGCAAAGTTAGCTAATTGAATTCAAGTTCATTTTTGTCGCATATAATCATGTAAGGTTCAATCATAGGGGAATGTAAGATTTTCAGTATTACATTAGCCCACAACTATCCAACATTATAAATGTTCAGAATGAAGAACGGTGTTGCCAGATTGGTTTGTTTTGTTAAAAATCCACGCAAAATTATATAATAAACACCCAAAATAAATCCATAATTAACAATACAAATTAATTCATAACTACTACATTGTGGCTCATCACAATTTTTCAATATGAAATAAAACAATTCATATGTATAAATAATGTAGTAAGTAATGCTGTCATAAATTATTGACTGATTCATATATATATATATATATAGATATATATTATATATATATATGATATATATTATATATATATAAGTAGCTTCCAAAATAGGTGAATTAGAAAATATATAACACGTATATATGAAATATACATATATGACACGTATGAAAAATGATCAATTATGCCAATAAGTTGTGTTGTGTTTGTTGACGCTGTCTAAAGTGCACTGTAGAAAATGCATGGGATAGAGACTGATATAAGTGCATGGTTGTTGTTGCAGTGACGCTAAATTAGCTAACAGTTAACCTTAAAGTTAGCTGCTCAATCGTTCTCATTGTTTTGGTAGAAAGCAATTATGCCAATAAGTTGTGTTGTGTTTGTTGACACTGTCTAAAGTGCACTCTAGAAAATGTGTGTGTGTGTGTGTGTGTGTGTGTGTAGATTTCAAAATGTCTCGAAGGAAGTTCAAGCCTTGCCCCTCCTGCCAAGCACCTAACCAGGTGAGGGAAAGTGGAATAGAGCATTATGTCCAATATTCAAATATGTGGTTTTAATGTTCTACATTTCTCATTATTAGGTCAATTGGACACTAAAGTATGCTCCTACTAAATTACCCTGTATGATATCTGTACTGTGTTACAAAACAGTGATAATGTAAGGCGTCTGGTTGATATCAATTTTGATTGCTTGTTTTGCACCAAACGCCATAGGCAACATTGATTAGAGTAGCCTGGGTGTCTCCTACATCTGCCACTTTCACTGTATGATTATAATAATAATAATAAGAATCCTGTGTCAATCTAGAGACGCATATTCTGAATTGCATTGTGCTTCGTGTGTTCCTCTCTTTCCTGTATACAGCCAAATTAAACTGTATCTTGATTGTACTTCTTCTCTGTGACTGTGGATCTGATGTCTCACTTTGGTATACTTTTACCAACACAGGTGAGCCTCAAAACCTGCAGCTCTTGTTTCGCAGCCATCTCCCAAAAAAACAAAGTAGCGGCCAAAAAAGTGACCCTGGACAGGAAGTGGGGGGAAAGGGTCCTAAAAAATAGAAATGCGGGAAGAGTGGTGGACTCTGCCCATATTGCAGTAAGTAGAAATGCTCATATTTCATTAAGCAATATGATTTGTTTCACTTTCATTAATATTGTGTGAATTTTTTTAGGGGGGCAAGGGCCTCATTTTACAAAAATAAGTTTAATCTGTCAGTGAATGAATTTGAGGTAGTCATAGATGGCATTGGTGTAACATATTATTTTAATTAATTTGTAATTTGCTTGACATGCATGGAATAGACTTTCTTTTTGACCAGGCGCTCATGTACATTTGTTTACATATACAACCGGCTACATTGTAAATATAACTTTGCTTTAGTACCACACAGGTACTTCAGTATGCGTGTTACTGAAGTCTCTGTCTCTGCTAAAGGCAGATCACAGAATTCAGACCCAGAGTCACTATTAAAGACAGTCTTGCATGATTATGTAAGTAGATAACATGCTCCTACCTTGCACTACCACCCATAGCATGTGAATATTGCATCTCACACTTATAGTGCCTTGCGCTGCGTTAATTTTAGAGAAAGTGCATGATGATGTGGCAAAATAACTCAGGACATGCGTGAAAGCCATGCTGTGTGCAACATATGTGTTGTTAAAAGTAAGGCCATATTCCAGGTGTCCTATTTCAAAGCCACAACTTAAAAAAGCATTTGAATTACTACAGGGGAGATAGTAATGTCGTGTTAAAAGTGGAAAGGATTCAACCATACCTACTGGAGTAGGACCGAGACCAGGTTCTGTAGAGCGGCTGGCTATTTTATGTCCATTGGTGGCATTCCCAAATGAGTGTTTCTGTTTGTCCCCCAATCTACATTTGCCGTGGGCAGAGACAGGTAGACCGACCAAGGGGGGGAGGAGAGTGTTTGGATCAGGTGGATAGGTGGCCATAAAGAAGGAGTCCAGTCAAAATGTATTTTTGTTATCATATTTTGTTTTGTGTGTGTCCAATCAATATAATTATTTTTGAAGGGTGTCAGGACTTTTAGTGTTCCCTTTAGAAACCCAGATTGCTAACTACTAGACCACCAGCATCCAGCACAACATTACATGAATATTGGTTGTATAAAGCAGGGGTTCTCAAACTGTTTGTGCCAAGGACCCTTTGTGTGGGAGAACAATTTCCAAGGACCCCCTCATAATCAAAACAATTAAGCATATGCTTGCTACCGTTTGTATACTTTGATGCCATTTCTATTCTCTGAAGTTGTGTCCGGGTTCACTATTCCGTGTTTTCTAGCTGGTGTGTACTAACTTGGTCTTTGGTCAACTTTGG
Source organism: Sinocyclocheilus anophthalmus (assembly GCA_018155175.1). Taxonomy (NCBI): domain Eukaryota; kingdom Metazoa; phylum Chordata; class Actinopteri; order Cypriniformes; family Cyprinidae; genus Sinocyclocheilus; species Sinocyclocheilus anophthalmus. The sequence goes on from JADLZN010004999.1 coordinate 17,093, forward strand.
TTTTTGAATCACTTAATGATGTGGACTGACTCAAACATTTATCCACGTTCATCAGCTATCTTAATGGCAAATAAGCCAAGCTAAGCAGCAGGAAGAACGGTTCATCATGACCTGAGTGAAGTGATTCAAGTGATTCACAACAGATTGACTTGATTAGTCATAATCACAAAAAAGTTAAATGTTAATGTTTTAATTTATTAGTGCATTTATAATCAAGATTTTATATGTAGATTCTAGATCATTACATCGTCATTGATAAGCATTTCTTAACGATAAAGCACAACTTTCTCATTCAAAAGCAAATCCACTTGAGAAACCACATGGATACAGTACTATTTCACGAGTTCACGCTTACTTATAATGAACCGAGTAAAGTTTATGCGTATTTGGTGTGCTGTCCGGGGGAGGGCTCCGAGCTCGGGATTTTTGCCCGAACCCAGAGTACTTCCCCCGTTGTTATAAAAGTATTTAGGACTAGAAGTGAGGAGATGGGGTGGTGGAGGGATGCTGTCAAACTGTCAACGGACAGAGGTACGCTTGTTGTTATATATACACCTCTTAACTCGTTGATTGGATTGATTAGCAGAGTTTGCTCCACTCGTGTCTAATTAGGTTTGATTATCTGAATGTGCTCCACATGTGTTTAATTAGGTTAATTATCTGAACGTGCTCTTCCCGAACTTTGTTAATAAAACATCATGTAATGTTGTTTCTAAGGGGAAAAGCTGTTAAGGTTGATCATGTTAATTGTGTACCTGTATATTAGAAACAGTAGCACTAATGTATTTAATGCAATTTTTTTCAATAGGGTGGAAAATAATGCAGTGGGAATAACTAATGTTTGCTGTCTGCATTTATTTATTACAGGTGAAAAAACTAAGTGCATTGGGCTATGTCCCAATTCTATTTATCGCCAAGAAAGATAAGGCCTCTGGAAAGTGGGTGGCCGATGTGGTGACCCATCTGCCACCCACTGAGGATAACCTAAAAATTGTGGCCACCATGAGAAAGGCCTACAATTCTGTATTGATCAAAGAAGGTAGGATTTGTGTAATTTAAGTCATGACAGTTTTAAACGGGGTTTTTTTATGATGGGGAAATATCAAAAATTAACATACACATACAATATTGTAGGGAACTCCACGACGACATTGCCAGAGCCCCAGCCTCAGGCCCAGTCCGAGCCTCAGGCCCAGCCTCAGGCCCAGCCCGAGCCCCAGCCTCAGGCCCAGCCCGAGCCCCAGCCTCAGGCCCAGCCCGAGCCCCAGCCTCAGGCCCAGACCGAGCCACAGCTTAAGGCCCAGCCCGAGCCCCAGCATCAGGCCCAGCCCGAGCCACAGCATCAGGCCCATCCAGAGCCCCACCATCAGGCCCAGACCGAGCCCCAGCATCAGGCCCAGCCCGAGCCACAGCATCAGGCCCATCCAGAGCCCCACCATCAGGCCCAGACCGAGCCCCAGCATCAGGCCCAGCCCGAGCCACAGCATCAGGCCCATCCAGAGCCCCACCATCAGGCCCAGACCGAGCCCCAGCATCAGGCCCAGCCCGAGCCCCAGCATCAGGCCCAGCCCGAGCCCCACCATCAGGCCCAGCCCGAGCCCCAGCATCAGGCCCAGCCCGAGCCCCACCATCAGGCCCAACCCGAGCCACAGCATCAGGTCCAACCCGAGCCACAGCATCAGGCCCAGCCAGAGCCCCACCATCAGGCCCAGCCCGAGCCACAGCTTAAGGCCCAGCCAGAGCCCCAGCCTCAGTTCTTGGCCCTGGCTGAGTCCCAGCCTCAGGCCCAGGAAAAGGAGACATTTTATCTTTTAGATTTATACCCTGTCTCTCTCCCTGTGAAGGAACAACCCCCAACCCAACCCCCCCCCCCCCCCCAAAAAAAAGAAAGTGTAAGTGAACTGTGGTCTTAGCACACTATGTATGAATTTCCCCTTTTTGTAATCATTATTCATGAAATACAGAAATCTTCAAGTGAATTTAAGTGCAGTCAATTAGTTAATAGTGAGTAATTTTCAGTGGCCAGTCTGATACACAAAGGAGTTTGTCCTCGCATACATACCTTTCAGTACTGAACACACACTCTAGGAGTAAAGCAATGAGCAATACACACTTGAGGAGAGATGAATACACACACATACACACACACACACAAAAAAAAAAAAAAAAAAAAAAAAACCCCCACCCCCCCCCCCCCCCACCCCCCCACCACCCCCACACTGTTTCACAAAGTCTGCTTCAATAACCTTTAGGCTAGGCAGTAGGATAATTAGGCTACATTTCGGCTATGAAATCACTGAATTTGATGGCTAAAGGGCAGTTCATTCCAGGAACGATAACTATAACTATAACCATAACGATAAAAGCGTCCAGACTGACCAACGATAAGCAAAGTCTCACCTTGTGTTAATAAATGTAATGGCTAAAATGTGATGGGTTCTTATTGGCTGTTAGCTTTTTATCGTTCTCAAAATCGCTTTAAAAAGCGATCCCCAACGATATTGTTCTCCATGTCGTTATCGTTATAGTTTATCATATTAACGAGAACAATATTTTTTTTATAGTTATCGTTCTTGGTGTGAATGGCCCTTAATATATGTATTCTTTAGTTATTTAGCTGTATTTTCTGACGTTTTCAAAGTTCAAGGACAATGGTTAATGTTGTTCCCCAGGTTTTATGAAACTTAGTTAAGAATTTGTTAAAGTTTAATTTCAAGTTTTTTGACATTTATGGTTAATTAATATATATTTTTTGTCATTTAAGGTTGCCGGAAATGTAGTAGGCAAAAAGTTTTCAAATATGACTCCATAACAGGAAGAAGGATATATGAGGTAAGAAATATATTTTTCATTAGGCTGTCTGATCATCTGTCCATTGTCTGTGGCTCATCTGGCATTTCACATATCACAAAATACTGACCATTTAAGCAAGTGGTAATTTGAGTCCATTTAAGTTCAACTGAAGGCCAAGTGGCCTTGCCCCAAAAATTATGAAATTCAAAACCTGATTATATGTTTGTGTCTTTCTGTAGGGGCAAGCAGAAGTAAGGGTGAAATGGTTACCTTGCTCTGCATGGTAAGTACTGCTTTATATTGGTTTATATTGCCTTCATACATGTCCTTTCTGTTTCCACTTTTAACCATCTCATAGGTGGTGGATAAAGGTTGGAACACAAGGTTGGAATGTATATTGTAGCACACACAACTTTAAATGTACAGGTGGGTCTCAAAGTTTTGCAACCAACAAGCAGCGTTGAGAGAATTGTCATGTCCACTAGGTTTTAAGTCCAGAGTCAATGCAGCCTTCTACCTGGAGATTTTAGAGCATGGTTCCATCTGCTGACGAGCTTTATGTACATGCTGATTTCCTTTTCCAGCAGGACTCTGCCCCTGCCACAGTGCCAAAACTGCTAGTAACTGGTTTGCTTAGCATGGTATTGCTGTGCTTAACTCTTCTCACCTGAACCCCATAGAGAGGACAATGATAGAAACCAAACCCAACATTACAGACAACCTCAAGGTCACTATCAAAGCAACATGGGCTTCCATAACACCTCAGCAATGCCATACACTGATGGCCTCCACACCACACTGATGCGGTAATTTGTGCAGAAGCAGCCAGACCAAGTATAGAGTGTATGCATTAACAATTTTTGATAAGTCAGATTTGTTCATTTATTTTCAAAAGGTCGACATTTCTGTATTCCTCTTTATTATAATATAGTGAGTTGATGATTTTTGGTTTTCATGAGCTGTAAGCTGTAATCATCAAGATTAAAACAACAAAAATTGCTTGAAATATTGCACAATACTGTAATTTTGGAGACCCACCTGTATATTAATTACACTGTTGGTTACACTGTTGGTATAGGATGGATTAAATGCAGTGTCAAATATTGTCTACAGGATTTAGCCACTTGCTCTTTTCAGTACCATGCATAATTGCCCCTGTGTGATTCTATGTAGGAAGTAGACATTCACCAATATATTGGCAGAACATCAGTATCGGCCAAGATCATCCTTGTTGACTGATATCGGCTATTGGCTAGTTAACTTTCTATGACTTTATCGATGAGAGTGGCTGATGTTTATCTGTTACATTGCATCAAGCACTATATATGTATAGGTTTGTATAAAAACAATGAAATACAAGACCGTACAATATTTTTTGAAAATATTTATGCTGTGAAACTGTTAAAATGGCTCCTCTGTTTTTCACTGTTCTAATGTTATTATTATTATTTTTTTTTACTGATACTTACAGTGGAAAAATCTGGGAGGAGACATGGGAGCCGGCCTGCCAGTTCTCACCAGGTGCCAACCATGTGTGACGTCACCCATTGGTCTGTAATTCAATATGAGTTGAATACCTGCTATGAGTTGGTTTTGTCGTGAGAGTAGCTTTGATCACGAGTCAAGAGAGGGAAGTAAGTAGGAGCTGTTCGCCGTTACGGGCACAGACATCCTGGTTGCGGATGTGACGATTTTAGATGAGAAGGAGGAGCCACGTTACACACTTTCAATGGTTTCCACCCTAACATGCTGTCATGCTGTTTTTTTTCTTTATTATTATTGATTTTTGTTAAAAGCTGTGTTCAAATAAATCAAAGTATACCTATATTTCTGTTTATGTCTTTCCATTCACCTTGTGGGTTAGCCAGTCAGCTGAAATATTCTTTCACGCGTCAAATGATATATTGCAATATGATGCACCAAAGTATGTAGGAAGGTGGGACATGTTTTCATTCATATTAATTGACACCATTAAGAGACAGTTGATTCCACCAGCTAAACCATACATTTTCTGTATAAAGGGTAGCTGAGGTAGGCAGGGGTGGATAAATGAACAGGCTTACCAGGACCAGAGGTCAAGAGGGTCCAGAAGCCTCTAAAAATGTGAAAGCATGGTTTCTAATCCAGGAAGGTTTCTAAACGCTTTTTTAAAAGGCTTCTAAAGGCAAGGCACATGAAACCCTGGCTGCTGCACTGTGGCCTTCCATTGACTTTGACGCACTGAATGTGTGTGTGCAAGTCTACCCCCGGATGGGTAAAAAGCAGAAGACAATATTTTTTTTTTACTTTTAATGTTATTATTTCAGTCTATATGGGCCAGGGAAGCTGGGTTTCTTTGTTTATTTATATTTTTCAAACTATAACGCTACACCTATCGATATTTATTTAGATGTTATCATGGTATTAATTTCTTTATTTTAATATTATTTCGGTCTTATTACCGGTGAAATATTACAGTATGCTGTAATACAGAACATTACGATATGATCCGAGCTAAGACGCATTCAAAGCCCATATTCCACAATGCAATGCGGGCATTCATTCACAGAATCGGACAGCGATCAGCTGGTCTTTAACGCCAGTATCGCTTCAATGTACATATATATAATCATTGGTTTTGTCACCAGCAACAACACGTTGCTCAGCTTTGTTCCAGTAAGCTATGCACCGTAATATCGTTAATTCAAATCAACCGAAGACTGCGGAAGTGACGTAGTATGTGCCGCTCGGCGGATAAGAAGATAAAAAAATACATTTGTGCAAAATTGACTTCATTTGTTTAATATATGCTTTTTTGGAAATGTTCTAGATTTCTAAGAAATGTGTGTTTGCACTATTGTAAAACATTTCTTGAATAAAAAAAAAAAGATAAAAATACATAATATTCGTAATATTGATGTTTTTGTCTAACGTTGTATTTGAGGATTTAAACAATAAAGATAACAATAATAATAAAATACAGTTTCATGTATTTGTCTCATGTATTGTGTGCTCGTCGGCCGGCGGCAATCTGAAATGGAATGAAGCCCATTCACGGCCATAGTTACTATGATTCACGGCAGACAGCAGAAACACAGGAATCGAACATGTCCCCCCACCCACCCCGGAATAACTACAAGTGCACACGCTTTGTAACAGCTTATGTGGCGCGTCTCTTATGGGAGTTGTAGTTTTAAAGTATATTGGTATATTTCTCATAATTAGAAGTTAAAAGTGTAAAATTTTGGATACACCCTGTGTTTTTTTTGGGGATGGGGAACACACTGGTTTCATCAGATTTTAAAAATTGAATCGTTAAATAGGTGAAAATAGCTTACTACCATATTTGACAGTGCTTACAGTGGGTAAACTTTGGTGACCATATCTACATGACAGCAGAGGCACAGAGCTTTCGATAACTGCTGGTCTTATGTGTTTAGCACCTTCTGTTGCTAAATGACAAGCCTTCAAAGATGGACTGGGTTCAAGGTTCAGAGGTCAATATTTCAAAGCAGGAGTAATGTATCCTCTTCAGACTGAAATATGTTCCTCTCCAGGTTGAGACCTTTCCAACGATGTGTTTGCTATAGTCCTACGACAACGTTTTAATTTTTACATATCATGGTTTGCAGATGATCCACTTTGGGCGATAGGCTCCTTTATTGACCCCAGAGGGATATCTGCCTTGAGTTCCAATGCTTCACACATAACACTTGACATATTGTTTTATCATACAGCTGACATATACTTACAATAAAAAACAACATAAACAAAGTGATATGTAGTCAGACTGAAGCACATCACACAGCAACAATCTATTGCTCATCTTTCACAAACAGTGACAAGAGCAACACACAACCATTTGCATTATATCATGAAGCTATTGCACAACCAGCCTCAAACAACATTATTTAAAGTTTTAATTGAGGTAGGTCCAAATAGGGCTATAGTTTAGAAATGTTAAGTTTAGATTGGGGTACCCATATCTTCTGCCAGAGGATAAGAACTCATACTTGGTATGGAGAATAAAGATGGATCAGACCACATTCTTTATGCTTGCCTGGAGAGACTGGTTTCTATTCCTCTCCACAACCTTCATGACAGTCATATTAAAATACTCTGTAATGCAGCCTTGTATAACATAAAACCCTCTGATTCACCGTGAGTGTTTGCTCTAAATGATAACACCCACTTTCAACACGGGCCTTCCAGCCAAAGGTATTGTCCATATACACACCAATGTGCCTATAGGAGCAGAGCTGATGGATTGGTTCATCATTTATGACCTCTGATACCTTCTGACCCATGTCACGACCCTTTCATCAGCTTGTGAAAATGGTTAAAGGATGTGTGACGGGTCAAGTCAAGTCAAGTCACCTTATTTATATAGCGCTTTTAACAATAAATATTGTGTCAAAGCAACTGAACAGCATAAAATAGTGTGTCAATAATGCAAAATTACAGTTAAAGGCAGTTCATCATTGAATTCAGTGATGTCATCATCTCAGTTCAGTTTAAATAGTATCTGTGCAATCATTTGCAATCAAGTCAACGATATCGCTGGATATTAAGTGTCCCCAAATAAGCAAGCCAGAGGCGACAGCGGCAGGGAACCAAAACACTGTATGATGCGATATGGTAGCTGCGATGCATGGTTACAATTTTATCTCTAACAGTATCATTCTTAGAAGTAAAGTAGTTCATTAAGTCATTACTGCTGTGCTGTTGGGAAATGTCATCACTTGTTGATGCTTTATTTTTCGTAAATTTAGCCACTGTATTGAATAAATACCTGGGGTTATGTTTGTTTTCTTCTAAAAGAGACTAAAAGTAATCAGATCTAGCAGTTTTTAATGCTTTTCTGTAGGATAGGTTACTTTGCCGCCAAGCAATACGAAATACCTCTAGTTTTGTTTTCCTCCAGCTGCGCTCCATTTTCCGGGCTGCTCTCTTTAGGGTGCGAGTGTGCTCATTATACCACGGTGTCAGACTGTTTTCCTTAACCTTCCTTAAGCGTAAAGGAGCAACTGTATTTAAAATGCTAGAAAGAGAGAGTCCATAGTTTCTGTTAAATCATCAAGTTGTTCTGAGGTTTTGGATATGCTAAGGAATTGGGATACATCAGGAAGATTACTTACAAAGCAGTCTTTTGTGGTAGAAGTGATGGTTCTACCATACTTGTAACAAGGAGTAGAATTTACAGTTTTAGCTAAATGAAGTTTGCACAAAAGTAAATAATGATCTGAGATATCATCACTTGGCTGCATAATTCAACACCATCAACATCAATTCCATGTGACAGTATTAAATCTAGAGTATGATTTCGACAATGAGTAGGTCCTGAGACGTGTTGTCTAACCCCAATAGAGTTCAGAATGTCTATGAATGCTGATCCCAATGCATCTTTTTCATTATCAACATGGATATTAAAATCACCAACTATTAAAACTTTATCTGCAGCCAGCACTAACTCGGATATAAAATCAGCAAATTCTTTAATAAAGTCTGTACAGTATGGTGCCCTGGTGGCAGTAGCCAGTACAAACATCACAGGGGATTTATCATTAACACTTGTTTCTCTGGATAATGTTATATGAAGCACCATTACTTCAAACGAGTTATACTTGAAGCCTGCCCTCTGAGAAATCCTGAAAACATTGTTATAAATTGAAGCAACACCTCCCCCTTTACCTTTTGGACGTGGCTCATGTTTATAACAGTAATCTTGGGGGGTAGACTCATTTAAAATAATGTAATCATCAGGTTTTAGCCAGGTTTCTGTCAAACACAGCACATCTAGATTATGATCAGTGATCATATTATTTACAAAAAGTGCTTTCGTAGAAAGGGACCTTATGTTCAATGAGCCAAGCTTTATCATTTGTTTATCCATATTACAATTGTTTTTTATTTGTTGAACATCAATTAAAATTGTTACTCTTAAATTGGTTTGGACTTTTTTGTATTTTCTAGTTCGGGGAACAGACACGGTCTCTATAGTGTGATATCTAGGTGAAAGAGTCTCTATGTGCTAATAATTAACTGATTTCTGTGATGTGAGGCGGCTAGCAGACGGTCGGTTTAGCCAGTCTGTCTGCTTCCTTGTGTCTGTGTGCAGTAGGCTGAGGAAGAAGTGTGCCAAAAATACCAAAACACATGTTGTATATGTACACTAACCCTAACCCTAAATTTAAAAAAAAGTCATTCATTTAAATTTTAAAACAACTAATAATGCAATGTGATTTTAAATCAAAGTCCCACACATAAATATGCTCATGTTTTTTTTTCCCTTTAGTCTCTGCTATTAACATTTATCAACCACAAAATTAGAAAATTGCCTTTTTTAAATAACTATGCATGGAAAATAAAATTAAAAAAATGCTTCTCTTTGTATAGTTTATTTTTTGTTTTTCACAACAGTACAAGTTAAAACAAATGCAAATTAGTCAAACAAGCCATTAGGCTGTATTTTTAAACACTCAACTGTAGGTTTTTTATATAGTATATAAGGCAAATCAAAGTGCTTAGGTCAGGAAATGTAGTTATTAAAGCAAATCTTGAAGTAATTCAACGACACTTCCCTATTAAACATCCAAATTCAGAAAAATTGGTTTGTGTGTATATAATAACCACTATTGTGTCTATAATTAAGTCACATTTTCAAGTTTTGGGCCAGTTTTTGCATTTGTTGAACCTCTATGTACTTTCACTGCACATGAGAAGCAGCTGAATAAGTCCTGTCAAGGATGCTTTCAGAGACAATTTGTAGCAGGTGAGTTGATGCAAGAGTCCAAATTCAGAAAAAAATGGGTTTGTGTGTCCATGTAAAACTGTCGGAAAACTCAGATTTGCCACAGCAGATGACATCAGTGGAATTATGTTTATTATTATTATTACAATACACATATTTACACCTTCCTGCAAACTTTTCTGCACATAGTTTTGTTCTACCATAAACAGAAGAGGACTATTGGAAAAACAGTTACTTAAATTAATTTCAGTTTGTATAACTACATTCATTATTATTGTTGTAATGTCACATGTAGATATAATTACTATTATTCAAGCATATCTGACTTACAAACAGTGTTTCCTCTATGTTGATTTGACCGTGGTGGCCCCCCACAGCAACATTTCTGCCCCCCACGGTATCAGAAATAGGGCTGCATTGTTAGAGTGCATGTCGGAGAATAGCGCGGACACACGCTTCACACCACGAGCGGGCACGCGCGTCACTCGGCAGAAAAAGGGATAAAGGAAAAAGAGACGCTGTCCGGATGATAAGCCAGTTGAGATTGTGTGTGTACATCCTTGAGAACCGTAAATCGTATAACTTATGTTGTCAGTTCATTTAAGCCTGGTCTTGCAAATTTAAATTAAGTTAACTGGTGATTTTTTTGGACCTGCCCCCACTGCTAAAAAAAAAAAAAACCTAAAAGGAAACACTGACAAATATAAGAAATCAAAACAAAAGTGAGTTAATGCTCATTTCTCACTTTGAGAGCTCCTCAAACTCAAACTCAGTCATCTGACAGTTCAGAATCACTGTCGTATCCATCCCAATCATTCTGGAAGTCCATACTTGTTCCACTCAAAACTTGAGCATAACAGTCTCTTGCATGCTTCATCATTCTGGTGACTTCTTGCTTCTTTCTCAAAGTTAAGCTGAGGAAACCCTTGATCCCTTCTTCATTTAGAGCCCACAGCTCACCTTATGGGAGTAAAACAAAAAATTATCAGAAAAAAAAATTACAATGTACAGTATAGTATTACAACACATTACTTAAATACGTACTTTTCAATGCCTCACTGGAAAGCTGGCATGACATCTCCTTGAGTGTGTCTGCACGAGTGGAGAGAGATTTCCAATGCTTTGCCATCTCAGAAAGAACAATCTTCTTCTCCTCCTCAAGTCTCCTTATTGCCATCACAACATCAAACGCCTTCCTCTTGGTTTTCAAATCTACAGCGTCTGGGATACAGTTGTGGAAAATAAGTCAATTGTAAGTATGATTATTTTTCAAAGAATTTCTGAGATAATCTGGGATAAGGCATAATTGGTTTTGTGCTACTATGTGAATCAAACAAAATTGTCAACAGATTTGTGTACATACCACCATGTGAAAGTTGCCATGGCCAAACTGTCTCGTCAGAGAGAATGATGTCAAAGACGATTCTTTCTGTATCTGGAACCATATTGTTGTATTTTTCAACGACAGAGCTAAGAATGGCCTTCTCCTCTCTGATTTTGCGCCGAATCCGGGCCCGACCTTTGCTGCCATCGGTGTCTTTGTAAAGGCGCTGGGACCTTCTTTTAATGCTGGCCACCAGCACCTCCATTCTACTGGTCACCGCGTCAAGATCGGCATTCTTTTGGGATGTTGTTGCTGAGAAGAAAAGAAGTGTAAACATTTCACTTACATTTTCATGGCAGTAACTGAAACTGAAGTCTCAATGTAACACAGAACGCCACAGGGAAGTCATAAGGATTATCCCTCTTTGCTTCCTTTTTTTTTCTTTACAAAAAAAAAGCTCCTGGAGGAAGGACAGGTGAGTCTCAATAATCATTTCATATTTATTAGCGTATATAGGAAGTATGTAACAGGGTACCAAAGAAAATGACAACGTAGCCAAGATGGGATCCGCTAACTGCAAGAAATGTCCAATGTTCCAACTTTTGGACTGTGCAGCATTCAGGTACTTTCAGGGCACTTTGTTTTGACATGATTTCCAGTGTGCATGCACTACATACTAAAATTTGGCATTTTAATTGCGTAAGTACATGACCAAGAAAACAGTGTATGTATGATTTCATTTTAAAACAGTAATTACTTGCAGAAGCATGTCTCCCATTATTCTGCAGAACTGAGACATTGAAGTAATAGTATAACTCTCACCTTCTGCCCACTTCTTAATATCAGTGACCCAGCCCTCAACTTCAACCTGTGTCACTGACAGCTGGATTCTCATGCTTTCCAGGTCCTGAAGTTGGCTTTCCAGGCGTTTTGTGGCCTTCAAATAACAAAAAAAGGAAATGAAAGAAGAAAAATGTTATACCTACAAAAATATACAATAGAAGGTATTTACAATATAAGAAAATAACAATACTCATCTCTACCTTCTGATATCGGCAGGCAAGTGAAGTAGCCAAGTTATTAAACTTTTGCTGATTCCAGCGCATGGCCATCAGTGTAAGCATGTCTGTACGTCCTGCAAAAAAGAAAAAAAATACACTAATCTGTGTTGTACCACATGTCCCTCACTGGCTACAATTTTCTTGTAACACTTTCAATCTAAGTAGTGCAGTGTGTGGTTACCTTACCTGCTTTGGACATGTGCTTCGTGGTCACAGCAATCCTAGAGAGGAAGGCGTTACACTGCTCAACCTCCTCCCCAAGTGTCAATCCGGCCCCTTGCTGGTAAACTCCACTCCATTTAACCTATTGAAGAAAATACTTAAAAGCTGCCAACATACCTTTGCAGGTGTTTAGGGACAGTCAATGACATGGTAATGTTTTCTTACCTCGCATTTAAAATCATGGGCTTTGGCATGAAACACTGAGAGGAATGGTTTCATGCTCAGAAGGTGCTGGAGCTCCGGGCAGCTTTTTGTCACTTTGTTGAGGTAGGGCCAGTACTTGCAGGTTACATCCATGGCAAAAAAGCTTATTGGCGTATTTGCCAGCTTGTTCTGCAGGTAGAGGGGATAAGCATATATTTCTCCCCTGAACATGTTGAGAGCGCCGAGAAAAACTCCATGTCGACAGACTGCAAGCTCAAGTCCCTCCTCATCAATTTTACTTGAGGATCTCTGAGACGTTTCCCTGGCAGCTGACCACTCCCCTCCACAGACACCTCTTCCAGAGACCTACAACATGGAAAAAGGTTGATATAAATAGTCAGGACTCACCCAAACAATGTCAACTGTAAGATGTTATTGGTGGTGTTTTTAGAAATATTATACAACAAGTTTACATGGTTGGTGGTAGAATGAATGTAATCCACAAATCTCTCTACTTCATCATCTTTTGCAATGAAGATGCCATCAAATAAGGCTTGTTCTTCAGATCTAAATGAAAGAAAGGTACACATTGACCTTCAATATGACACAGCAAAGGTTACTTTAACAACACTGCAAATTACACACATTTTGTAAGTACCTTGCTGCATTCTTAAAGCGGTAGTGCTTGCGATTTCCGTCCACAGAAACAGCAAGCATGTCTGGGGTGCACGCAGGACAGACAAAATGCTCCTCCCTGCAGATCTTATCCACCTCAAATCTAACAGCCTCCCACTCCAAAAAGCTTTTTCTGAAGCTGTCTGCTGTGATCTTCCCAGTCTGTTTCAGAACAGTAAAACATGTCAACATAATTCACAGTTAAGTTAACTAAAGTTAATAAGGTCAAAGGTGACGCCAAATCCTCCAGCATCGAGCCTCCACAGGCAGCCGCTCAGCCCAGTGCATCATTGGAAATCTTTTGGCTCTTTGTATGTCACGGACAGAAAACATCACGACCAAAGTCCCCAAAAAAAAAAAAGACAAGTTCCACAGCAAACTCAACTCCCACAGCAAACTTAACCAACCATGTCTTTATGGACCTATTTGTTTTTTTCTGAATGCAAACTGCATGACTAGGATGTGACAAGGACATCACTACTTGATCTTATACACAGGTCTAATGTTTTGAGTGATTGAGTTGATAAATTGCTCCAATACTTTTGTACATTTAGTGTACGAATTTAGATTTTTTACTGAGCGGTAGTTTTTACACAAAGACTTTGAATCTTAGATGATGTTCTATCAATGTATCGAGTATAGCTGAATCACTGTGTTTTGATATCATCAACATGCTCCAATTATAATAATCAATGTGTTGATAATGTCACCATAGTCATTCTGCGATACACGTCAATACTAGTACTAGTTGTTAGTGATTCCCACCACTAATACTCACACGGCCAAAGCGGACAGTTCGTTGATCAAGCATTCTTAAAAATGCTTGGCAGGACAGTCCTGGTGCTGCCATCTTCAACTCTTCATATGAACAAAACACATCTGTAGCGTACACCGTGGAAAAGTGAAGGGTAGCAGGCCAGTAGTCATTACGGACCAAGTCATCCACTCCAGCGCTCCATGTGGCTTTGCATGCCTCGCATTTCATCTCAGGCATACTGAGATCATATCGTCCTGGAAAAATCAAGAACACATTGTATTATGCACAACTCTGACAAATGCATTGGGAACTAGAGGTCCCTCCCGACACAAAAGACTGCAGCGCGGGACAGGTTTTGAAAGCTCTATGCGGGACTGGCCGGGATGAGACAGGTGTGTTTGCTGGTGCGGGAGGAACAGATGATTCACTGCACTTCCGCAAATGAAATATTTGTGTAAAACAACATATACAAATGAGAAAGTAGTGTATGTAATTATAGTTCAGCTGGATGATCGGTTAGGCAGCAATAAAAAAAAAGAAAAAAGAAGGGGTTTAAGCAGCCTAACTGACAGTGTTGTTTACGTGGTTTCAATTCTTTCCTGCTGCTCCGTTGTTGAAACTTGAAATTGAAAGCATGACAGAAGAAGAGGACACCACTGGGCTACTTCAGATGTTTGTGAATTTCTAAAGAAAAGTAGCCTACATTACTATCACCCATGTAGTACATTCAGAACCAAGAAACTTAAAATCAGACATCTGGCAGTCTTTCTCAGTTGTCAAGTGCCTCTTTCGTGAGACAGAACGCAAAACTGATCCCTCCTGCCTATCCTGCGGTCTTTCACAGGCGGGAGATGCACATAAGGTTATAGATGTGGGCGGGAGCGGGACTAAAACAACACATTATTGCGGAACGGGACAGAATATTGCGGGAACGGGGGGGCGCAGGACTGAAAATCCTGCCCAGCGCAGACCACTATAGGGAACGTTTGAATAGAAATAGATCAGGACACATTTACAAAGCCAATAGCACAGCCTTGTTTTTTTTTTATTCAAATAGGACAATGAAAAGTGGCAGGAAGCGAGTGGGAGAGCCCTATGGGGTGGAATCAGGTTAAAGTCCAACCCAGGTCCCTATGGGCACTTTGCCCAGAATGTGATATGGACGCTACAGCCACTTGATCTGGAATGTTCCCTTAAGTTCATTTTACTCTTACCATTCATTGTAACCACAGCAACAACTTTTCCTGTGTTGACACTCAACGATCCCGGAGAACAACTACATATTTTTTTGGGCATCTCCAACGGCACAATACACACTGAAAGACACATCATATGCAGGGATTAAAGACATGCATCGTCCTATGTACTAACTGGGAAGTATTCTGTAATCATTTTTTTTTTAAATCAATGATTTGAAAAGCTTTAAAGATAAAAGGTCATTAAGTGTGTTTCAGAGAAAGTACTCAAAAGATTCCTGTGAAGCCTATTATACTGTGAAGTTATTTAAATAAACTGAGAATGGGACTAGGGCTGCACAATATATAATTGCGCTTTTTCTGACAGATAAAGCCATTACCATTTCCAATACGATTTTTGAATGTGAATGATTTGATTCAGTTCAATATTCCAAATGTCTCTTTAATTTGTGCCACCTCTGATAGGTAAGCACAGCCAGTGTACAAGACTAACACCCACTGACTGACTGAAGTTCACCAATCTGAATTTTTGTACCCTTCACGCACTACGCACACCCACCAACCAGAAGTTGCACAGTCAAGGAGGATGACGTGAATATAAAAGTCAAATGTCACAAATGTACCTATGCATGATTATTTGCAGATTTTACCATTAGGCAGTTGCGTTGGATCATATTGCAATTACGATTGCAATAATTGTGCAGCCCTAAATGGGACACTCAAAAAAAGAAAAAAAAAAAGAAATACAGCTTACCACACTGGGAAAGAGCCCTCTCCACGACACAGGTTGTTGGAGGCAATGGCTGAAAGAATCCAGCTATTGTTGCATCCCTGTTGTGGAACACGTGGTTTCGGTGTATACTGACATCACAATCAGCACAGAAGAATGGTTGTGGTCGGCAGTCACGACAACGGACAGCAGCTGGACTGCTGCCACATTGTTGGCAGATCTGAGTTGTCACATTTTGTTGTGCCACCATGGTATTCACCAGACAGGTTCTCTCTTTCTCCCACCTCTCTGAGAGGAGACTTTTTCGAGTAGACCAGTCTGAGGAAGCTCGTGGTGGTGCTGGTGCCGTTTCCTGATCATCCAAGTCATCACCCTGTGAGTGGTTTAGCTCTTCAAGGAAAGTCTCTGTTAAAATAGTACATCATATTTAAAAACAATTTTCTACACTATCAAAGTGTGCAACATGGATGTTGTCGGTTATTCTGTCGCAAAAACATGTAATTTACATTCTAATTATTAGAATCTATAAACATAATGAACTAATAGAGACAAAATAAAGAACATACCAACAGTGTCAGGAGGACAGTAGTTGGTTATCTCAACGCTGCTGTCCAACATCCTAGTATGAGCACCAGTCTTACGACTGTAGCTGTGACTAGCTGTAGCAGAAAATAAAACCCAAATCAACCTTTACAGCATTACAATTCCATAGATTTTGACAAGCTCATTTTATTCCACACAATGATACAAACTTTTATTGGCCCAATTTCGTTGTCTATACCACTTTGGATGAGTATGTAATAAAAACCTCATATCTCATACCAGACACATGACTGATTCATGTATTCAATCCCAAGTGGTAAAACAATCTATATCTCCGTTTTAGATATATGTGAAAAATCACAGGAGTTCTCCTTTAAGTAATATGACTGAAAAAAGAAAACTGACCCGTTTGGTTTCGGGATGATCTTGGTCTGTCATAGACAACATTTCCATCACTGTCTCTCTTCAGCCACCTGACAGGTTGATGGCTGGTGGATGGTGCTGCCTCCTGTTCTCCCGGCATCTTATTGATGAAATCTTCCAAGGTCTGGAGTTCATAATTTAATTTAGAATGTTCAACAAGCTCATCAAGCTCATTAAGGACCTGTTCGAAATTGGAATTGTCACTCATGATGAACAAGGACAAACAAGACAACACTAAAGGGATAGGGGGGAAGGCAAAAGAGCAAGAACACATGAGAACCAGACGGAAGAACAACAATTAACTAGACGGACGTGGCTCTTAAAAGTGCCTTTGTTTTTGCTTTGTAACGAAGCTGAAGTTTTAAAGTAAATGATGAAGGGACTAGGGGACCTGTTGAGAGAAGGGAAAGATAATAAATTCAGATTTGAAGATCATGCTACATACAACTACATAAATACTGAATAACTGAAAGGTTTAAGAACTTGAGAAAGTGTTGGTCTAGTTTGCCCATGCTTTGGGATGTGGTGGGGAGGTCTGTGGGTGCTTATAGTAAATATTAGGCCAGAATACTGTAGGGCTGGGTGTTACAATAGGGCAATACAATATCTCACTAGGTATGGACTGATCTTGACACTCATGGCTGATATTGATACCAACCATTCAAAATGCCAGTTTGGCTGATAATCAGTGCCATTTTTTTATATGTTTATGTTATTAATTATACTTTTGTATTAACAAGGAAACACATTTCTTTAACTGGATTATTTCCTTTTCCCTGTGATCATTTTAATCAAAAACTTCCCTCAGCAGTCATGGTAGTTTAGAACACTAGCTTTTAATTAACACTGATTTAATTTGTTAATGTGCTTTTTTATTTTCATGTCTATGCTTTCATTAGCACAGTTATAAGTTACACTGACTAGCATGTGTATAAATGGGCACAAAACACTGGGCAAAGAGCAACGACACACAACCACAAGAAGAATCCCAACGCAGACATACATTACAGCTAACACTTACGGTATGTCTCATTATGAAAATCTTACATTCCCCTATGATTGAACCTTACATGATTATATGCGACAAAAATGAACTTGAATTCAATTAGCTAACTTTGCTAGCCTGCACATTTGGTACAGAAAGCTAAATTTTTTATAATGTATTCTATCATTTATCGTCATAAGAAATGGCCACCTTACAAATCTAAAGTTTCTAAACACAACTTCTTGTCCTGATTCAACAGTTTTTGATGTGTAAATGTAAGAATAGTATCCATCTCTATTAATTAAGCCTTCTACTTACCGAGTGGAAAATCGCAATGTACCTTGGGATCGCCCATACGGTGACGTCAGCGTTATTAATTTAGAGGATTTAATAAAAATAAAAAAAAAGATTAATTGAACACAATCGTAGCATATTATATATATATATATTAAAATCAACAAACCTCCGATAAAAATACGTTATCCAGCATGCTATAGTTAAAGCAGTGTCCTACCTATGATAAGAAAACGCTTAAACTGCTTACTTGCACGCGCCTTGGAGCGTTGTTAAACTCACCTTTTAATGCCGTTTTACCTGCAGTTGAGCGTTGCTTTGGTCAAACTCACCTCTGAATGCCGTTTTACCTGCAGTTGAGTGTTGTTAAACTCACCGCTGATGAACGCGCTAAACCTTTGCGCAGAGGGCACTTTGATATCAGATTGCGAGGGTTTTTAAACATCAAAAACCAGTTGGAGGGCCAGATAAAAATGATCTGGGGTCCGCCATTTGACTCGCCCTGGCATAGATCATTTTTTGTAGCCTATTCCTTTTTATTTTTATTTATTGTAGTCTCGACCCATACAAGGCAGACAACGGGTTGCGTTGTGCTGACCCAAGACGTCAAATTTCAACGCTGTTGAGTTCTATAGAAGTCTATCGGACTACCCTGCACGTTGAAAAATGACGCCAAAGGTATACCCAGTGCGTTAAAAAGTGACGCCAGGGTCCCTTGACCATGCGTCAGACATTTGACGAGTAGGGAGTGAGACTGTGTTGATACTGCACCTCGGCTGTGATAAACTTGAAGATCTCTCACAGCTGACAAACGATGCAGCCAGCATGACCTGGCAGAGTGAATAGCAACAAACATCCAGATGTGACCGTGGCAACAGGCAGACACCCATATCTTTGATGCGGGGATTAGAGAGGCTCTAAGGGTGTGGTGCCATTGACAGCACAGACTATGTTTGAACAAAAAACGCTTATAGTGATAGTATATCTGTGCATCACAAAACATAACTCAATTTGTCAAAGCTGCTGGACATTATCATGTGTCTGAATGTCACAAAACAAGGAAGTAGTTGTTTTGGAGTTATAAGTAAACTTAGTATACAAGTAATATATTTAAAATACTTTTATTTCATACTATGTATAGTTCAAATCAATGAACAGATTTACCGACATATCACTCGAGACTTACTGATATAAAAATTATAACTAAACTTTATTTGGAGTACTTGTGCACAATGCACATTTCTTAATATTAACCCATTTGTGCCCAATTTTTTTCTGAATGGTTTCATGCATATAGTCATGTTAATAGTGTCCTATGTGAACATGTTCTTCATTTATTTTCCCCAGGTTTTTGTTTTTTTCTTGAAAATCATATTTGAATGTGCGCCAACTATAGTTGCCAGTGGGCGAATATGTTGTATGCACCCCTTCAATGTCAAA
The DNA here is from genome assembly GCA_018155175.1 of Sinocyclocheilus anophthalmus. Taxonomy (NCBI): domain Eukaryota; kingdom Metazoa; phylum Chordata; class Actinopteri; order Cypriniformes; family Cyprinidae; genus Sinocyclocheilus; species Sinocyclocheilus anophthalmus. The sequence continues at coordinate 36,410 of JADLZN010004999.1, forward strand.
TTTGAAAACGAGGAGAGCTTTTGGAATCTAACTCAAAATAACTGATTTCAACAAATCAATCTTTATTCATAAACAATTGTATCATGCATAAAAGTCAAAGAACATTCGATGCAAACCCCAAAAAAGTCGCATCTAGCTTAGAATCTCTTGAATATGAAAACACAACAAATCCATTTGTCTTAAAGTGGTGGAACGTAGTGCAGAACACAGTGCAGCCATTAAGTTGCCTCAACAGGGTATTGTGTATCAGACGTAAATAAAAATAAATAAATAAAAATAAAATCGAATGAAGAAAAAAATATACATCTATATAATAAAAGGATACCTGAAAGAAAAAGTACGCATTTAACTGTTTTGGTACCAACATCCAAAATATCTTATTTTGTGCTCACAGAAGAAAATATCCTTATTAGGTTGACTTGAGGATGACTAAATGATGGCACAATTTCCATTTTTGGGTGTACTTTCCCTTACGTAAGCAGTTTTAGTATAAGTAGCCTACAAGGAGTACTGCAGTGAAGTAGTTTTATAAATTTAAATAAACATATTTTCATACTATACTTTGTCATGTAAATATGTAAAATATCACACATTTTATGAATAGGCACATATTGATTTGTGTTTGCTTTACTGCACCCAAACATCTTTTGTCTAAGCAGTCTTTTGTAAATGCCTCTGTTTTTCTCAGGAATTAAAAGATAAATGGGGTTCAACTCGACAACAGTTGTGTTGGTGAGATCTATGCGATGCACCCGTAACGCAAATTATGTCAGCATTGTGTCGAGTAAAACGGTTGCAGGTGTGCAAATTGGCTTACCATAATATGTGATGAGGCAAATGCAGTTTCCACGATATTACGGCCTGACTGTGCTCTCGCAGCTGGAGAGGATCGACATTTTTTTCTCAGTAAACAAAGTTTCTTTTTGAGCTCAAACTGATACTGATGTAGCTTCTACTGATGGTTTCTGAAAGCTGATTTTTAGAGATCAAGATCTTTTAGTTCTGATCAAAACTGTATTTTAGCAAACATAAAACTGTCGGTGAATATATTATCATATATAATATAATCTTATATATACTATATATATATTCTTTTTTTGTGGAGTGTGTTTTACAAGGAAGATCTATTTCAGTCTTTCTATATATTAGAACTTGTAGTAAATTTTACAATTAATTTCAAAGTGAAAATGTTTCTACCATCATTTTTTTTCATGGTAAGGTGTGCTCAAAAGTCTGAAACCACAAACATAAATAAATAAAAAAATATATAGATTTATATATACTGTATATATATATATAATATATATATATATATAGTATATTACTATATATATATAATATATATATTTTTTTTTTTTTTTTTTTTTTAAACTGTAAGGTAATATAATAAATAATATAAAAACGATTTCAATGATCATTGGTACATTTTACAAAAAAAATTTAAAAATTCATTGTTTTGTACTAAGACAAGTTACATGTTTGACATTTTATCCAATGTGTTCTTGTAGTCTTTGTAATTTGTGTGTTGAAATTTATATCAATTTTGAGTGAAAATTATTTGAAAAAACATTAAAATTATGCGCTCTCTCTTTCTCTCTCTATATAATATTATTTGATTTTATGTATTTAAACATACTAATAAATATTGTATAAACATATAATGATAATTAATACAAAGAATGAAAGCTAGTTTATAATCAATAGTAAAGAAAATAATCCAATTTTATAACAGTTAAATAATTTTACAAAAACATGCACTGTAAAAAAAAAAAGATTGTTGCTGTACATTTTACAATATTGTAGTCTTTCTACTGAAAAAATTCACGTGTTCCTAGAATGTTTTAATGTGTTCTTTGCAGTTTCTTTGTAATTGTTAATATTACTAGCAATTTCTGAGAGTAAAAATTTGTTTCACAGTAATTAATTGGTATGAAAGGAGAACTATGTAAGGTTTTTTTATGCATGACATTAGTGACAATGATCATCTGAAAGTTTTTGAGGTGAAAAGGTCAGAATGTTGTTACCATTGAAGCTCATGACGCTCTGAACATCTCAAATCATCCTGGATAACATGATCTTTTGTTCAGTTCAGCTCCAGTGCTGCTGTCAATATAACAAGAGAGAGACATACTGTATATCAGTAAAATAAATTATGAAATTCATGTTATTTTTTTTTAATTACTGTACTTGTCCATTTGAACTCAATCGTTTTGATGGTTTAATTCTATATGATATCCGGAAATGGAAATTGATACTGGAGTAGTCCATAATTGAGCATTGCAATAAAGATCTTGTAGATTAATGGGTTAATTATGTAATTAAATGATAATCCAAAAAGGTCAATATGAATTTGCACTGTATTATATCAGCTGGGGCCTTGATTGCCTGCCTCACTTTGTTAAGACCTATTAGGAAGGCCTGTGAAAAGAATAGGTTCAGTATTTAAAGGCAGGGGACATTACTTCCTCTGCTTTAGGGGCTTGAATAAATGAAAAGCCATTGGGTCAAGCCAACATGGAACACAGTTATTAACAAGTTATGAGAACATACAAATAACATCATAAAGATTGAACAAGAACATTGTTCAAGAATGTTTCCTCAACATTACAAGAACATATATATCAAATATTAATAATGTTATATGAATGTTCCAGAAACATTATTTTAAGAATGTTTTGTCCTAACATTTGCATTACCTTTCGGTTTCATATAAAAAAAATAAGAAAATAAAAGAAGAAAAAAGTGTTTGGGCAGGGAATCAATCAATCAATCATCTGAATCATCTAAAACCAATTCACTAAAATGAATCTAATTTCCCACAGCTTCACCTACTGAGGTTCTGTCATGCTATAGTTAAGTTAGTCGCGTCACTACTTTTAGTTAATCACTCCCCAACGCTCTTGAAGATCCGACATGCCCACAATTGATTTAATAATTCAATTTCTCTCTTCTTTTTTTTTTCCTTGTCTTCCTTCTACATTATCCGTGGGGAGGCCCTGCTCATGTAATGCACTTGAATGGACCAGTAATTATAAAACTAGGACATATAGCAATGGGAGGATAATTAATTTACCCCAAGTACCGGAGAGATTTTGTATTTTTTTTTATGAAATTTAGGATTTGACAGAGGCTTTCAATTATGTCAACCCCACTGGGTACTTATATCCAGAATGTATTACTTCTATATTAGGTGCCTTCACGTGACAAATGTGTGTTCAGATAGAGTTAGCATCACAAGGGATGTGAACCTATGATGGTTTGTTAGCTTTAATTCGTTACACATGCCAACAAATAGCTGATTAAGTGTAAAATAAGCCTCCTCACTCACCATATGGTTGTAAAGATGTCAGTTTGATGGACAATATTGTAGAATAGGAGCAGATACAGCAAATTGTCTTTAAACCTAGGTCCCTTTCCTCCGGATGCAGGACTATAAAATAATAAAAGAGAAGCAAAACATAATTGACAGAGTTAAAAATGAAAGATTGTGCTTTTGAAGAATGAAAGTTAGCGTGCATTTTCTTCTGACCCTTAGATAGGATTTCATCCTTTTTTTTATGTTTACTTTTACAAAAATATGTGATTCTACTGGATTATAAGTTTTTTCCTAAGAAATCAAACCAGTAGTCCTTTGCGTTTATGGATGCATTTGTCTGAATGTGATTCAGGAGCCATTTTGCAAAACCTCTGCCATACCTTGACCTAGAATGCTCTTTAATACCCGTCCATCCAGAGAAAACTGCTGCTTTAATTTGTTTTGTTCCTTCCAGAATAATGCACCGGATATCTTCCAGGGCATAAATATGCTGTTTCACTCAGCAGATCAACATCAGCAACTTTTGTTATTCCAGTTATAAAAGTGTAATAGGACATTTCGAAGAAGTGGGTCGCTGCAAGAAATAGGATCAAACTCTCAGTCTTCATGACCATGGTCCCACACTAAATGACCTTGTTCAGCACCTGTGTTTTGTTTCCTTAGCTATGAATAAATGTTACAAAGAAAATTGTTCATGAGATATGTTTGAACAAAAGTGGTATTGATGAGAATTGTGTCTTCAGAGGACAAACATGTGGAGAGAAATTCAGGGATAAGTGCTGATTTCATGAGGTTCTATATTCGGTGTATTTGGTGATCTACAGTTGTGCAGAGTATTATGTTACAGGGGCAAACATTTTGAAAAAGGGATCATTAAAGGAATATTTTCCCAAAATGACTTTTTTGTTTCTCAGAATGAACAAAAGCACACAGGTTTGAAGTGACCCCACCACCCCCACCGAGAAAAAAAAAGGTTATAATTTTTATGTGAATTATTAATTTAAAATTCCTTAAATAAAATATTTTATCCGCTTATTTGCTTTGTGTTAATCACTCTAGAGCTTGATGATTAAGGAACCCAGCATGAAACATATTGCTCTAAATTTAGCCCACAAAATGTCTAAGTAAAAGCATATTGAACGTTTCTCACAAATGAGCAGTAACTTTCCAGTAAACGACGATAATTAAAGCACTTTCGGCCTGCACAAAACTCTTTGTTTATGTTGCTATATTTCAGCATATGGCAGTTTTAATTTGTCCATTTATCTTACTACTCTAATTATTATTTATGCTCATTCCAGATAGGGCTAATCATTTAAAAAGACGGGATTTATCTTCTTTAGACTTTCCTCCACTCCCTGTATGAACACAGGCAACTGTAAATGAATTGATGTGTCTCACAAAGAGCAGTAAATCTGATTTATATCTTCAGATGAGTGAACAAGTTACAGAAAAAATAGCAATTAACTGTACTAAATTAAGGCACAGTTGCAAAGTATTTTACTGTACTTAATGATAATTCAGTCCTCATCCTTGTTGGTCTGCAGACAAGACCAACAACAAAACCAACAGATGCACTTTAAAAGTCAGCATGACATTAATATTGACACACTTTACTGTCTTAGTACATGTTCCTGGGCATATTGTGTGAAAATGGGGAATTGTAAATTCCCTAAAAATGTGTAAATTGCAAATTTTTTAACTTTTCACTGTTATCTGATTGAATCGCCTATTCCATGTGAAAATAAATGGTGCTATATCTGCGGATGCATTTCATTCAAAGTGAATTTCACCCTGTGAATTTTTAAAATTGATTCCAGTGCAATATTGCACATACATCACTTTAAACGTGATTTTTGTTTTTACTGAGGAATGAGTCATCATTATTTCTTATTTTAATAGGCAGCATATGCCTTGATATTAACTTGTATTGAACCAGGGGACGTTCCTTCATGTGTCCAGAAGGGTTTTTATGATTCATTTTATTATTTTTATTTATACACAGACTGACAAGTTTAAAATGACACATCTAAGCTGTGAGAAGCCCTAAGGGAGTCCATATGTATCGCTGCACTGTTTTTCACATTGACCTCCTTTCCAAAACTCATGCAGTGATGACGGGCCCGAACGAGCTTTCAGACCCACCTGTATATCTGGATCTTTGCCTTCCTCATTTATTAACATGAGCAAGAGAGCAAAACAAATAAGAGCGAGCAAGATACGAACAGGGGAAAGCTACCCAGTAGTGTTAAATAGAGAGAACTGGCCTGAATTCACTATTGTAAGAGAGTACTGAACAATGCCACTGTACTTGGGTTGTTAACATTTGTAGCTGGATCTTTGAGTCACTGAATTGAGCTTGAGAATTGGATCAGTGAACAAATGGTTTAGATCTAGTTCAAAAACTGTTTCATTGACAAGATACAATTTTGAATGAATCTGTTGAGTGAATGACTCAATCATTCACTCATAAAAAACAGTCACTTTAGTGTTTGTGAACTAATCAATTATTAAGGAGTCAGAGAATGACTCATAATAGTCTTTTGTCGCCACCTGTAACCCGCGAATCACTCATGGGTAGATATATCGGACTCAACAAGTGTCTTTTAATACAAACCCAATTCCAAAAAAGTTGGGACACTGTACAAATTGTGAGTAAAAAAGGAATGGAATAATTTACAAATCTCATAAACTTATATTTTATTCACAATGGAATATAGATAACATATCAAATGTTGAAAGTGAGACATTTTGAAATGTCATGCCAAATATTGGCACATTTTGGATTTCATGAGAGCTACACATTCCAAAAAAGTTGGGACAGGTAGCAATAAGAGGCCGGAAAAGTTAAATGTACATATAAGGAACAGCTGGAGGACCAATTTGCAACTTATTAGGTCAATTGGCAACATGATTGGGTATAAAACGAGCCTCTCAGAGTGGCAGTGTCTCTCAGAAGTCAAGATGGGCAGAGGATCACCAATTACCCCAATGCTGTGGCGAAAAATAGTGGAGCAATATCAGAAAGGAGTTTCTCAGAGAAAAATTGCAAAGAGTTCGAAGGTATCATCATCTACAGTGCATAATATCATCCAAAGATTCAGAGAATCTGGAACAATCTCTGTGCGTAAGGGTCAAGGCCGGGAAAACCATACTGGATGCCCGTGATATTCGGGCCCTTAGACGGCGGTCACGAATCGGTCATGAATTCCAATTTCATGGAATCTCGCACTACACATGTTGAACACATCACCGGACTACATTTCCCAGCATGCATTGCACTGATTGCACTCAGCACAGATTGCACACACCTGTATGTTTGCGGAGCGCCATATACCTGGTTGCCACTGTTTACCCTGCCTGTCTTATGACCATGTCTCTGTCTTCTCCAAATAAAGCTTTGCATATGGATCCGCACGTCTCACGTCTCGTCAGCCCCGTTACAGAATACTCGGCCACACAAGGATCCAGCAGCTTTTCAGTTGACTCTGATGGTAGGGACCCAGTCACCGAGCTACTACATCCTCGGCAAGGAGGTCTTTCCATTGAGGAGTATGTTCACCGGTTCTGAGAAACTATCTTATCAGGTACCACTATATAATGACATTTTATTTAAAGACTTGTTCCGTTTTGGACTCGATGAACCCACAAAATCTTGGATGCCAAAGAGCAAATTTAACTGTAGCTTAAAGGACTTTATAGACTATGCCTTGCTGACTGCTGGTTCAGCGTTCACGGTGGGTGTCGCGGAGGAAGGAAGCGACACCATGTCTGTGACTGAAGTGATGGCTGTATCAGAGCATGCTCACAAGATGGCGGCGACAGAGGAGCCTGATCACAAAATGGCGGACACAACAGCGCTCAGTCAAGTCACAGCTGATCTTCATGAGTCTAGTCAAGTCCCAGCTGATAGTTATGAGTCTAGTCAAATCACAGTTGATCATCACGAGTCAAATCAAGTCACAGTTTATGATCACGAGTCTAGTCAAGTCACAGCTGATAGTCATGAGTCTAGTCAAGTCACAGTTGATCGTCATGAGTCAAGTCAAGTTACAATTCATTATCATGAGCCAGGTCTAGTCACAGCTGATCTTCATGAGTCAAGTCAAGTCACAGCTGATCTTCATGAGTCCGGTCAGGTCGCAGCTGATCTTCATGAGTCAAGTCAAGTCACAGCTGATCTTCTAGAGTAAAGTCAAGTCACAGCTGATCTTCATGAGTCAAGTCAAGTCACAGCTGATCTTCATGAGTCAAGTCAAGTCTCAGCTGTTCGTCCGGGGCCTCGTCACGTCTCAGCTGTTCGTCCAGAGCCTCGTCACGTCTCAGCTGTTCCTCCAGAGCCTTGTCACGTCTCAGCTGTTCATCCAGAGTCTTGTCACGTCCTGTTTGTTGCACCCAGATTGTCGGGGTCGGTTCGTCGGTATCCAGTCTGGTGTCCAGTGTGAGGGATACACCTCTGGTGTCTGCACGCACAGCTGGTATCACCAAACCCACTCACTCTAACCCTTCTATATATGAACTCATTCCCCTGTCTGCAGCACTTCCCATATGGGGGGTTGCTTTATGGTGTGTCTGGGCCGAGTACTCCACTGCCGATTTGCTAGAGGCAGCAGCACCAGCTACAACATCTCCAGAGTTGGCAGCTTACGCTGCAGAACCTCCCAAGGTAGCGGTGTCAACTGCCGTGCTCCCAGAGGACACGGTGTCCACTGAAGTCTCTTCAGAGATGGCGGCGCAGGCTGCAGAACCTCCCGAGATGGCGACACTTGCCTCAGTTCTTCCGTGGTGGTGGGCCCTAGAACGCACTTCCTGCTGGTTTGTGCGGCCAAGGAGGCTGTCTATGACTTCTGCCTGTCCTGTTCCGGCCAAGGAGGACGTCTATGATATTTCATGCCTGTCCTGTTCCGGCCAAGGAGGCCGGCTATGAACTCTATGCCTGTTCTGTTCCGGCCAAGGAGGCCGTCCATGAACTTCCTGCCTGTCCTGTTCCGGCCAAGGAGGCCGCCTATGAACTCCTTGTCTATCCTGTCACGGCTAAGGAGACTGTTTGCGAACTCCTTGCTCGTCCTGTCACAGCTATAGAGGCTGTTTTTTTTTTGCGACTCCGGCGCGTCCGTCAAAGCTATAGAGGCGTTTGCGAACTCCCTGCTCGTCCTGTCACAGCTATAGAGGCCGTTTGCGAGCTCCCTGCTCGTCCTGTCACAGCTATAGAGGCCGTTTGCGAGCTCCCTGCTCGTCCTGTCACAGCTATATAGGCCGTTTGAGAGCTAACTGCTTGTCCTGTCACGGCTATGGAGGCCGGCGGGGAATCCTCATCCTGTCCTGTCACAGCTATAGAGGCCGTTTGTGAATTCTTTGTGTGCCTTGTGTCTGCCAGGGAGGTTGCCCCTGAATGCTCAGTCTTCTCTATCAACCCCAATGTTCTGTCTGTGTTGTCTGTCTCTGCTCTCTCGTTGTTACAGTCTCCGCCATGGTCTCCTGATCGGTGTGGTTCACCAAGGGTCGGTGTGGTTCACCTCTGCTCTGCCATGGTGGCCCTCCGCTCCGCCGTGGGGGTCTTCTGCTCTGCCGTGGTGGTCTTCTGTCCTGCTCTGGTGGTCATCTGCTCCGCCGTGGTGGTCCTCTGCTCTGCCTTGGTGGTCCTCTGCTCCGCCGTGGTGGTCTAATGTCTGGCTCCGGTGGTCTTCTGCTCTGCTGTGGGTTGGTCCTCTGCTCTGCCGTGGTGGTCTGCTGTCTGGCTCTGGTGGTTCTTTGCTCCGCCGTGGTGGTCCTCTGCTCTGCCTTGGTGGTCCTCTGCTCCGCCGTGGTGGTCCTCTGCCCCGCCGTGGTGGTCTACTGTCTGGTTCTGGTGGTCCTCTGCTCCGCCGTGGTGGTTCTCTGCCCCGCCGTGGTGGTCTACTGTCTGGCTCCGGTTGTCTTCTGCTCCGCCGTGGGGATCTTCGGTCCGTCTGCTCTGCTGTGGTGGTCCTCAGCTTGCCTCATCATGGTATATCCTATCCTTGGACATGGCCCTCCATCCCTCCCTGTTACGCCTACACTCCACGCCCTCCGGAATCTAAAGGGTTTTGAAGCATCGGAAGCGCTCCTTGGGGGGGGGGGCTCTTCACGAATCCGGTCCATGGAAACTTCAAATTTCATTGACTCTCGCACTACACACTGTTGCACATCACCCCGGACTACATTTCCCATCATGCATTGCACTGATTGCACTCAGCACGGATTGCACACAGCTGTTTACACTGACTGCACCCAGCTGTTTCATATCACTCCACTATTTAACACTCACTCTGATCCCTTCCCTCTGCTGAGTATTGTCTAGCGATTATCACTCTCCTAGCGATTAGCTACTCTACAGAGCCCTTAGCCTTAGCCTTAGCCTTAGCCTTAGCCTAGTTTTGCCTTGCCTGTCTCCCTTGGTTTTGATCTTCGCCTGTTTTCCTGGATTTATCCCTTTAGTCTCGCCCCTGTGATTCTGTCTGCCTATAGTCGACCCACGCTAGCCCTTGGATTATTCTTGTGTCTTGCCCGCCACATATTTGTTTGCCATTGTTCAACCCTGCCTGTTATGACCATGCCCTGTCTTCCCAATATAAAGATTTGCAGATGGATCCGCAAGTCTCACGTCTCGTCAGCCCCGTTACAACGGCACTGCATCACATACAGGAATGATAACTGTAATGGAAATCACAACATGGGCTCAGGAATACTTCCAGAAACATTGTCGGTGAACACAATCCACCGTGCCATTCGCCGTTGCCGGCTAAAACTATATAGGTCAAAAAAGAAGCCATATCTAAAAATGATCCAGAAGCGCAGACGTTTTCTCTGGGCCAAGGCTCATTTAAAATGGACTGTGCAAAGTGGAAAACTGTTCTGTGGTCAGACGAATCAAAATTTGAAGTTCTTTTTGGAAAACTGGGACGCCATGTCATCCGGACTAAAGAGGACAAGGACAACCCAAGTTGTTATCAGCGCTCAGTTCAGAAGCCTGCATCTCTGATGGTATGGGGTTGCATGAGTACGTGTGGCATGGGCAGCTTACACATCTGGAAAGGCACCATCAATGCTGAAAGGAATATCCAAGTTCTAGAACAACATATGCTCCCATCCAGACATCGTCTCTTTCAGGGAAGACCTTGCATTTTCCAACATGACAATGCCAGACCACATACTGCAATTACAACATCATGGCTGCGTAGAAGAAGGATCCGGGTACTGAAATGGCCAGCCTGCAGTCCAGATCTTTCACCCATAGAAAACATTTGGCGCATCATAAAGAGGAAGATGCGACAAAGAAGACCTAAGACAGTTGAGCAACTAGAAGCCTGTATTAGACAAGAATGGGACAACATTCCTATTCCTAAACTTGAGCAACTTGTCTCCTCAGTCCCCAGACGTTTGCAGACTGTTATAAAAAGAAGAGGGGATGCCACACAGTGGTAAACATGGCCTTGTCCCAACTTTTTTGAGATGTGTTGATGCCATGAAATTTAAAATCAACTTATTTTTCCCTTAAAATGATACATTTCTCAGTTTAAACATTTGATATGTCATCTATGTTGTATTCTGAATAAAATATTGAAATTTGAAACTTCCACATCATTGCATTCTGTTTTTATTCACAATTTGTACAGTGTCCCAACTTTTTTGGAATGGGTTTTAGTTAATTAGGTTGTGTTAAATAAATAAATGAACACTTTTCATGTTTGGTTAAACTATTGGAGATATGAGAGGTGAATCTAATACTCAAAAATATATTTCAGGATGTCTGCTATCAACTTAAATCAGACATAAGTTGTGTCAAGTAACAGAACTGTATCATCTCAAGCTGCAAGTTAAGTCTTTGGGAAATGTGTCCTTTATTGGGCTACATAAACCAAGGCATATATGAAATGTTCCTCCTTATTTCCAGTTCTCAAAGTTGGTGAAACTGATGTAGCTTTAATCATCACTGTTGAATAAAAAAATTAAATAAAATAATAAAAAAATAAATACTGGCAACTTATTAATGGGAAATTATCTATTAATTTTACAGAAATGTATGTTAATGTCACCGCACTGTGCTATTGCCTAAAAATATCATTTATATTGATTATTATGCATATTTTAATATTTTTAAAATTCAAAATACAGGTAAACACCTTTAAAAAATGCAACCATAAATAGAGAAAATTCCTTCAAATTAATTCAGTGCATTGTGCAGTTTACTAGATTAAGGTTTACATTGTTAAACCACTTACACATCTTACCCTGTGCTCCGTCTATATGTCCTTTATATAAATTCTGCTTTCATCCCTTGTTTCTTCAGAATCATTCGCAACCCTAAGGGCAGGCAACAAAAGCTGTGACGCTCAGTCACAACATTTTGTCACTCTTAGGCCATGACTTCCTCATCTGATATTCTTCACTGTATATTAAGATACAGAAATACTTGACCCTTCGTCTGCTAGATAAATCATGTCACCTTAGGCAAGGTCTCGCCTGCAGATTTTAGAAGAGTATGCCCTAATAAAGGACAAAAAATAAAAATTAATAATAATAATAGAAAACAATAACAAGGATTTGCTTACTTAAGGGAAACAGTTCCTTCTGAATCAGAGACCATATATTTTTCACAGATAAATTCACAGAAATCCTTTTCTATCTGTCTACGCAGACACACAGTAAGACGTTAAATAAATCCCACTGTACTTCTCAATGGCATTAAATGCAGATTTTTTTTACATATAATTTTCCGCCCCTATGTTTTTAAAGCAAACTCCACCCTATGCAGTGGCACCCTATGCTTTAATCTGTTAATGCCCCCATGCTGTGATTTCTGATATGACAAGCAGTACAGACAACCCGGCCCGTTCACACAGAGTTTAATGAGTGTAAGCGTACACACACATATGAATGCAATCTGAAGGCACCCATGTTAGGAATTAGCAATGTTAGGTTGACTGATTAATCACAGTATTTGTTAGATATATTATTCGGTTGGCAGAGACCTTGTCTGAGTAAAACCTGTCATTTTTTTATGCATGAGACAGTGTCACTGATACTTTGATGTGTTTACCAGGTGTTGCGTTGGAATGCTGATGCTGTAATCATGTTGCTTGTCAAAGTTATCATAAAGAAGGGTTGTCAGATCAACTCAGAAATAAAATATATATTGTGGTCATATAGGTAGTTAAATATTGATATGGTATATATATATATATATTAAGAGATATAAACATACGGGTATATAAATAGGTGTTTATACAATCAAATGTTACAATTGATAAATAAATAAATAAGCTAGCCTAAACTGATGGCCCTGTCATAACATTCTCATGGACTCTGAATGTGCATATTCACAGTCAGGGGGACGGGGGGAAGAAGTAACTAAATAGAATAATGACTGTACTGTTGCTTAAGTACTTTGATAGTGTTAAGGATTTAGCTGTCTAAAAGGGTCTCTTGAATGCATAAATTTAATGGTGATGGGGCTTTATCCTCCCTTGACTCAATGTCATGTGAAGAAGAGCAAGATAAAATACACATGATACTGTGTTTTGTGTTTTAAACAGATTGAACTCTGGACACTGTGGCTGAGTTTGTGTTTCCTTTGGCATCAGAGTGTTTATTTCTCTTACATTTACATTCCCTTGCTTGCATCAACACCAAAAGGCTACATGTTCAGTGCTGTAATTCAGAGGATGCAAACTGTGGTTTTAAAGCCATATTTGTGGCATCTCTTAATAATCCAATATCTGTAGATGTTTAAATATTTAAATTACTGAGTTTAAACTCAATTGGTCAGCAGCATATTTTGTGGTCTTATTTGTTTTCCTTATTTATTCATTTACACCTTTTTTATTTAAGCCATAAATAACAATTCTTTACTGGCAAACAATCATTCTTCCGACATTAGTATTATTCTCAGTGCAACCTGGAAACACATCCAGGTATCTGTGACACTCTCTCCAGTAATAAAAAACAGAGGACAGGTGTAATTATTGCTTAGACAGGACATTTGCTTTAAAGTTTTAGTCTGCCTTGCTGCCTAAAACATTACCTCTTCACCTAAAACCTCTTTGTCACTACAGACGTGTAAGTGCAGACAAAGATGTTTCAGCTGCTTCAGTTCCGCTAAAAGTATCAAAATCACTTATTGCTCAGTGAAAAGGACATTTTAAATATTTTTTGAATTAAATGACTAAATCATTTTTCTTTTAATTTAATAGAATCATTTTATGTATGATAAGTGATATTAACTTTCACTTGTATTTGTTTTCTTCACGTCACGTCAAATTGCATGTAAAGCAAGGTTTTTAGTGAAACCTTTCCTTGACAAGCAGCATACATTACATTTTTCAGGAGACATGTCTTCATTAGTGAGATACTAACATAATTTTATATTGAAAGAGACTGAAACAAGTAAATTATTTTTACTTTCAACAACACCTAGTAAGACACGCGTAAGGAAAGTAATTATTTTGAGAGGGGAATCGAATCTGAAGATTCAAAATCAACCTGATTAGAACGGATTCCAAATTTTATAGTTTACACTTTATCAACTGTTCGTCCAGCGAGACGTTAACATCAGTATATCTTAACAATTTGGATATGTATATTATCCCTGGCCACAGGTTAATACATGCTAGAGATAATTTATAAGCTACGAGCTAGGTAACAAAATCTGGGCAAAGTTTTAACTTGAAATACACAACACAAGACAATGATTCTTTATAATGAAACATTAATTCAGTTGAGCTACTCTTTAGATTACATGGTACTATGCTAATGAAAACACACACACACACACGTTTAAATAATTACCAAACTGCATTAACTCACTTGTACGAAGCTACATAGCGGCAGAATGTAAGCCCTGCCCACCGGCGCCATCTTGTTTTCGCCATTTCCCACCCACCGATGCCGATCTAGCCAATCAGCGACCTCCAAACTTACACAAGTGTAAAATATGCAAATTTTCGATGAAACAGGTGTAGTACCGGGTCCGGGCTGCAGTTCAAAGGATGAGAGTTAACGGAGTTCTGAGAAAGTCCAAAAAGTCTAGTAAGTTATTTGTTCTTAGATCGCACCAAGAAAATCACAAAAGCAGAGATTTGGTTTATCATTAGTTGCTTAAGATCAATTCAGCACCAGTTTTCCAGCTAGTAAGGAGACCTTGTTTTACTTGCGTTTGAGTTGAGAGCTGAGAGGGGTTTTCCTCGTTGGCTCGTCCCAGGGAATCCCGGAGCCTCTGACTGGTTGCCGATCTGTCATTTGGATGTTATCTTTTTGGGAGAGCCCTCGTTGTGAATGGAGGTTTGCCTTGTGACGTAGGAGCTTCGGAAGTTCGTTTGAGAGTTTCTTTGTTTGCAAGACTTCGACGATTTCTGGCAGTCACAAAGTTTCGACTGAGTGTTTGGGGTTCTGGATGACCCAGTCGCTTGATGGTGCAGCATGCAAGCGTCAGTTGGAGCGTGATTAACACAAAAGCTAAAGAGCGCTGAACTATGGTGGCCCAGTAGTGCACAGCACAACCATAGACTGTAGAGCACAACGCAATTTAAAAAGCAAACATAAGCTCACAACACAACGAAAAAAAAAAAAAACATAAGCTCACAACACAACAAATTTATAAAAGCAAACATAAGCTCACAACACAACGACATTAAAAAAGCAAACATAAGCTCACAACACAACGACATTAAAAAAGCAAACATAAGCTCACAGCACAACGACATTAAGCCACAACACAACGGAAATGCTCCTGACCACTAGGGGGCAGTTGGTCTGCAGAAACGGGCAATGGACTCTATGCACGGCACGCAGCCTACGTATTTCCTGTGAAATCTCAGGGTGCATAAAAGGTTCCGGTCTGTATTCGGCCGTATCATGAGTGCATTACCAGCAGCAATATTTTTTCAATGAACGATGATTATAAAATAATATATTTATACATATTGCTATAATATAACAAATTAAGTATACCACAGTAATATGATTATTTAAAGGGGGTGGTTTGTCCCCCTTTGAGGCTTCTCAAAGGTTTTTCACACTTCTCCCCTGGATGAAGAAACTCGCAATAAGTGGATTCAGAGAAGGATTTACATCAATTCTGCTACTACAGTCTGCAGGCGCCACTTCAAGAATGACGACAGCATGCAAATCTACACTAGGTAAGATCTAAACCCTTATTATTATATTACTGTGCACAATGTAGTTTTTTTTTGTCACTGTGGTTGCCTGTTTGTTTAAAAACCTCTTCTGTGGGTCTGGGCTACGTGTTAATAGATGAATTTCCCCAAATATCAATAAATCTGTCATCATTTACTCACCTTTATGTAGTTGTAAACCCATATGGCTTGCTTTCTTCATTGGCATACAGAAATGTTGTAAATAACGTTAGTGTCAGTCAGGTATTTAGATTTTTTTTCCCCCACATAAGAAACCCTTAATGGTTTAGAATGACACGAGGGAGAATAAGCTAAAACCCCAGCCAAAATCTTTTTTTTTCATTCGAGTACTTGCATGCCAATACATTATACATGTTTAACCCTTGTGTTGTATTCAGAACCCTATCACACATTTACTATGTTACAGAGCAAAAAGGACCCTAACACCACATGAGGGTTAAAGTAACCTTCAGGTTCAGTGTAGGCAAACTGACTTTTTACATTGTTTGGTGTGTATTTTCTGAAAACATGTCTCATCCAATCTAGATTTGAGATGTATATGTAATGGCCTTTTGGAGAGTTATTGAACCTGCTTCCCACATGGTTTGTGAGTGAGCAAGGACAGCTACATCGAGGAGTGAATTTGGAATAATGCAATGGTAAATATTGATATTATATTGTTTGTGACAGAGAAAGAAAACGTCTATAGTGGGGGAAAAAAGTATTTAGTCAGCCTCCAATTGTGCAAGTTCTCCCACTTAACAAGATGAGAGAGGCCTGTAATTTTCATCATAGGTATACCCTCAACTATGAGAGACAAAATGAGAACAAAAATCCAGAAAATCACATTGTATGATTTTAAAGAATTTAAATTTGCCGAATTATTGTGAAATAAGTATTTGGTCAAACAAAATTTCATCTAATACTTTGTTTATATACCTATTTTTGGCAATGAACAGAGGTCAAACGTTTTCCCTGTAATCTTCACAGGTTTTCACACCTGTTGCTGGTATTTTTACCCATTCCTCCATGCAGACTCCTCTATAGCAGTATGTTTTGGGGCTTGGCGCTGGGGCAACACGATTGTCATTCCCTCCAAAGATTTTCTATGGGGTTGAGTTCTGGAGACTGGCTAGGCCACTCCAGTACCTTGAAATGCTTCTTACGAAGCCATTCCTTCGTTGTCCGGGCGGTGTGTTTGGGATCATTGTGATGCTGAAAGACTCAGCCACGTTTCATCTTCATTGCCCTTGCTGATGGAAGGAGGTTTTTACTCAAAAGCTCACGATACATGGCCCCATTCATGCTTTCGTTTACACGGATCAGTCGTCCTGGTCCCTTTTCAGAAAAACAGCCCCAAAGCATGATGATTCCACCCCCATGCTTCACAGTAGGTAATGTGTTCTTTGGATGCAACTCAGCATTCTTTCTCCTCCAAACACTACAAGTTGAGTTTTTACCAAAAAGTTTTTTTTGGTTTCATCTGACCATATGACATTGTCCCAATCCTCTTCTGGATAATGCTCTCTAGCAAACTTCAGACGGCCTGGACATGTACTGGCTTAAGCAGGGGACACGTCTGGCACTGCAGGATTTGATTCCCTGGCGGCGCAGTGTGTTACTGATGGTAGCCTTTGTTACATTGGTCCCAGCTCTCTGCAGGTCATTCACTAGGTCCCTTCGTGTGGTTCTGGGATTTTTGCTCACATTTCTTGTGATCATTTTGACCCCACGGGGTGAGATCTTGTGTGGATCCCCAGATCGAGGGAGATTATCAGTGTTCTTGTATGTCTTCCATTTTCTAATATTTGCTCCCACAGTTGATTTCTTCACACCTAGCTGCTTACCTATTGCAGATTCAGTTTTCCCAGCCTGGTGCAGGTCTACAATTTTGTTTCTGGTGTCCTTTGACAGCTTTTTGGTCTTGGCCATGGTGGAGTTTGGAGTGTGACTTTTTGAGGTTGTGGACAGGTGTCTTTTATCCTGATAACGAGTTCAAACAGATGCCATTAATACAGGTAACGAGTGGAGTACAGAGGAGCCTCTTAAAGAAGAAGTTACAGGTCTGTGAGGGCCATAAATCTTGCTTGTTTGTAGGTGACTAAGTACTTTTTTTACTGAGGAATTTACCAATTAATTCTTAAAAATCCACAATGTGATTTTCTGGATTTTTTTCTCATTTTTTCTCTCATAGTTAAGGTATACCTATGATGAAAATTACAGGCCTCTCTCATCTTTTAAGTGGGAGAACTTGCACACTTGGTGGCTGACTAAATACTTTTTCCCCACTGTATATATAATTATTATTATTTGATGCACACGTTACATTATGCTCATAATTAGTTAAAATTATTTTGACACTCGATAGTTTCCTCCTCTCATGGTCCACATTTCAGTCTCTTCCACAGAGAGTATCTGGCCTGACCCAAAACCCTTGGGATAGATGTAATTTGGTTTTTATTTGGAGACCTACTAAGATATAAAATGTAAAGTAAATAATGTAATGCAATATATATATATAGTATTATATATATTGATATGTTTCCTTCTTGCTTACAGTGTAATCTAAATATGTAAATATCAACTTTGATACAGTGTAATAGTTATGTAAAATACTAATAACTGTGATAGTGTAATGGTATGTTACTATGGTTTTTTAACACTTCTGCCACTTGGAGGACTGATAGGTCAGGCAGATCGCTGGTGACACCACAGTAAAGCATTCTCCTGAGATGAAAAACAAAGGTATAGTGTAAATTGACCATTAAAAAAAAAAAAATCTTCCACCACTGTCATTACATGTTGCATACATTATGAATGGAGCCATATTCAATATGATTGTGTTTTTGTCTTTTTTCTGCTAGGGCTAATCATATAGGCATGTTATGCATTATGAATACAGCAAGATATGAAAAGATGATGTAACAATATTAGATAGTCTACTCCTCCACTCAGCAAGTTTCCTCTATTGCAAACAGGACCACCATCCCACTGACAGGACCTGGCTTGATACCAATAGGGCATGTTAGTATTATTAAAGTTGATTAATTATGTCATTCATTAAATAATTTGATAATTATCTTACTTACCATTGTTCTAGGTTTGTGCCAGCTCTGCTCCATTTCAGTGCAGCTCTGTACAGGAGGAACTGCACTGATTCTCAGCTCTGAATAGTGTGCTATCTGGTACAGTGCTGCAACAGTATGGATGGGAATCCTTTAAAACAATCTGTGAAGATAATTACATTGGGTTACATATTGAATTGATTTCAGATACATTTTGAATTACTTTCAGTTGCATTTTAAATTGTTACATTGTAAATTAAACTATATTTAAAATCAATTATGAAGAAGAAATACTATTCTATATAATGTTACAAACATGCCAATAGACTGTAAAGAGTTCAGTAATATTTAAAAGGATGTCCCTATCCCTCTTAACCATTTCTGATCTTGTTTGCTTTTTACTGAACAGCTTCATCATGTTTGTGTTAGGGATAGGGTTGCCAACTTCAGCAAAGGAAAGTAAGGGACAATCTTCGTTCTTTATAGGAAAATAAGGGACATTATAAGGGACACTCAAAATATTTGTACTGTATCACATAGTCTATGTCATTTCAGCATTTGCAATTAAGTATGTGTATTAAAGTCTCTTTTTTGCTTGAATTAAATGCTAAAATGAATCTCAGACATAAACACATGTTTTTCTTAACCTATTCGTGTACAATTGAATTCTAAAAAGCATTATAATGTCATATTAAAATGTCACACACCATATTCACAAACCACGTATATGAGCAAATTATTGTACCACCATAAAATTGTGACTGCAACAATGATGAGAAACAAATTATGTTCTTTTAAGTGCATGTTGCCATTTTTATTTAAAAGTGCATTAATTTCTTAACAACTGTAACTTATGTATTGTGCAATGAAAAGTACAGGTTTTGATAAGCTAATTTTATATGAACAGCAACTGATTGCATGATTAAATGTAGACATCCATGTGGAAATGTTACTTACAGTAAATGTAGAAATGTTCTGTTTTTTGTTTCACATTTTTATGAACAGTGCAAACAAAAGTGCAAAAATTAAACAGATTAAAGTTAACTTTTTCTTTCTGTGCTTCTCAGAGCCCAACTCATTTTTTTCTTACTTCTTGCAGCATCAAGATTTTGTTTGTCTTGAAGTACAGTTTTGTAAAATTCATAACAGGGTGATAAGCAGTTCACTTTTCATGAGTTCAACAGAGCATCTGTTCCTTGAGTCACTCCACTTGTTTTTCATTATGGAGAATACTAGCCTGTGGATGATGGAATGCTCAGGACAAATTAAACTAAAGCCAGTATGTTTGGAAGATCTGTTGCTTGAAACACTTTCATCCACTTTTTAGCTGTGTCTGTATGCTGCCACTGGTCATGCTCTCTCAGCTTCTCCAAAATGGAGTTGGCAGTGACACATTCATTGTCAAGTGCATCCATGTTGATTTGTAGCTTTTGAATGAGTTTAAGTGTCTCTGCAACCTTCTCCATATCATCAAAGATAACTTTCCCAGACTGGAGAGACAAAGGTTGCAGATGAAAAAGCCAGTTGTCCTCAGAGAAGTCAAACCATTTCTTGAAATATCTGATTGCAGTGCTGAGGAAGGTTTTGAACTCCTCTTTGGCACTGTTTGGATCAGATGAGGGAAGACGCTGGAGCTTCAGTTTTGTCAAATATCCATAGAACTCATCTTCTCTCCTCTGAATCAGCTTGTCCATGAAAGACTTCATGATTGCATACAAATCAACATATGTTGTCATCTTTTTCAAGATTCTTCACCACCTCTTCAAAGAGGGAGAGGATATTATTGCAGAAGAGAAGATAAACCTCTACATCTCCTTCCTCTTGCAGCTCTTCTGCATTCATGTTCAGTTTCAGAAAATCCTCAGGTGCTTTGGACAATCATCTCCAAGACTAATTAAGTAGGACTTGAGAGCAGTCCAGTTCTGCATGAGGCGAGTGATCGCAGGGTTCAGAGACAGCCACAGCCACCTGGTCACAAAATGACGCAAAAACTCACAAAATTATTTTAGTGTTTCTCTTCTTTTTGCAGAGCTTGAGAAGAATGCATAGATTTTGAGAATAATATTCTCTACATCAACTGACAACTCATCCAGTGCATGTTTCACTGTATTGTGGACTATGTGGGCATGACAGTTGCCTGTTAGGAGAGAGCTGTTCTTCTTCTTCAGCTTTGTGTAAACTGAGTTGTGAACACCATAATTCACATTTGTATTGTCTGCACTAAATGCAGACACTTGGTCTAGAGTAAGTGACAGTTGTTCAAGACTGTGCTCTATACATGCCACAATGCCATCAGCAGACTCATCAGGATTCTCCACAAAGTCAATAATTTTTTGGGTTACCCCACTCTCAAGAATGAAATACTGAATAGACAGAGGAAACATCTTTTGATTGCCCTTGTTAGATGCATCTGTTTGAAGAGAAAATGGGATGAATTTTGAGCTCTTCAAAATATTAACCACTTCAGCAACTGACTTGGAGGCAAGGATGTTTTTGACAATGGTCTCCGCTTTTGTATGTCCTCAGGAAAATGTCTTCACTATCTTTGAGTCACTGACTGTCCAGTGAAGTAATTTGTTGGCACAGGCAGCACTGACATAGCTGATATTGTGCTTTACAGTGTAGTAAACATGGGCCAACTCAGCTGCAGTAACCTAAAAGTAAAAAAAACAGAGATGACAATCAAGATCAGTTATTAGCATCAAAGTGAACTTTATCATAATGTGTGATTTCTGTCCTACAGGGCAGAGCAACTCCCTGTATGTGTAAGCATATCACCTGACTAAGAAATAATGAAATATTTATATTTTATTTTAATATTTATATTTTAAATCTAAATAGGCAAAATCATATCAGAAAGCATATACTTTATGTTGTCAATATGTAGAACGTCCATTAATAAAATGTATTATTTTGTATTTACAAAAAAACACATCTTTTAATAAATGTTGGCATTTAAAACAGTAGCCTACCATATCAGCCTCTGGAGATGTTGTGGCAGGTGGCATGAAAAAACTAGAAATTGCACCCTGGGTCCTTTGCTGTCGGTCGTTCCATCGATGGGTCTCCGTGGACGCGTGTTGTTTGATGTCGCAAACACCACCATGGCTTAGAGAAAAATCTCTCCTACATAATTTATAATTTGCCATGTACTTCCGGACTTCTCCAAGCCATGGGTTCTCCGTCTCCCATTCTGATTTATATTTCTGTAGACGTTTTTTTCTTTCTTCTTTATTTTTTTTCCCCACAAGGTGGACTAGTTGCCATTTTGAGCTACTCACTGTAAAGTTAAATCTCTCGCCTGCTCTGTTGGCTTAGCTAGCATCCAGGTAGCAGCACCCAATGACAGAGAGCTCTCACTCCCACGAGCGCGCACACATAGACACGCACACACATACACAAACACACACACACACACATCTCTTGTACATATTTAAGTTCACTCTTTCATTCAGCAACTGTACATACCGCTACCTAGCACAGACATTAATTGCACATTTAGTCTATATACGTTTCTCTACTCGTAGATAATACGGAACGCTGCTTTTATATTTTTGGATGATTCCGTATTATAAGTGACGTGACATGTGGCCCATACTCAGAATTAGTGCTCTGCATTTATCCCATCCAAAGTGGACACACACAGCAGTGAACAGACACACACCGTGAACACACCGGAACAGTGGGTTGCTCAAGGGCACCTCAGTCGTGGTATTGAAGGTGGGAGAGAGCGCTGTACGTTCACTCCCCCCACCTACAATCCCTGCCGGTACGAGACTCGAACCCGCAACCTTTGGGTTACAAGTCCGACTCTCTAACCATTAGGCCACAACTTCCCAACTTTTTCATATGAAAATATAACAATAACTGCCAGAAACTGTCAGACGTAAGGTTTATTACAATACATGGCAATCTAAACGGAGTTTGGATGGTGTTTAAAGCTAAACTCTAACTTAGCCCTGCTATTTTAGTGCTGATCAAATCGGTGCAGCAGCGCGTTATCCAGCCTTATTAGCTAGATTTGCTAGAAGACGATAGAACAATACTCACCCTAAAGTTGTCGATGTAACTTGAAACGTTTAATGCCCTTCTCTGTGCGATGAAATTCATTTATAGTAATCCGGGGAAGTTCTTGTAAGATGAAAAATCATCTTCTCCTCTTGTTATTTTGAAAACTCTACATAAGGAACAATGGCTTCCGTCACAGTGCCGGATTTAAGTAAGCCCCCTGAGGAAAAACGCGAAAGTGACCATGTATAGAGTGCATTGTGCGCAAAAGCAGAGCTAAACTGTATAAATAGATAATACTATTGATTTATTTTCTGCTCGATTCATGAATCGATACATTAAGATTACCAGGATATCAAAACATTCAGTAAAAACACGTTGTTCATTTAAAAATCGATTACACATATTAAGTTACACATATTAATCACTTACATTGAGAATTTCTAGTGGCGTCTCGAGGAAATATCGGTGTTTTACTGTCAACACTGCCCCCTAGTGGTCGGGAGCATTTCCGTTGTGTTGTGAACTTATGTTTGCTTTTTTTAATTGCATCGTGTTGTGAGCTTATGTTTGCTTTTTGAATTGCGTTGTGTTGTGAGCTTATGTTTGCTTTTTTAATTTCGTTGTGTTATGAGCTTATGTTTGCTTTTTTAATTGCGTTGTGTTGTGCACTACTGGGCCACCGTACTGAACCAGTTCGTGCCATTTGGTTTTAAGCGAGCCGATTTGGTCCATCCCAGAAGTGATTGTTCCAATTGGATGCTGTTGCAGGGCTTAGCCACGCCCTGCAAGGTTCCTCTTTGTGCATAAATTAACATGATGCTTCAATTTATCATGTGGGGAACATCCTTGCCAGATTTTGTTAATACTTCTATAAAGTGTTGTGACATTTGTATGATACCGAATATCACGATTTCATTCACATCAACATTTTGTAAATAAAACAAGATTTCGTTCAACATCAAAACCTTATCTACTAAAAAAGGGGTTATAAAGCATTTATTAAATTTCATAGGTTACAATAAATACATAAAGCATATATAAGACATAACACATATTATTTGGGAGTATAGTTGCCCTTTGTACTTTAAATGGTTGTCCTTTTGAGATCGTCTATGTGAGTTTGAGTGTGTTCCTTTGTTGCAACGAAAAGGGCGCGAGTTATCATGTAGATAGGAGAGGGGAATGTCCTGATGTCAAGGAAGTGGAGGTCTGCTGAGCCTCCCGCTCAGACGTGTCATTGTAAATCTGTCCGTTTGTGTTTATCAGGTTATTAATTTATGCTGAAGCTGGTCAAAGTTACACTGCACATCTGGTCTTTGCATGGTCTCAGACAGAGGTTGATTGTCACTGTTCTTTAGATCCGTTGTTTTTGCAGGCCTGGAGCTTGTTTGCTAAATCACTCCCTTCCTGTCGTACATGGGTGAGAGCGAAGCTTGGTCAGCAGGGGACAATCAACCATTTGCGCTGACATGGTTCTAAAACAAAAGGCATTTTCTTCTTCTTTTGATTGGATTATGTCTTATCACTGCTTTCGACGTCTCTTGAGAAGATAAGCAGAGTGGGACAGGAACTGTTCGAGACAATTGGACGCCCCGGGCTGACCATGTTTCAGTTTTATGACTGCAAACAGTTAGGAGGGGAAACCTTGATTCTTCTGGAATGTCTGTTCAATAGTTCACGTGGGGAATCCATAGTTCCCCTTCAGGAACTCGAGCTGCGTCGGAAACGCTACGGGAACGCCTCCAGTGTGACCACGCTCTGAATCACATGTGTAATCAGTCCAATGGATGGGCGAGACGTCACAGGCGGTGTGACGTAGAGACCAGGAAGCATAAAAGTATGTGCGGTGAAACCGGCATAAGCTTTCTGTCATTCAGCAAGCGCTCTGTGAGTGTCAGTCTTATTTGGTGTTGTCTGTCCATTATCACTCTTTATTTTACCATTACGAGTGTAGACAAACATACGGCGAGAGCGGGCAGCATCTCAGGCTGTGTGTTCTTCCCTGCCCGCGCTACATTTCGGGTGGGGATACACACAGTTTGTGTGTTGTCTGCTTGGGAGCAAAACACGCAGAGTCAGCTCTCGAGGTTCGGAAGCCCGCGCTGTGGTTCTTTCCCCCCGGCGAGAGGGCTCGGCACTCCGCCTGTCTTCCTCCGTGGAGGTTGATGAGGGCGTCGATGAGCTCGCCAGTTGCACAAGCATCAGTTACACAAGCATATTATGCCTAATATTATAATGAGCAGCTTTACTGTAGAGCGGAGCTGTTTTACAGTCACACAAGCATTATGTCTATACTATTATGAGCAGCATTTACTGGGGAGCGGAGCGGAGCTCGCGCAGTCAGCTCTCGGAAATAAGGGGCTGATTGTGCTTCTCCCCGCTGAACGCTCCGCTCCCGCCGGGCACGCTCTGAGGAGTGTGTCCATGCTCGCGGTTCGGTTCCACTATTGCTGAGGCACGGCGGTGATTCAGATCGTGGGGATCGCATGTGGATCTAGCGGATGGGTTGGAGACGGCTCGACCTTTCTCCGCCTGCACTCCCTAGATCCAGCGCTCGCTCTCAAGGCTCAGAATCCCGCGCTGCGGTTTCTTCCCCCTCTGAGTGAGAGCTCGCTGCTGCAGCTATTTTTCTCCAAGGAGATTGATATTGTTTGTGTGACAAAGTGGCTCGCGCGCTGCAGAGGCAACGCGTGTATTACATCATTTTCAGTTTTTGATGTGAATCTTACCACACCAGACCGTGTTTACTCGTTTGGTTGTTTGGCTGCATTTAATTCTGAGGAATTAAATTAAGTAATTATCTGACTATGAGAAGTTAGATATACAGGGGCTCTTGGGATAAACATTTCTCGAGTAAGAGCACATGTTTACCTCTCTTCCTCTGAGGAGGTTGAGGCGGTCAGCAGGGGCTGCTGGGCGGGAGCAGTCCCAACCTACCATGTTCCAGCTCCTCATTCTGGGGTATCACTTCTCGTACTCCGCAGAGTCTAGAGTCACAGTGGCGCTCCCAGGCCAAAGGCTTCTAGCAGAATGCGTTTCTGCGGACCGTCATTCTCGCTGCATATTCTTTGTCTAAAACGTCCTGATGCCTAAGGCCTATAGGACTTCTGAGGGCCAGCTCCCTCTGGGGAAGAGCGGTGTACACCGCATTACACAGTACCCGTCTCTCCTACCCTGCCGGTGTTCCAGGGCGCAGCGGTCTCCGGTGAGTGCTTCTCTCAATTACCGCCCGGAAATGTAGCAGTGCTAAGAGGCTCGCGACCTCCACTGAGGTCTCTAGAGCAGCTAGTACGGCCGTCCCCTGCCGGTTCGCCGCTTCAGGGCACCGAGCTAGCCGCTCTAAGTGCACCAGAGGCCAGTCTCGTGAGACTGGTTCCTTTAGTATGTCACCTGGCGGTGTGGGAGCCCCTGCCAAGCGTGCCTCCTTGGGTCCTGCCCTGAGCAGGCTCTGGTTCTATCAGTCGAGTCTTCCTAGACCACGATGCAGGCACATATGTCTCCTGCTCGGATCGAGTCGATCCTCAGCAGAGTCGTGAAAGTGAGAGAAGGCCGGTCACTCACTGTCAAGCATGTTTCAGAGACTGCTGGGTCTGATGGCAGCTGCGTCCAACGTGGTTTTTGGTCTGCTGTACATGAGACCCCTACAGTGGTGGCTTAAGACCAAGGGGTTCTCCCCGAGGGGAAATCCGCTTTGCATGCCCAAGGTGACGCGCGGTGCCAATGTGCCTTAGACATGTGAAGGAAACCTTGGTTCTATCTCAGGGCCTGGTGCTGGGAGCTCCTGGTCACCGCATATGCTAGCGACGGATGCATCTCTCACCGTTTGGGAGCGGTCATGAGTGGCCGCTCGGCCCACGGTCGGTGGGAAGGCCATCATCTCATGTGGCACATAAACTGCCTGGAGATGCTGGCCGTGTTCCTAGCTTTGAAACACTTCCTCCCAGGCCTAAGAGATCGCTATGTGTTGGTGCGCACCGACAACACAGCAGTGGTCTCTTATATATGTGGGGGCAGACATCCTGTCAAGGCAGGGGCCGAGGCCCGGGGAATAGATGCCTCACCACCAAGCTGTGAGTGTGGCCTCTGAGGAGGCATGTAACCATGGTTCCCCGAAGGGAACGAGACACTGCGTCTCAGGGCCATACTTCCGGCATCCCTGCCAGCGCTTGCTTCATTCCTGAAGCTGATGCTGGCTCCGCCGCACGTGTTTTTATAGCTTCCTGGTCACTACGTCACCTACCCGTGATGTCTCGCCCTTTCATTGGACTGATTACACATGTGATTCAGAGTGTGGTCACACTGGAGGCGTTCCTATAGCGTTTTGACGCAGCGTCTCGTTCCCTTTGGGGAACCATCGTTACATGCGTAACCTGGAGACGTTTATTTGGGTTTATTCGAAACAGAGATCCTACACATAATACCAACAAACAGTTGGAAATCTACGAAGTCGGACATATTCCTAATGGATGTAATTTAATAAACAATAATAATAAAAAGTATTGTTTCACAATAACTTTATATATTTAGCTAAAACAATATTAAATGCGAGTTTTCATCGTCAATTACAGGCAGTTTCTTAATTTTCACTCTTTCTATAGGCGCATGCCATACGCTTGTCAAAATGATGATACGTCTGTTTCTGTTAGTCCCACCCACAATGTTATGTTTACAACGTAAGGACATAATAGTAAAATGCATACATTTATGGAGTTGAATTTGAAAATAGTGAAACATATATGGATATCCCTATTGAAGCTAAGCCTATAGCAATGAATCCAGACCATCGGACAAATTAAACCACACCACCTGTGGGTGATGGATTTATATATTGGAAACTTCTGAACTAAGCATGTTTGAAGCATCATATTAGCATAGGTACAGTGTTTGATCCCCTAAATAGATCTCTCTAAATGCTCTCCACAACAAACTGCATATTGCAGCTCATTTATACGGTACTCGATGTTTACTCTCCTTTGAATGCAAACTGACAGAGACACTTGATTTTCATGTGCAAGGCCCCTTTGTTTCAGACCGCGGTAATGCTTTACAATAAACTTACTTTAACGTTAGTTAATGCATTAATTAACTTTAATGATGAGCAATACATTTGTTACAATATTTATTCATCTTTGTTAACATTAGTTAAAAACCTGTAATACTGGCCTTACCCCTCTAACAAATCCCTGACCAGAGCATGTTCATCAGAATTCCCATTAAAAGATGAAATGATACAATGACAAAGATACTGCTTTGCTCAGCGAACATTCAAACTAATGTTTTATGCTGAATATGAGATTGAGTTGAAGAATGAATGCTATATCAGATGCAGGTAATCACACTCGCTCAGTCTCTCCCCTCTTTACTGCTCTACCCCCCCCCCCCCCCCCCCCCCTTGTCTATGAATCCCTGCCTATGCTGAATTATTTTTTCCCCTGTGGAGATAAAAAATTTAAAAAAAAAAAATCCCCGGGTGGTGTTGCGAACCAACATGTCTGTTTAAGAAACTTTTATTTTTTGTGTTTTATATGATAAGTAAAACTTAAATAATAAAAACTTATAAAAATTTAAAATAAAATCAGAAATGGATATTTGCTGTCAGCACTCTCGCTTCATGATATTCACATCTTGGACACGTGATCCTGGTTCAGGTCCCTTTAATCCATGCTGAGCTTTTTACAATGACAGCAGCAGGACAATATGAGATAAATAGAATGTGTCTCCTCAAAACTCTTACAAAACTTCAAGTATTTGTAACTTTATATTGTGACCTAATGTGAATTTTGCATATACACTGAACAAAATTATAAACGCAACACTTTTGTTTTTCCCCCATTTTCATGAGCTGAACTCAAAGATCTAAGACTTTTTCTATGTACACAAAAGGCCTATTTCTCTCAAATATTGTTCACAAATCTGTCTAAATCTGTGTTAGTGAGCACTTCTCCTTCGGCCAAGATATTCCATCCACCTCACAGGTGTGGCATATCAAGATGCTGATTAGACAGCATGATTATTGCACAGGTGTGCCTTAGGCTGGCCACAATAAAAGGCCACTCTAAAATGTGCAGTTTTATCACACAGCACAATGCCACAGATGACGCAAGTTTTGAGGGAGCGTGCAATTGGCATGCTGACTGCAGGAATGTCCACCAGAGCTGTTGCCCGTGAATTGAATGTTCATTTCTCTACCATAAGCCGTCTCCAAAGGCGTTTCAGAGAATTTGGCAGTACATCCAACCGGCCTCACAACCGCAGACCACGTGTAACCACACCAGGTTACACGTGGTTGACGTGGTTATGCTTGATGGCCTCTCTTCCACGCTGAGCTCAGTATTTATGGCAGAGTTCAGCGAACAAGTTTAGAATCATAACTTTGGATGATACGTGTAGTGATGAGGTGCCTTGGATCCAGTACAATAGGTTGCAGGTTATCAGGTTCCAGGAAGGGACTGTTTTGTAAACATCTGCTGACTCTGATTAATTTTGTTTCTCCATCGAGTTCTGGGGCCAGTGCTCTTAGTTGGCTGTTACAAGCAAGCAGTTTACCAGTCCTTAGTTGTTCTAAGTCTGATGGGAAGCATTCCTGCTGTGATTGCTGCAAAACACTAATCTTGGCACTTCTGTAGTCACTGGATATGGGCTTACAATCGGCCACCCCTTGAAACGTGGACTTGATTAGCTCCTTGAGTGTCTTAAACTGACTGAAATCAGAGGATATGAAGCAGACAGGAGTACAGGTACCAGCCTTACAAAGCTTGTTATTGTGTAGTTCCTCTGGGCTGGGGCTTTCAGGCCACAGCTTGGGTGGATCTTTCAGGAGGAGTGGTCCTTGGCACTAGCGGCATTTCCGGGTCGAGCTCAAAGAGACTCATTCCCCGAGTGATGTCATTGGTTGGATTGCTTGCGGCGCTTACATATCGCCAGCTGTGTTGCTCTTTGAGATCCTGGATCTCTGCTACCCTATTCCCAACAAACACTTTGAATCAGCATGAGTCAGATTGTAACTATGTGAGTAGAGTGGTGAAGTCAGTCCACAAGATCGTTTGGCACATCGGCAGTTTCAAATCAGTTTGCAGTACTTTGGCAAGTCGAGCTCCCATCAGTGCAGCACATAATTCCAGTCAGGAACAGATTGTTTTTTTGTTTTGTTTTTGGTCCTACACAGGATCTGGCTATTAGGAAAGCCACCTCTGTTTGCCCATGTTGGTCTTCTGTTCGAAGGTATGCCACGGAGCCATGAGCGCATTCGGAGGCATCACAGAAAACGTGCGTGTCTCTTAGGCTCGTTTCTGTGTCTTTGGTTAGGCTACAGTAACACAGAGGAACCACATGAGTGGTATAAGGGATGACGTAACCCAACAGTCCGTACTGGCTGGCCAGTATGCTATATATGATGTGCATGGTAGTCTCACTACTGTCCTTAGCATGGTATTTGTAGGAGATTGTGTCTGACTTATGGTTCTAGAGGAGCCCCAATATCAATTACTGGATGTCCGTTCGGCCTTGCAAAATCCAGAGTTCTGCACTGTCCGGATATGGAACCATGAGACAGGTGACTTATCATTGAAGGGGCATTGCTGGACCACTGCCTTAGCTCAAAGCCTCCATTTGCCAGCAGGTTACTTATTCTGTCAACAAAACATTTTGCTTATTCTACTGAAGTGAAATGTTGTAAGCAGTTGTCTATATAAAATAATTTCAGGATGGAATTGCGGACATCATCTCCGGGCTGACTATGATCAAGGATGTGTTTCTGGAGTGCAAAGATGGCACAGCAGGGGCTGCGGGTAGTGCAGAAAGGGAGGACTTGCCATTCATACACACTGATTTCTCCGGAGGAAGCGCAAGAGTGGTTTGTATTCTGGGAGAAGTGTAACTTGGTGGAACATCCCCTTGATGTCACTGCTGACTGCCAATGAATGTTCCCTAAATCTGAGTAGCACAGCAAGTAGGCATGGCCCCAACACTGGTAATGGGAGCAGAAGCTCATTCTGAAATTAAAGAAATGTTTCAGAGAAAGGGCCGCAGCATCTTAGGAGGTTATAGCTCTCACCCTGGAATGTTGGTCAGAACATATTACAGGAGGCAGGATTCAATTTGAACAGTTTACTGAATTTTAGACAGTGAACTTTTAACACTAGCAACGCAACGGGATACATTTTACCCGTGGCTGTTTTTAAAACATACATAAATTATTTTGAATAAAACAATCAAGTCTCCCAGTCACTGACTTTTACTAAAATTGTGTGATTTACAATCCCCCGTTGTTAAAAATTGTTTAGATAAAACCAGATCAAAAACCGGGGCATTTATACCTATAAGCGCCAGCGCGGGTCAAATTTACCCGCTATATAATGCCTGTATGTTCGCGCTGTCATTTTCGTGCCGCTTATGTTTTAACATAGTACATTGCTAGGCAACACCTTTCACTCACTGAATTAGTGGTTATCAGTTTCATAAATAAAGACAAAATTAGTAAAAGGCAATTTATGAATTAATTTTTGTTTAGCCATTTCTATCGTGTTTAGAAATGTTTATTGTTCACTTCTGTGTTGCTATTTATTCTAGTCTGCCTGTTTCCTGAAGAAAAAAAATCAGATCTGATGTAATGAATAAAACCTTTTTTTTTTTTGATTACTCAAAGTTTTATTGATGTTTCTTCCTTGTATAATTCAAATTATAAATGATATAACTAAATAAATTAATTAGGTGAAGCTGTGCGCTTGAATTTGTCATCGTATCATCCTATGCAATGTGGTAAATTAGGCCTATTACTGCTCATTATTCTCTATAGGCTATTTTAGTAATTTAAATAACACAGGTTATCTTAATATATTGATTAATGACATTGTATTATAATAGCCTATTACACTACCCAAATATGTATTTACTTCCTTCTAATTCTCGTTGTCAGTGCAGGCTTGTTTAGCTTAATATTGACCGTTATAAAAATTGACTAGTGTAGCCTGCATAAAAAAAAAAAGTTTTGAACATAAAACAACAGGACAAAAACATAGCTGATGACTAAAAAATAACAATTTTATGACTCTAGACATTGTGAAGACAGTGGCATAATACAGTAAAATAATATGTTCTTTAGCCACATAAAAACAGTTGTCATGTGCGTGGGTAAAATTTACCCGCTGGTGCTTTTAGGTATACAGCGCCCCCAGGCTCTTCTAGTTTCAATGCAGTAATACAATTAGCTTTCCATGAAGCAACTCAACGTTTCCTTTTTGGTACCGAGTTCTCAGAATGATGTTTTCAAATTAGTAACGGAGGCTTGGGCTCATCTTGAGATTTGAATCCGTGGCAGATGGAAGTAGTTCTGCACACAGTAGTTTTATTTTTATTATTGTAGCTCTCTTCACGACAACAGACACAGGTTGGTTCTTTAGAAAAGGGCATTTTATTCTTAGGGTCGTCTTCTTTATGTCTTTCGCGCCTTTGACGTCTTAACGCCACAACGCCGTGAGAACTCATTGGCCGCTTGTCATGAATAGAGGTCTTTGAGTTTATGAAAATCTTCTTTACTGTCCTTTTGGCTTGCGACAGCACTGATTTTAAACTTAAACGTATTTAACTTAGCAGAGCCTTGTGATGCGTCCGCTCATCATCAGTCCATCAAGGCGACTAACAAGCACGTCATTTCCGTTAAAGTGACGCATTCTTGTGCCTTATGTTTTAAAGTACACCAAATGAATTTACATCACATTACAACTCCTATACATTTTTAAATTGAACCTCAAATGAATTAATTAATACAAGAAATGATGGAGTTAATTACAAATAATTAATTATGAAACAAATATACAGAACATCTGCATTACAACACTTACACTCCCACCAAAATCACTCATTTACTTGAAATGTGGGATTTTCCTTTAAACAAATATATTGAAGTAAAATCAACAACAATCAAAATTTCAGGTGTACATGAGTGTAACTATGTCATGTGTCTGACTTAATTGGCCTCAATTAAAGTAACTACCTTGTGGATAGGCCTTTCGAAGTAAACTGATCTAGTGTGTGGCTTTCCTTTAAGAAATGTCGTGTCACTGACTAGTAGCTTCAGCTTTCGCACAATGCCATCGGCACTAGGGTAAGTTTCCACTACCCTGGCAAGCTTCCATTCATTTCTTTGAGCGGTGTCATCTTTTAGTATTACAATGTCATTTACTTGTGAATTTCGTGATGTTTTTTGCCATTTCTTGCGTTGTTGGAGATTTAATAGATATTCACGTTTCCATCGCTGCCAGAATTCATTTGCCAGGAACTGCACTCTTCTCCACCTCTTGCGCAGATAGAGCTCTTCTTTACTGAACTTTCCTGGAGGTGGCAAAATTACTGACGATTTCATGGTTAGTATGTGATTGGGAGTGAGGGGTTCTGGACCGGTAGGATCATGAAGATGTTCAACACTTAATGGTCTGCTGTTGATTATGGCCATTGTCTCATAAAGAAATGTTCTAAGAGTCATGGTGTCAAGTCTGCTAGCAGACTTGTCTAGCATTGTGGTCAGGATGCTTCTGATTGTTCGAATCTGGCGTTCCCAGACTCCACCCATATGACTCGCTGATGGGACATTGACTACAAATTCGCAACTGATTGCTCAAAGACGTTCTTGATCCATCCCCTTGAGCAACTCAGAAAACTCTCTTCTTGCACCCATGAAATTTGTTCCCAGATCGCATCTCAGTTGGCGTACAGGTCCTCTGATGGCTATAAACACTCGAAGTGCATTCATGAAAGCGTCTGTTGTCAAGTCGTCTAGTGTCTCTATGTGCACAGCTCTAGAACACAAGCAAGTAAACAGCAATCCATATCGTTTTATTTCCTTTCTTCCCTCCTTTATGATGAAAGGGCCAAAACAATCTATGCCACAGTATGTAAAGGGAGGGGATGACTCAGTTCTTTCTTCTGGCAGATCTGCCATTTTTTGAACCTCTGTAGTTCTTCTGTATCTTCTACATTTTACACAATTGTAAATGTGTGAAGAAACTACACTTCCGCATCCTAAGATCCATATTCCATTTGCACGTAACTCATTCATGGTCATTCCTCTTCCTTGGTGGTATACACGCTCATGATGATGTTTCACGATTAAGGCTGACAAATGAGATTTCTTCGGAAGAATTGCAGGATGCTTTATGTCATGATGCAAGGTTGATCGCGATAACCGTCCTCCCACTCTGAGGACACCATTTTTGTCCAAGAAAGCATTTAACTGACGTAACTTGTTGTGTTTGTTCAGAGTGCCATTCTTTTGGAGTTTGAACCTTTGAATATCTTCAGCAAAGGCCTCTTCTTGAACTAGTTTGATGACGATGATTTCTGCTTCCTTTCTTTCTTCAAGACTGGTTGCTTCATTTGTTCTTTGTTGAACTCCTTTGAATTCTCTTACAAACCTCTTCAGCCTGGCAACAGCCCTCACTACTCGAGACCAGTCAGAAAATTTAGAGAATTGATTCACCATTGAATTCACTTCTTTCGTCTTAATTGTGTGAATGTGGGCCTTGCGAAGCTCAGGGTCAGTAATTTCTATTTCTCCCACCGTTTCCTCTTCATGTGGAAGATCTCTCTGCCACAGAAAGTCAGGCCCTTTCAGCCAGTATGAATCTTTCAGCTGAGCTGCACTAAGCCCTCTTGAGGCGTGGTCGGCAGGGTTGTTTTCGGAATTAACATGTCGCCATTGTTTAGGGCATGTACTAGACCTTATGCGTTGAATTCGGTTGGCTACGAATGTGTGAAATCTCCTGGCATCGTTGTTCACATAGCCGAGGACTACTCTAGAGTCAGTCCAGTAATACTCTTGCAAGTTTTCAATCTCTAGCTCCCTTTTTGCAACATCTCCATTACGGACTGAAGTCACAGCTGCCGATAATTCAAGCCTTGGTATAGTCATTAGCTTTGTAGGGGCTACTCTGGCCTTCCCAATGACGAGTGAGCAACTGATCTGCCCTGTTTCACTCACTGCTCTGAGATATGAACATGCACCGTATCCAGTGAAACTGGCATCAGCAAAGTTGTGAAGCTCATAAGAAACAACCTCATCAAAATCTGATGGTAGATAGCTTCTTGGAATCTTCAGGACAGCCAAGTGAGGCAAGTCTCGAAGCCACGACTCCCACTGTGGTAGAATATGCTCTGGGAGATCTTCATCCCAGCTTACTTTATCTTTACACAATTCCTGAAGAATCTGTTTACCAACTAGTAGAAAAGGTGCAACAAAACCTAGCGGATCATAGACAGAGGCCACCGTTGAGAGAACTCCTCTTCTTGTGAGTGGATTTTTCTTGACTACAACTCTGAATTGGAATTCATCTGCTTCAACGCACCACTGAACTCCAAGTGCTCGCTCGATGTGAAGCTCTCCCAAGGCCATATCGAGATCTTTGGTCTGAGCACATTCCTCAGGTGGTACGGTGGAGATCACTTCCTCATCATTGCACACAAACTTGTGGAGTCTAAGGTTTCCGGTTCTACACAAGGCTCTTGCCTCCTTCACAAGATGTACTGCTTCAGCAGATGACTTCACGCTTGTTAAGCCATCATCCACATAAAAGCTTCGCTGGATAAACTTGATGGACTCTTCGCTAAACTTTCCATGACCCTGCGATGCTAGGTACTTGAGTCCAAAGTTGGAGCAGCCGGGGGATGAAGCTGCCCCAAAAAGGTGTACCTTCATTCTGTACACCAAAGGTTTGGAATTCAGATTGCCACCATCCCACCAGAAAAATCTCAGATAGTCTTGATGTTCCTTTACAACATGAAATTGATGAAACATTCTTTCAATGTCACACATTATGGCTATTGGACCCTTTCTAAATCGACACAGCACTCCAACTAATGTGTTGGTCAGATCTGGACCAGTCAAGAGGTGATCATTCAGAGAGGTTTCATGGAAGCGTGCTGAACAATCAAAAACCATGCAGATCTTTCCTGGTTTGTGGGGGTGGTAGACTCCGTGGTGCGGAATATACCATGCTGGTTGGTTCTCAAGTTCCAACCTTGGAACTCTCTCAGCATCTCCTCGAGTTATGATGCCATTCATGAAATCGACATAATCCTCATAATACTGCTTATCTTTTCTCAGTCGCCGCTCCAATGAAGTGAGTCTATGAACTGCACATTGTTTGTTATCTGGGAGACTAGGTGTGTCTGTCTTGAAAGGAAGTGGGAGTTCAAAGTGGCCATCTTCCTTTTGTCTTATACCTTCCCTCACCTTGGACAAGAATAAAATGTCTTCCTGAGAAACTGGATTATCATCTGCACTGTGATCTGTGAAGTCAAATTCAAGTGCCCTAATTACGTCTGTAGAAATGACTTCCTTAACAAGAGTCCGGCAAACAAAATGTACTTCTTTCTTCAGTTCAAATGATGGCTTCACTGTAGGCACCACTTGTCGCACTAACGTACTATGACTGATTCCCATTGCATCACCGTAATTGTTTGCTGTGTATGAGCAGCCAACTATGCTCCAGCCGAGATCGGTTCGTTGTGCATATGGATGATTTTCCTCTCCAGATAGGATTTCCTTGGGAAGAAGGGCTTGATGGCATTATGAACTTGACTTGTAACTGGTATGGATTGAGGAATGAATGGAGGACTTGAGGCTTGGAGCACTTGGGTCGTGGCTGGCAGAGACTGAGGAATAAAGGGAGGACTTGTGAAAGTAGGAATTTGAAGTTCTCCAGCTGATTCAGCATCATGCAGCGAATCAATCGCATCAAAATTTCCTTCCACTTGACTTTACTCGAGCTCTGGCAGCATTCAACTTCTTCACTTCTTCTAAGCGTTCAAGCTTTCTTTGCTTGTCCTGCATTGCTTGTTTTCTAGCCAGGTCCTCAAATTCAAATTGTGCAAAACGTTGTCTACTTTCAACCTCTAGCCTTTGAAGTTCTGATGTTTCCCTTTCTTGTTCCTCCAAAACTGCCAAAACTTCCTGAGATGCAGCAGCTTCAGCCACAGCTTCGTTTCTTTTGACTGAGTGAATGCTAGAATGGGTTGAACTGCATTTTGATTGCTGAGACAGTGGTCTTGATAAGGAGCCTGTCGAGTCCAATATTGATCCAACATCAGGCCAAGGTTCTTTCTCTACATCTGCCGCATGTCCTTCACGTTGCCTTTGTGCTCTTCTAACAATAAATCCTGAAAGCGATATGCATGCATCAATCCTGCGTCGCAGGTCTTGTTCAGGAGTCTGCACTCGACGTAGCTCTTCATAAATGGCCTTTAACTCAGAACAGCTGCTTTCTATGTTCTCAATTAGCACATTCAGCTCATCTTGGGAAGCATCATCCGACAATATTTCCTTGCCTAATCTTGCATGATACTTCCATTTCTCATAGATCATTATGTACTGTCGTTGTACACCCTTTAACTTTATTTCTTGAAGTTCTCTTCCCTTTTCTGTTAGAGTTCTGACTCTTTCTCTTCTTCGCAGCCCTCTTATTTCCACAGGTATGGAATCTGTAACTTCAGGTATGGCAGGTGATTTGACATGTTTACTGCTAGCCTCTGCACGTGTGTCAGACATGCTGAGATATCTTGAATGGCTGTAGAATGTATGAAACTAATGAGCTTAAATTAAACGTATTAGTCTGTGTGAGATTGTAAGCTACTATATGTTTAAATGTGAATAGTCAAAGTTAATAACTAAGAATTTTGTGTAGGAAATCAAAATGGTCAAAATACAGACATAAATATTGTATCCAAAACTGTATCAGCGTTTAAACTTATTTAAACAAATTCAAAATGGCTTAAATGTCAAAACAAGAAATAAATTGTAAATGACAGTGTATAATGCGATATAAAATCTTTACTTCAGAGAGTATAAACTGAATTAATGAATAATTTATCTTTGCACAAGAAAGTTTTCACATTTGTAGAGTTACCTTTAAACTTCACTTGAATTGTTCTTACGTTTAGTTACTTATAAACACAAACCTGTAGAATCTTAATTTCCTTTGTAATCAGACCCTTTTTATATTTAACAAATAAACATCAGCACATTATATTCGTCCCCAAAACATGTAGGCTGAGCACAGTAAGCAAGGAAATTAGATTTAAGTCCTTGTTGCAATTTCCAAGTGTAATCACTTCTCTAACCACCTTAACTTGACGGTTGTGGCAGAGCACTTTCTGATTTTAGCTTGAAATGTTGCACTTTCAACTCAGTCTAATCACTGTTGCTTGCAATCTTTATGCCGACACTGTTGTATGGGTTGTGCTTATCTGATGCGCTGTATCCTCGTCAAATCGTCACTCGCGACGGTCTCGTTGTCCCTCCTACCCGCGTCGAGCAGGTGAGTTCTCACTGTAGCTCTCTTCACGACAACAGACACAGGTTGGTTCTTTAGAACGGGCGTTTTATTCTTAGGGTCGTCTTCTTTATGTCTTTCGCGCCTTTGACGTCTTAACGCCACAACGCCGTGAGAACTCATTGGCCGCTTGTCATGAATAGAGGTCTTTGAGTTTATGAAAATCTTCTTTACTGTCCTTTTGGCTTGCGACAGCACTGATTTTAAACTTAAACGTATTTAACTTAGCAGAGCCTTGTGATGCGTCCGCTCATCATCAGTCCATCAGGGCGACTAACAAGCACGTCATTTCCGTTAAAGTGACGCATTCTTGTGCCTTATGTTTTAAAGTACACCAAATGAATTTACATCACATTACAACTCCTATACATTTTTAAATTGAACCTCAAATGAATTAATACAAGAAATGATGGAGTTAATTACAAATAATTAATTATGAAACAAATATACAGAACATCTGCATTACAACACTTACAATTATGATTTTTTTTTTTTTTTTTTTCTAGGACACTCCATCGTTGTTTCAAACTGTTGTATAAGTGATATCACACTCATAGCCATGTGACATCAGTCTATATTAGCATGGCAGTGATTTTGGTCGAATCAGTGTGAATATAGGGCTATATCACACAGCTATGAGTGTGATATTGCTCATACATGTGATTGAATTTTGAATTTTATGAACTGTTATTTATTACAATTTTGAGCTTGCATCTGTAAAAAATGTCATCACAGTTAAATAAATACCTAAACATTTACTTCATTACTTTTTTTGTTTAATTTTATTGCAATATTCTATTAAGTTATTCTATGTGGGAAACCAAACACTCATTATTTGTCATATAGTATTTTATTTGTACTACATGTGCCATTAAAAAGCTGATGGGACCCAACCATAACTCTCAGTCATTTTTTTACTGTATAATTTCTAACACAAATGACCTAGGTATCATCAGAAACATACTCTCCCAGTATGTGTTTTATCACTGCTGTTAATTTTATGAGGGCAGTTATGCAAAGCAGAGAAATGCCTGCCAGCTTGCTTACTGCTACTCACAGAGCTTTAGCTACAGACAAAAACCAGAAGGGATTCTCTCTCTCTCTCACACACACACACACACACACAGAGAAGCCAGTGTTTGGTTTTGTGTGAGATGCATGTTTTTAGAAGTCCCCTAATGAGAGACCCCGATAAGCTGCTTGTGTCCACAATGCATGATCTTGGAAACTGGTGGAATAGTTTGGTTTAACAATTGTTGGAAAAGCTACTTTGAAACTGTAGCCTGTCAAGCTACAGGCTACTTAAAATCAAAAGTTCAAGTATGAGCTACCCTTATAAAAGTAGTTAAAAATGAGCTACTCTACTACATTGAAGCCATTTACAGGAAAAAAAATTATTTAAATATATTTAACATATCTCTACAACAATAAATAATAAATAAATAAACAAATAAATAAATACATATATACATGTTTTGAAAGAAGTCTCACAAGGCTGCATTTACAGTTAAAACAGTGAAATATTATTACAATTTAAAATACAGTAAAAAAACGTAATATTGTGAAATTACAATTTAAAATACAATTAAAAAAATTATAACTTTAACTTGAACATATATTTAAAGAAGTTATTGCTACAATACATAATTTTAATTGTTTTGAAACAATGGCATCAAGCATTTTGACATGTTTTGCCAACCTTGCAATAAAATTTATTTAATCTGATTAAAAAAAAAAGTCAGGAATTTTACAGGAATTTCTCTAGCAGTTGTTTAGCACATATAACCATTTGTGACAACCTCGTATATGGAAAAAAATACACACAACCTTAGATAGAAAGCACTGAGCAGCAGCTGACCCAAAACAATGCACTTTGACCTAAACTAACCTTCGTTTTACTCGTGTCTCTCCACCAATGGAAGTGCAGCAATTTCATGCACATACAGTATACCGACTCATGGAATGCATCTCCATTTGCCCATATTTATTCTAAAGCACTTCCATGTAGTTATGAGTATTTCAGTCAGAGACCCATGGATATAGTGGTCAAAACATTGGATTATCCATTCCAATATATTTAAATAAACTGATTTACAAGTAAATATGTAAAAGCAGTGTTTCTGAATACTAATTATTTTTTTAATAATTTGTTTCGGATTGAAGTGCATCATCAGGAAAAAAACAATTAGTCGCAACTCACATGGACACACTGTACAAACCCTTAACACATCACGACATATTTAGTCTTGTAACCATGCTTGCAGATATGAATATACATAATTAGTATTCTCAGTTTACCTGGGAAAAGAAAAAAAAAATATATATATAAAACATTTTTTTTTTCCCAGGTAATTTTTATTTGTTTCACCCTCCCTACTCTCTACTTACTCTTTTGCTCCCACGAATGGAGAAAACCCAGATTGTGTTCCCCTAAAACCACAAAAGTACGGTCCTTTGCCTATTAGAACCCCTCGTTGTTACTTCTGAACGGAGGGAAATGGGACATCGTTACGTCGTGCCTAAAGCCAATACTGGGGATCTCGCTTCGAGAGACCAATCGACTTCGATTGTGCAAACTAAAATAGACACACCACCCTGGAAGTTTTTGAATGCTGCTATGTCCTGAATCAAGCTGCCCCCCCCGTTTTGATCACATGCCTTGGGCGCCATAAAAAGGTAGCAGGTGCAACGCATACCAGGTTTTCACTATGGAGCAGAGCACTTACACATATTAACAACCGTTTAGGTGCATATGGAAGATTAGAGGTGATTGTAACCCTCTTGGAAATGGCAGAAGTCTGCCGGGGAAACATGGGCTCTGAGGCTATACAATGGACTTTACACATATGGGATCCACTCAGGTCTCACATATGGAACCCAGCCTTCTACCGGTTCTCAAAGATTCAACGAGTGAAGGCCTGGCGCCAAACGCTCCGCCACGTCTGGCTGCCGAGCGGATGGAGGAGCTCGACCAGGGTCTACTATATGGACTCTCTGGAGCGGTTTTAGCAAGCCGACACTAAGCCGGGGCCTCTCAGTGCTTCTACCTGTTTGAGGTGAGAACACATGAGGATACCGGTTCCACATGAAGGCTATAGAAATAGCAAACATGTTGGGTGTCACCCAGCCCACAGCTCTACAAATATCTGTCAGCAGGGCACCATGAGCCAGCGCCCAGGAGGATGCAACACTTCTAGTAGAGTGCGCTCGCACCCTGTGCCTGATAAGCCGTGGTGAGGATCCTATTCAGAGGGCCATCCGCTGCTGAAGAGCCGAACATTCCCTGCTGCGGCCTTTGTAGAGAACAAAGAGCTGATCTGAGGTCCTAAAGCTTTGTGTCCGGTCTATGTAGCACCTTAAGGCTCGGACGGGACAAAGCAAAGCTAGTGCTGGGTCTGCCTCCTCTGGGGGCAGCGCTTGCAGGCTCACCACCTGATCCCTGAAGGGAGTAGTGGGAACTTTGGGCTCATCGCCGGGTCGGGGCCTCAGGAGTACCTGGGAGTCAGACGGCCCAAACGCCGGTCCTGGGCAGACTGGGTGAGTCCTCCTCTCGACTCTAGAGTTAGGTCCTCTACCCTGGGCTACTGGTCGCTTCGGTCGAGCTGGCTTCCTCTCTCTCTTCGCTAGGGGTTGAACCCTCCACCCTTGAGCTCCGTGGCAGTGACATCAGGTAGTTGGGTCGCTTGATGCTTCCCTGATAAGCTGCCTCTATTCAGGTCAAGCCAGGCAGTGCTCCCCTCAACTCAGAGGGTTGTCTCTGGGAGCTGCTGCTCAGATTAGTGAGGACTTCTGGGCATCCGTGAGCAGATGCTTTGGAATCTTTCTAAATCCATGCTAGTAAGCTGAACCCCCCGATAAGCTCTGTGCACTTCTAAAATACACTGTAGAAAAAAAGGTGTGAACGCTAAGCACTCTGTTGACTTCTAAAATCCTGTATGGTAAGGGTTAGGCGTTATTAGCCTCGTTCCCTTTCTCTGAGTTGGCTTAGGCACGGTTCTCACCTTGGGCTCCACTCAACTAATGTATCTCTGTTGATACATTTCTGAGCAGGGTGTTGCTACCTAAGATCTGTCAAGTCAGTTCTTTGAGCAGGTTTATTCAGAACCGGTGGTAGCCCCCCCCCCCAGGTGACAGGCCAGGGTCTGGTGTGTTTTTTTAGACATCTGGCCATATCCCCTTAAAGGAATCTCTTTCTTCTGATTCCAAACCTTGAGCTCTGCCCTAGGCTTCCTAGCCCAGCCCTTAACAGGAAAGTTATTTTAGGGTATGCAGCTCAGGCCCTTGGCCGAAGGGGATAATGCCCCACAGGACGTCTTGACGGCTGTCAGTGACAACTCCCATGGCTATGGTAGAGTTGGTACTTAGTGCTCGCCATGGTTTTCTGGCATGCATTCCCCTCAGCATGGTGGCGTGGGTATACCGTTACCCATAGCGACCCCTAGAGGACGCAGTTCGAAGTTCCCTCGGAAGGAAACATCTCAGGTTACGTATGAAGGGAATGAGACACTGCATCCTCCAGTTTCCTTGCCATGCTTCGGACGCAAGCTTCAGACGAAGAAGTGATTGATGTGTGCTCCCGGCGCCTATTTATATTGTAGTCGCACCGGTAATGACGTCATTGGCTGTCGCCAGCCAATGTTATTGTCGTTTTTAGATATATGATTCAGACACCGGTCATGCTGAAGGCATTCCTCATAGCAACCCCTAGAGGATGCAGTGTCTTGTACCCTTCTCAAGGAGCGTCTCAGGTTACGTATGTAACCATGGTTCCCTGAGAATAGGGAACGAGACGCTGCGTCCTCTAGAGGGCACTAGGGGAACGCCTCCAGCATGACCGGTGTCTGAAGCATGAATGAAAAAACGACAATGAACTTGACATTGGAAGGCGGCAGCCTATGACGTAAACAATAAAGCGACTGCGGGTATAAAAGAGCACCTGCGGAATATGTCATCCACTTCTTTGTCTGAAGGAGATGCAGGCAGGAATGCCCAAAGCATGGCAATGGGACGCAGCGTCTCGTTCTCTATTCTCAGGGAACCATGGATACATGCGTAACCTGAGACGTTCCCTTTCGAAAGGGAACTCCACGCTGCGTCCTCTAGAGGGCGCTAGGGGAACGGTATACCAACACCGCCATGCTGAGGGATGAGTGCCCAAATAACTGGATTCCCGAAGTCAAAGACTCAAGGAACATCATCCCTGCCCCAGCGAAATCGCTTTGGCCAGAACCCGAGCTACAAACCTCTACAGGCAGGCTCAAAGCTCGCCTGTAATATACGGAGACGTAACCGTAGAGTTCAATAATTTGGGGTGAGCTAGTCTAACAACTCTCTCAAATGAGAGGAGACCTTGCTACACTCAACGCCAGAGGCAGAGTGAAGCTCAAGAAAGAACCTACATATTAATACTGCATAAGCGACGCGTCAGAGTGGAGGCTTCAGCAGAATGACTTTCTTAAACGAGAGGAAGCCTAACAACGCTCAACGCCGGTAGGGGGGGCTTTTAAGAGTGGAGGTCTCAGCATAACAACTCTCTAAAGCGAGAGGAGACCTGGCTACACTCAACGCCAGAGGCAGTTAGTAAGGCTCACAATAGAGCTACATTACTACTAGTATAAATCAGCGGAGCTCTGAAGGCGGAGGCTTCAGCAGAAGGACTCTCTTAAACGAGAGGAAGCCTGACAACACTCAAATTCTAGTTAGGAGCTCAATTGAGTGAGAGTCTCAGCATAACGACTCTCAAACACGAGAGGAGACCAACTCCACTCAACGCTAGAACAGTGAGTGAGGCGCAAAGAGGAGGCGAAATAACTAAGTACTGCTTTAAAGCAAGAGCTCTGGAGAGCGGAGGCTTCAGCAGAATGACTCTCTTAAACGAGAGGAAACCTAACAACACTCAACCATAGTTGAGGAGCTCTTAAGAGTGGAGATCTCAGCACAACGACTCCCTAAAGCAAGAGGAGACCTAGCTACACTCAACGCCAGAGGCAGTTAGTGAGGCTCAAAAGAAAGAGCCTACAAACTCATATTACTGCCTAAGCGGAGCTCTGGAGAGCAGAGGCTTCAGCAGGATGACTCTCTTAAAGAGAGGAAGCCTAACAACACTCAATCCTGGTAGGGGAACTCTTAAGAGTGGAGGTCTCAGCATAACAACTCCCTAAAGCGAGAGGAGACCTAGCTATACTCAACGCCAGAGGCAGTTAGTGAGGCTCAAAAAGAAAGAACCTACAAACTAATAGTACTGCCTAAGCGGAGCTTTGGGGAGCGGAGGCTTCAGCAGGATGACTCGCTTAAATGAGAGGAAGCCTAACAACACTCAATCCTAATTGAGGAGCTCTTAAGAGTGGAGGTCTCAGGATAACTACTCTCTAGAACGAGAGGAGACCTGACTACACTCAACACTGGAGACAGTTAGTGAGGCTCAGAAGAAAGAGCCTACACATTAATAATGTCTAAGCGGAGCTCTAGAGCAGCGGTGGTGAACTCCGGTCCTGGAGAGCTGCAGCCCTGCAGAGTACAGCTCCAACCCTAATTAAAACTCACCTGTCTGTAGCTTTCTAGTGATCTTGAAGACACTGATTAGATTGTTCAGGTGTGTTTGATTAGGGTTGAAGCAAACCTCTGCAGGGCTGCGGCTCTCCAGGTCCGACATTCGCCACCCCTGCTCTAGAGAGTGGATGCTTCAGCAGAATGACTCTTTTAAATGAGAGGAAGCCTAACAGCACTCAGCCCTAATTGAGAAGATCTAAAAAGTGGAGGTCTCAGCATAACGACTCTTTAAAAACGAGAGGAGACCTGACTTCACTCAATGCTAGAGACAGTTAGTGAGGCTCACGATAGAGCCTACATACTAAAGGTACTGTCTAAGCGAAGGTC
Source organism: Sinocyclocheilus anophthalmus (assembly GCA_018155175.1). Lineage (NCBI taxonomy): Eukaryota > Metazoa > Chordata > Actinopteri > Cypriniformes > Cyprinidae > Sinocyclocheilus > Sinocyclocheilus anophthalmus. The sequence goes on from JADLZN010004999.1 coordinate 81,153, forward strand.
TAGGGAGCAGAGTACACGCAGGAAGCGGAACACACTCTGTTCATAACAACTCAAAAAGCTAGAGTACTGAGCTAGGAGTACTAACCATGCTCCGAAGTGCCGAACAGAGCTCTAGGGAGCAAGCACTCAGCATAACAACCCTCTAAAGTGAGGGGAGTGCAATCATCCACCCTTATGGATTAGCATACTCAGTACAAATACCCTCAAGTGAGGGGAGTACTCGAAAGCTCGACCTGAAGAGCAACTTGTCAAGGAGGTCCACAAGAGCCTAACAACCTAAAACAGCCACAGAGCTCTGTAGAGGGAAATGTGATCTCAGCATAGCGACCCTCAAAAGGAGGGGAGCTACCAGCCTCAAGAACAGCTGATCAGGGAGGCTCACAGAGAGCCTAAAAATTCCTGAAATAAATGCAAATAAAAATACTGGGGAGCAGAGAGCTCAGTATAACTCTCTTGGCGAGAGGAGCAGAAATCATGCTCAACCTAAATATTCACGTACCTGGGCTGAGAGGATAAGGAGGCTCAAAGGAGGCTCAAACAAGAGCCTAACAACTCAAAAATATTGCTATTACACCAAGTCAAGAGCCTCCTTCACCAATAATGTAGATATCAGAGGTCGATATCTCACATTATACACAGTTCCTATTCTGTAAAATAAATAGAAACAAAAAGGAATTCTGAAAGAGAAAGCACTCCTCATCAGATTCCTTCCATGCCCTGCCTACAATCCCCGTGATCGGTCTGACTAACTGCCTCGGCAGCCACGAGACCCGAAACGCGGGTGAGAGGCGCTCAATTCTCAAAGAGAATCAAGCATACAAGGCATTCTCAACGCAATCACATCTCGCAGCGTGGCTATATCTCCTTCGAGAGCCAAACACACTCTGTTCAAACACTAGGTTTCCTCAAGAATCAGGCAAGAACAGAAACCACCGCAAATGCATCGCATTAAGCTTGTTAAACTCCCTCGAGAGGCAAACGCGCTCGCGCAAACGCTGACAAAAACTCGAGTACAGACCTCTGCTCTAGTAGTTCAGTGAGCACATCCTTCTCTCTCGTGAGTCAAACGCATGTGCTTCCGTACACAAGGCTTGAAGACAAAGAAGAAGATGACGTATTCCACAGGTGCTCTTTTATACCCACAGTCGCTTTATTGTTTACATCATAGGCTGCCGCCTGCCAGTGTCAAGTTCATTGTCGTTTTTACATTTATGCTTCAGACACCGGTCACGCTGGAGGCGTTCCCCTAGCGCCCTCTAGAGGACGCAGCGTGGAGTTCCCTTTCGAAAGGGAACCATGCTTACATATGTAACCTTAGACGATTACTTTTATATTGTATTGTTTTATATTTAGCCTATAGAACACAAATACTGTGGCGTCGTGAGACATTTAGATGCAATTAAATTAAATGTTTTTCAAAATGTTTCACTTGATTTCATACATTTTCTCAATTATAGTTTGGGAAAAGTCTAACTAGTAACATGTGTATTATAACATTGTGAGTTATGTCACAATGACACAATAAAAACTAATGCAAGTATTAAAAACATACTACTCATCACAAATGATCTCCTCTGCTGCTCAAACCACGCGTCGCATTGTGTTCTTTTTCTGAAGGGAACTCTGGCTTATTCCTCTCAGTGTGCCTTCTTCCAGAAATGAAAAGTAGCCTAAATGAACTTGATGAATCTTCAGGCTTTGTTTACAGAGGTGATGTGGGCATTTACATGTTCGCGCCTCACGTGAATGATTATTGTATGAATGTGACCACATTAGATAATGAGTTCAGACGGGAAAGACTGGACCTCGCGTTGGTTTCATATGGCTTATTTAATCAGAGAACATTTGTTTTTGACATGACTTACTATAGAGCTTTCTATAGATATATTTCTCATGTCTTTGACTCTGTATCAAGTATTCGCTGAGGTTTGGTAAAATTTTTTTGTGACATTTCATAAAGAAGTTCAAGGAGAGCGACACGGCAGAAAGTGCACCCTGTTTGTTTTCTTTATTTTACAAAAGCACAATGCATTGTTGTTTTTGTTAGTGTATTCAAATAAAACTAGACCCTGTACAGATTCAAATGATGTATTACTCTTATTTGTATGACCAAAAACGATGGAGTAATGTCGGCGTTATCAGGAAAAAACGCTTTTGCCGACCATTTGCAAAGTTTCAATCTCTTATAGCTTATTTTTTTAGAAATTTGTATGAATCTCTTCCAGGTCAGAACGAACCTGAACACATCATAAGGGTTAATAAATATAAAATATAATAATAATGATACAGATTTGCAGGTTAATGGATTTACGTAATACTGATTGCCTGTGCACATTTATGTTTGTGTATTTCATAAATCAGCTGCACATTTATACTGATGTAGTGTACTGTATGCAGTTCACTGTATTTAAGTTTCAAAGAGTCACATAATGATGGACCAAACCAAAACATATAAAAGTATAAGAGATCCACTGTGCTCAAACAATATGTTTGTGAGTGACAGGAAAACATCAATTTAGACATGGTGAGACACTGTGGCGAGTGTTTATTGTCTATTGACCTGCCCAGTGTCAAGGAATGGTGTGCAACATCAACGCTGTGCATAGATTACTTGATGACAGATACATCACTGTAAGAAAAGAAGTTAGGCAAACCAATTTCTTCCTTCAAAGTCGATTGGCATTTGTGATAGTGAAGGTATCTCAGCTTGCATTCCAATGCAAGGCATTTGTTCCCTTTCGAAATCAATCAAAGATAAATAAATACATAAAAAGCCTCACTTGGCAAAGTTTGATCTTTATTTTGTTCTGTAAGTATGAGTTTGTCGAACTGAATGATTAATGCATGTTTTGCCGCAAATGGCAAATTAGGTTCAGTCTTTTCATTTGAAAAACAAACTTATTCGTTTTGCTTTTAATCACATAAAGTCAGTCAGAATGAAGTGATGAAGCTGTACATCATTTGTAAGAATGTATAACCTACAAAACCTTGCAGACTGTGGATTGCTAGCAATCAAATGCATATCAGGAATTTATCACTGTGACAGACAATTCAATGACAAATAAAGTTGTCTGAAATGAAAATGAAACTATTTTTAAAATATAGATGAAAATTTAACATTTGCATTATTCATTATTTTATTCATTATTTTGTATTATTCAGGGTTAAAACTAAACAAAACAGAACGTTTATGAATGTTGTGTGTATTTCAGGCTTTCTCAGGATTGCTTTGATCAGGATGACTGAATTTATGGACATTCAAATTATTTATATTTATTTTCATTAAGAAATTCATCAGAGAACTGAAAAAAATGTTTACCATATTAAAACTGTATTAAAGTTGCTGGTTTGTATGAATGGCCTTTTTCAGGGTAGTTTTGAATTATTAACCAATCCAGCCACCAAAAAAAATTAAAATAATATAATAATAAAATAAAAAATAAAAATACAAGGCATGTAATTGTCCCAAATGTGTTGATGAAGGCTGCTTTTACATTTTTTATCATGCCACATCATCTACTATTTCACAGGAAAATGTCGTTAGTGCATATGCTTGTCAGACAGCTAATAGGTTGCCATCATTCCACTGCTTTGCCGATGATACCCAACTCTACCTGCCACTAAAACACCCAACGAAATATCTTGACTCCCTTTTAGCGTATTTAAACAATATAAAAAATTGGATGGCAAGTTTTTTTTTTTTAATGCTAAATGAAGACACGACTGAGGTTATTGTTTTTGGCCAGCCAAAAGATTCTACTAAATCCCTTTTAGGTTTAAGCCCATTGGCACCATATTTTAAAACATTATTGATGATAATTTAAAAATGGAAAAGCAAATTAATTCTGTGGTACGTGCTTGCTTTTATAATGTGCGCCTTTTAGCTAAAACCAAAAATTTGTTGTCAATTGCCAACTTCGAAAGAGTTATTCATACATTTGTCCTATCACGTTTGGATTTTTGTAACTCGCTGTACAGGAGCATTTCTGCGTCCACGTTCTTGGCTCGATTACAATCAGTTCAGAATGAGGCGGCGAGGCTTTTAAAAAGGGTAAAGAAATAAGATTCTATCTCCCCGGTACTTGCAAATTTGCGCTGGCTCCCTGTTTGTTTTAGAAGATTTTAATTGTTGTTTATAAATCATTAAACAACCAGGCACCTTTGTACCTTACAAACCTCTTGATACCTTATAACCCCCCTAGAGCCCTGCGCTCAGAAAATTATAAACTTGTGGTAGTGCCTAGGACAATTTGTCATTAAAAAGGTAATAGGGCTTTTGCAGTAATGGGGGCGAGATTGTGGATTGAGTTGCAGCTACATGTCAGATCTGCTAAATCTCTGTCAATGTTTAAGAAACTGCTGAAAGTTTGTGATTGTTAGATTGGTCAATATGTGTCTGATGGTGTTGTGATTTTAGTAGTGAATAAGTAAATAAACCAAACCAACAAATCTCTGCTTTGTGTACTTGTCATGCCATGCTCTCTGATCTTTAGGCATATATATACTATATATATATATATATATAATTATATCTATTAATATAGATATATATATGATATATATATAGCTATATATATATAAGTTTCAGACTGTTTGTATATAAGAACGATGTTTTGAGAACATTATTAAAGACCGGATAACTTTTAATGAATGTTCTGTTAACGTTACTGGAAGAATGTTTGTTCAACTTTGAGGAAAAAAAATAAATAAATAAATTGCCAGAATGTTCTGAGATTGTTCCCTGTTAGCTGTGTATTAGTTTAAATCAAGAGATTGTAGGTCTTTGACCTAAAAGTTGAATTGTTTAAGCTGTCTGTAGGCCGTCCGTGAGCTCAGCAGTAGCAGACCACGGTGGGCTGTGATTGACTCCCCAGTGAGCTGTCTGCGTTTGTTCATTTTATGTTTGGCTTTCATCCTGAATCAGTTTCACTGCTACAGTTTCAAAAAGCTGCTTGGCCTTGATGGGAGATCAAATCATGGAAATGTTAAGAGGCAACAGCCTGCTTTCACAAGTTCAACGCAGACCAAGAATGTCCTTCAGGTAAAACACAGGTGATTGTTAGACCGAATATAATTATCATTGTCGTTAACATTTAGAGCTCCAAGAGTTTCCTTATTTTTTAATGAACAATACAATGACCAAAAGAAAGAGAAGGCAGCATAGGATTTATTTTCCAAACAACACCAGTGTCCCCTTGTGTTTATACAGGGTACTGCACAGAAACTGTAGCTAAAAATACTTTAATTCACTGGTGTTCAGTTACTAAAAAGGGCTCTTATTATCAATGTTAAAAATAGTTTTTGCTGCGTAATATTTTTGTGGAAACCTACATACATAGATTTTTCAGTATGTTTTGATGAGTAGAAATAAAAAACAGCATTTATTTGAAATCAAAATATGTTGAAACATTATAAATTACGTTGATGAGAATATTGATATAATTGATAAAAGATCAGAATGATTTCTGAAGGATCATGTAACACTGAAAACTGGATAATGGCTGCCGAAAATTCAGCTTTGCATCACAGAAATAAAGCACTCTTCATGTATCCCATCCAAGTGCACACACAGAGCAATGAGTAGTGAAACACAAGCACACCGTGAACACACACCCGGAGTAGTGGGCAGCCACACCGGGGAGCAGTTGGGGGTTTGGTGCCTTGCTCAAGGGCACCTAATTCGTATGAGAGGGAATGAGTAAGAGAGTGCTGTACATTCACTCGCCCCATACAATTCCTGCTGGTAGTGAGACTCAAACCCGCGTCCTTCGGGTTAAAAGTCCAACTCTCCAACAATTAAGCCATGACTGCTCCGTAATCGTCATTAGCCTATAATAGTAATAGTAAATAGCAATATTATTTCATATTATTATTATTGTTCGTACTGTATTTCTGATCAAATAAATGCAGCCTTGGTGCAGAATTCTATCCAAACCATTGCAAATCTTAATTATTACTATTAGTATATAAATGCATGATGTTAAATGTGATATGTGTCATAGCGATACAATATAACGGTGTGGTCATTCTTCACAGAGGCTGTTCATTTGTCCATTGGGCCGTGTGCGTTTCTGCTTCCACCTACATGCGCGCTGCTCTCTGATTGTTTGTCACACAACCTTCCCGTGGGTATTGGCTTATAATTATTTCTCTACATTTCTTGCCCAAAGCACCCAGAGAGTCAAGCAATGCCCGTGGTACTCAAGGTAACAGGGAAAGTCAGTACAAAAGGACGAGTTTGACAGGCTTCCATTAAGCAATTTAAGTTAATTAGCAACTTATTCCATTATTCATGTGAGATCGCTGTTTGTTCTCTGTCATAAATTAATGCAAAGTTTAACAAAGTCGCCAAGTGTGACTACGTAATTATGTTTCTTCTATGTGTCTATTTATTTTCCAGACAAATCTGGCGAGGGCGATGTTTGTCCTTTTTAATAGGGGGCAAGACATTTGTTTTTATTTATTTATTTTTAATTTTCTATGCTTCGGTATCATGAACATGGCCCAGGGTCCATTAAGTGAGTTATCAAACATATTTTACATAATCATTTTCTTGTGTTATTTGATAATTAGATGACAAACCTAGGCCTTTAACAGAGCGCAAGCAAATAACTCTCGTTACAAATTCTGCTCATTACTCTAATGAGATGATTTCATTATCTTTAGAGGACTTTGTTACCCAGCAAGGGCAGATTCAAATTCTACAAGGTGTCTACATGGTGTTTTGCCATGACAAATTTGTCTAATCCCTGATTCTTGAGTACTTGGACCAGGGGGTCAAGGTTTGGCTGGTTAGTATGATCCAGTTAACCCCTACTGGTAGATGCTGCAACTACACACTCTGATTTTAATATTTTGTTTGACTTATATTGCCAGAAATCTAAAATAGACCTTAAAATGTAATTATCTAAAAGCCCCAGTAAGTATTGACATATAATTGTGACATGGAAAATATGAGCAAATTACAATACCATATAACTATAATATATTATTATAATACTCACCAGTGCATTTGATGTTGCTGAACTCATATAACATGTATGAGAAGAGGGCCTAAGATATAAAGATGCACGCCGACTTATTTAATACTTATTTGATATTGGTTTTATGAATGTCTTCTTCTTATTATTGTTATTTCTTTTTCCAAATGTACGTCTTCCTTCAGTTAGGACATTTTCGTTCCTTAAAAATAATATAATACTAATAATATACATATACATACAAAGTTTATTTGCCATTACTATTATATATATATATTTAGTGTTTTATATATATATCTATTCTATATATAATAGATATAGTGTAATTAATACTTTTATCAGCAAGTCTGTATTCAATTGATCAAAATATGAATATATATATATATATATATAGTTACAAATAAAATTTATTTCAAATAAATGTTTATAACTTTCTAATTATCAAAGAATCCTGAATAAAAACATATTTCCACAAAAAATATGAATCAGCACAACTGATTTCAACATTGATAAAAATCAGAAATGTTTCCTGAGCAGCAAATAAGCATATTAGAATTATTTTTGAATATTCATATTTGCATGACATGAATAAATTACATTTTGAAATATATTCAGATAGAAAATTATTATTTTAAATAGTAATACATTGTAATTTTAAACAGTAATAATATTCCAATGATTTTTCTGTATTTTTGATCAAATAAATGCAGCATTGGTGTGCATAATATTTGCATCTTCCATAATGTAAATATTGCTAATTTCGAAACTAATGGCTGGTAATCTTGTGGAATATGTTTTAAGAATCCGTGGGAATTCAGTTTTCTCACAGAGGATAACAAACCTGTGTAACCTTAGAAAACCAGCTTTGTAAAACCTCCCGTCTTATGGCGGTAAACATTCTCCAGGTGGCGGCTTTCTGCTGGAGATCAAAACGTTAAATTATTACCTTCTCCTCACACTGAAGTCTGCCTCGAGTCAACATTGTCTCTGACCTCCATTTTCAACAAAACTCAAACTAAACTGGAGATAAAATGCTGTAATTGTTTCATTGGAAGTCCCACCTGAGACCATTTAGGATTGGAGATAAACGCTACGGCTGATGCCCGTGTTCCAGTAGCTTGGTCACGTATTAGGGGATTTGGAGTGAAAGGGGAAGCTCTGGCCCATGCCCAGGGGCCACAACATTAGCATTCTGTGCACTGGTAAGGCTATCCAGGGAAAGGCTCCCGAAGTCACAGATATGTGCACCTGCTACAGTGGGCCTTGAGTCTACCATGAATGGAGAGACGAGCAAAAGAGAGAGCGAGGAAGAAAAGAGATGGGGAGGGGAAGGAGATGAGGAGGGGAATTAGCAGAGCTTTGAAAGAGAGAGAGAGAGAGAGAGAGAGAGACAAACGTGTTTTTGGCCCCTTGTCAATTTACAGCTCCGACACCAGATTCTCTGCTGCTATTCAGTGGAAACACACACACATTCAGGAATTGTGACTGACTCATCCCAGAAGAAAACTGTATTTCTCAGATGTTGCTATTCCTCCCAAAATTCCTTATGAGAAGTAAACATAAACATTAACGAGTGAGTTGTTGACTTTTTCCTTTCTTTCTTCTATCCATCCATCCAACCATCCATCTTTATGTGTTCCTCTTCAATAATGGCTGTAAAGTTATTTATGATTTTTGTGAATTTGTTAATGTGTAGGTGTCTTATTGATTTAAATTTGTAACAGTGCAGGAGAAAGTGTCTCGATCTCTCCTGTCTTGCAGTGAGCAGTGCACACACTCTTTGCTCTCTGGGTAACCAGCTATATTTGTGTCTGCCGATCTCAATGGCTAGACTGTACTCACTGAGCCTGTACTTGATCAGGATCTGTCTCTGCTTTGTGTCTCTGACACTCTGGAGATATTCTTCCAATTCATAATTTGATTTCATAGTTTGATAGAGTTGTAATTTACTTTGTGTTTTAGCTTCTTGATCCTAATGTTCCAGATATGTATTTTCAGATTGTTTGATCATTTGATTTATTTTGATGTTTGGGTGAGATACAGTGCTGGTCTGAGACTGGTTAGTGTTTTTAGAGTTAGTCGGGTTAGTAAGTCTCAGAACCAGAGGACTTAGGGGACTTTTTGGGGTTCAGTTCTTGGGTTTGTAGCGCTTTAAAATGTAGCCATAATTTATGAATAATTTGAAGAATTGTGTGTGAAGGGCTTCGTTGGAGTCTTTCCCATTAGGTAGCTTCTGAACACTGAGTGGACCCCATAACTAACTTCCATGCAGCACTATGGGCTGAATTGAACTATTGAAGATTTTACACCAAATTGGAATTGGTTAATAAATATATGATTTTTTTACTTAATGGCTATCTAAGCTAAAGTATAGCAAACTTAAAAATATATAAGTTTTGTTTGTTTGTTTTTCTCTAGCAGGAAACAGTTGACTGCGTTGGTCGTTGTTTGTTTCTGAGCAACAATGTTTCTGTCATGAACTTCCAAAAAGAGGAAGAGGAAGTGCACTGCCATACATCTTTAATGATAAAGTGCAGCAATCCAATGTTTTGTGCCTTATGGGCAGGGGGGAGCTAGGGGGAGCTCGGCTCCCCTTAATAAGACATGGGCTCACCTGAAAACGTGATTTGTGAAATTTTTGGGGGGTCTCAAAAAATATTGACAAAGTGTTATTTTGACGTGCAATTTAAGTTTTGTGTAATGTGATCATCATTGTTTATTATGTGTAAAATTGCAATAATATCATTCATTCATGCATGACGGCAACCTAATTCACTTCAATAAAGATAAATATACATGCTATTCTTGTCATGAGCAACAAGCTGTGGGGGCGCTACGGTGTAAACTCCACTCATGTTTAGTACATGTTAAAAAATATAAACGTTGGACTCTATGGTCGATTCTATGTTAAGGTAAGGCATGTTATTCACAATTATGTGTTGTGGCTGGGTTGTTATAGGTCTGCGTGACTTTTGATGTCTTAGGCCTGAACTGAACGGAGGAATTATGGTATTCTTCTGTAGCCTGACGACGAGTAACTTTAACCGTTTTTTATGTGAACTCAAAGACAGCCGGATGATTTGTTTATAGACTATTTGTGGGTGGCGGTTTGTTGTTCACTCTCAGATCGTGTCGATAAAGTATAATAGGATAAATCCTGTATAGTGATTTATGCTATATAGTGCTTGCATAAAGCAAGTTGTGCATACACTTGTAGCTGTTATGTATCTTTGTCTAAATCATTGTAAGCCCTCTTTTGAGGCATGCGCATGTGACAGATACATGTATGAACGGTTTTGTGAATTCCAACTCAAAATGTTAGATTAATTATCTATTTTCCCCAATTAAGGCTCAAATATATTAGGCATTTAAGCAGCATAGACAATGTTTGATTATCTTAGAGAAATGTGCCCCTCAATATTCAGAATAATGGTCAACAAATATAATTTTCTCATAGGTTGATTATAAAAAAAAAAACGGTTTACTCTTAAGGTGTTATTATGTGAACTTCATGCTAATTTATAGTATGATGGATAAATTACAGAGTAAACTGTGGTTTTGTGTCAAGAGCAATATTATTTTAATAATTTTTACAAAATTAATATTATAATATAAAGAAATAAATTTGCTGATGTTTGAATCATTCTAAACAGTGATGTTATTGTTAACTAAAATAATTTTGATACAAAGCTGAAATAGAGCTAAACTATAAATATTGATTAAAAGCTAATAAAGATGTACATTAATTAAAGCTATATAGCTATATAATTAAAGCTATATATAAATATTTAAAAAGATAAATGTGAGAAGAGTACACACACACACACACATCTCTCTCTGTCTGTGTGTGTGTGTGTGCACGTGTGTGTCGTGGGGTTGGTGCTGTTATGATGGGTGAGTGTGTGTGTGTGTGTGTGAGTGCACACACACACATGCTTGGAAAGTTTTATATATGTAAAGTATTTGAGACAGAAATTGTATAATACATTTAATAAATGTGCAATTATTAATATATTAATGATTTTTGCTTGGGAATTTTCATATATGTAAAGTATTTGAGACGAATGTACAATAATAAATGTTTTAAGCAATATAAACAAACAAATAAATAAATAAATAACTGCCATAATGAGCTATCGGAGGACTTTTAGCACATGCAATGTTGCCATCGTTTCTAAATGCCTGAAGCTGAGCTACAAAATCACATCTGATCTAAAATATATCAGCTTTTCATCAGTCGATCCCACTGACTGACACAGATTTAAAGGTATTCAGACATTCACCTTTTACTCCTGAAAAGTCAGACAAAGGCAGTCTGCACTTCCTCTCTCTTATCAGCACTCACTCTGAGCCACAGATAATCTCAGTAACCCATGTCACTCTCCGCTAACTGAGTTTGTCAGTAACAGCGCAGCCACCTGTCCTTGGCCGCCACCACTGGGAAGCATCAGTATTTCACTCAGGTGTTCTGCTCATAGAAGCGGCCTGATGTCCACTGTTCTAAACCGGTGGGTCTGATTTCCCCGGAGACTCCTTGAATTGGTGCGGAACAGACTCCATAAACCAGATCAAGCTGTGTCCGGTCAGATAAATGTGACAGTGCTGCAGGAAATGAAAACAATAAATTAAAACAAATAATGTGAGAAAACTTGTTTTTATTTCACATTATGTAGTCATTACCAAATAATTCAGACAACTAGCAATGTGCGAGGGAGAGTTTTTATGCAATGCCTGATTTAGTTTGATGTGATATATACAAAATTATTTCACACTTATCACACTAAATGGTGACATACCATATAACTATTACATTTTACAAGAATTTGTCATATAGATGGACGGATAGACAGACAGACCGATGTTTTAGAATCAGTGTCAGTTTAGAATTATTTATACACTATTATAGTATTAATGAAAATTTTCAATTAGCTTTTCAGTTTTCATTTTAATTTTAGTTATGTGCTTACATCATTTCAAAGCTTTAATTATTTATTTTTATTTCAATTTTAGTTGTAGTACTTTTAGAATTTTGGAACCACTTAAGCTCAGGGCGTTTTTTGGTATTTTCGCCTAAATTTAACATACTCAAATTCAAATGTTTACCCTGCACACATACAATGGAGGAAATGAAAACAAATGGTTTCATTGTAAAGAAAACCATTTGAACTACAAAATATGAGTGTAATTCTTTATAAATAACATTATATACTTTTCAAATATTACTATAAACACAAAAAAAACATTGGCGATTTTGGAGATTTAAAATAATATTTTTTTTTTAAATCTGTAATTCAGGTTCTATTAGGCTCAACTCCCTGCAATTTACTTTGTTTGATGCCACTAGATGCCAAAAAGTACCAGAAAAAAAAGAATCTTTCAAATAACAGCTAAACAGGAGTTATTATATTATTTGTGAAGCGAGTCAAATTGTCTATTTCTGCATCTAAATGTGTCATTGTAAGTTTCCTTTGCAAAAACAGGCTTTATAAAACACATTAAACCCACAATCCTATTTTACTCTGTGCCATAAGCACTTTAACTGATTATCGATTGAATTATGTTTCATTTTTATGTTTTACTAAGTAGTAATATACAAAATGGCACAAGCAAATTGGACCAAATTCACATATGTGTATCTAAATCAGTTGAATTATTTCAGGATGCCACAAGAATGTCTACATTTAATATACAGTGGGTACGGGAAAAGTATTCAGACCCCTTTAAATTTTTCACTCTTTGTTATATTGCAGCCGTTTTCTAAAATCATTTAAGTTAATTTTTTTGCCTCATTAATGTACACACAGCACCCCATATTGACAGAAAAACACAGACATGTTGACATTTTTGCAGATTTATTAAAAAAGAAAACTGAATATCACACGGTCCTAAGTATTCAGACCCTTTGCTAAATATTTAGTAGAAGCACCCTTTTGATACAGCCATGAGTCTTTTTGGGAAAAATGCAACAAGTTTTTCACACCTGGATTTGGGGATCCTCTGCCATTCCTCCTTGCAAATCCTCTCCAGTTCTCTCAGGTTGGATGATAAACGTTGGTGGACAACCATTTTTAGGTCTCTCCAGAGATGCCCAATTGGGTTTAAGTCAGGGCTCTGGCTGGGCCATTCAAGAACAGTCAGAGTTGTTGTGAAGCCACTCCTTCGTATTTTAGCTGTGTGCTTAGGGTCATAGTCTTGTTGGAAGGTAAACCTTCGGCAAAGTCTGAGGTCCTGAGCACTCTGGAGCAGGTTTTCGTCCAGGATATCCCTGTATTGGCCGCATTCATCTTTCCCTCGATTGAAACCATTCGTCCTGTCCCTGCAGCTGAAAAAAACCCCCACAGCATGATGCTGCCACCAACATACTTCACTGTTGGGGTTGTATTGGACAGGTGATGAGCAGTGCAATGGTTTTCTCCACACATACTGCTTAGAATAAAGGCCAAAAAGTTCTATCTTGGCCTCAACCGACCAGAGAATCTTATTTCTCACCAACTCACAACTCCATGCGGGCTTTCATGTGTCTTGCACTGGGGAGAGGCTTCCGTCGGGCCACTCTGCTATAAAGTCCCGACTGGTGGAGGGCTGCAGTGATTGTTGACTTTCTACAACTTTCTCCCATTTCCCAGCTGCATCTCTGGAGTTCAGCCACAGTGATCTTTGGGTTCTTTTTTATCTCTCTCACTAAGGCTCTTCTCCCCCGATAGTTCAGTTTGGCTGGACGGCCAGCTCTAGGAAGGTTTCTGGTCATCCCAAACATCTTCCATTATGGAGGCCACTGTGCTCTTAGGAACCTTAAGTGTAGCAGACATTTTTTTGTAACCTTGGCCAAATCTGTTCCTTGCCACAATTCTGTCTCTGAGCTCTTCAGGCAGTTCCTTGACCTCATGATTCTCATTTGCTCTGACATGCACTGTGAGCTGTAAGGTCTTATACAGACAGGTGTGTGGCTTTCCTAATCAAAAAAAAAAATCAGTATAATCAAACACAGCTGGAATCAAATGAAGGTGTAGAACCATCTAAAGGATGATCAGAAGAAATGGACAGCACCTGAGTTAAATATATGAGTGTTACAGCACGGGTCTGAATACTTGGACCATGTGATATTTCAGTTTTTCTTTTTAATAAATCTGCAAAAATGTCAACAAATCTGTGTTTTTTGTCAATATGGGGTGCTGTGGTACATTAATGAGGAAAAATTTTTTACTTAAATGATTTTAGCAAATGGCTGCAATATAACAAAGAGTGAAAAATTTAAGGGGGTCTGAATACTTTCCGTACCCACTGTATATCTGGTCTATCACAATCTAAAATAGAATCCATATCCTCCAGCTTTATATCATTCCATTTATGTGCATTCTGTATTGGGATACTGCTTCACAGCATCCTCTCACCTCATCAGTTGACTCACTCCTGTATCCTGAGCATCTCTCCATGACAACACTGTATCATCTGGTCCAGAGCGGAGCTAATTTGCTATTCGGCAGCTAGCTGTAACATTCAGAGCGTCAAGCAAACACATTTCAGTTCATCCACACACCACTGTAACAATACATGTATATTTACTGTATATTCACTGAAATCCATAATGTACTGCACTTTTCTGTCAATAAACAGTGTATCATAATGCTAGCTGTGCTATCAAGTTTCCAAACAACCATTCTAATATAAAACACGCAAACACAGCTCATATAGCCTTACCAGACGCGCGTTCATTCCTCTCCACGGTGCCGCGGAATGTTCTTCACCATATATAAATTGTAATGTGATTATCATAGATTGATATAATCCGAGACGCGTGTGCAGTATCCATTCCGTGAGTGAATCTCGCCTTCAAAACATTAAAACAAAAAAACTACAGAGCCCAGATAACCCCGAGAGGAACAGACCCGGATGCAAGACCCCCCTCTCCCCCTTGAGTGACACAGAGGTGTCAAATTTCACAGCTCTGAAATGGCGGCCTGTAATCTGTTTCAGAGACTGTAATCTGACCAATTGCAGTCCACAAACATCTCTAAAACATCAGTCGCGCTGGCTGTGCGCGCTTTTGATATGAAGAGCGCCTGTTTTCCAGACGCGAGTCTATTTCGTAACCTGGACAAAACGCTATATATCTCACCAATGGAAGCACGCAGAAAATGGTCTTGTTTGAAAGAAGAGATCCTAATCTAAAAGATAATATAGAGTATATAGATATTTGTGGCTGTTTGCGGCTGACTGAAGCAGTGCTACGAGTATAACTGTAAATTCGCTCAGAGGTGACCAAATTTTACATCACGATTCTATCGCAGATAATTCGATCTGTGATTTTCACACAATGAAAGAATCTACATCGTCGAATTCCTGAGAATGAGAGCTTTCTTGACTTGACTTTATTGTAAAAAATATATAAAATACACATTCTTCATAAAAATTATTCGCAATAGTTAGGCGGAAATTAGTGTGTGGGACGAATACATTTCTAAGATTAATTTGACTGCTTTGAAAGAAGAAATCAGCTTTCAAACCATATAGGGCTACCATATAAGGAGTCTACATAAAGAAGCATAAACATTTTACGCGATTTGTTGAACCCATATCCGGGTTCGCAGAGTTATGAAAATTATTATTCAGTCATTTCACATTTGGCATGTGTAAGATCATACGGTTTAATCTTCCCGGTTTTTTAGTGCCACATTATATGCATTTTAAGGCATTAGTGATGTGTGTTTGTTTGTGTAAAATTGTATTTAGGAGCAAATAATTCAGGGAAGTGGAATCAAATAAAATAAAAAATCTTTTTTTAATCAATTTTTCAATATATAAAACACAAAGGGCATCATCAAGACATATTATTCTATTATTATTATTTAACTATTAAAAATATATCATGAGACTGCGGTTTCAGGCCTTGTTGAAAAATTTATTTAACTAAGGGCATTTTACGTATTGCAATAAAATTGATGCAGCATTGAGACTTCTGTGTAATAAATAATACATTAAATGGTAAGGACACACCCACACCAGGCACACACCCCACTACATATATATATAATATATCTATATATATATATATATAATATATAATATATATATATATATATATATATATATATATATATTAAAGCAGAGGTTTTTCAAACTGCTCGGACACAAAGCTAGGGGGACTGGGTCATTAAGTTTCTACAGTCAGCTGAAATCAGATATAAAAGGACACACAAAAATGTGGAGTGCTGGAGAAAGCTCAGGAATTGTGTGAAAAACACCAAGATGTAAGCATTTAAAAACTAAATTATACTATGAAACAGACAATATTGCAGTGGGCATGCCTGACCTGTTGCAGAAGAGGGCGATGTGAGACAGACAACCATGTCCCTTTTGAGCAGAATGTGTTAGCTCTGAAACATGTCCTGATATATCCTTCATTATGTCTGGAGGCTAGAAACACTTCCACCCGGGGGATTCACCCGTGGGGGGTGGGATTCAGCTATTTACTGAGAGTTAAGCCTCATAGAGCTGCGCACAACAGCTCCAAGACATGCATTAAAGTTAGCTGATACAGTCAGCAAATATGTACCCACCACTAGGCCAAACCAAGTGGGGGCAATTTATAAAAATCATCAGAAAATTAACAATCAAGATAAATAAATATTTTAATTAAATGATTATAAAACAAGATAATGCAAGTGAAATAATGTTGACTTATCACTCAGTTTGTGAAAACAAGCAATAATCACAAATAATGCACTTAGTGTACAAGGTATGACTCTAGAATAGCCTACATGTTAAAATACATACCAAATAATTTGTAACACCAATATATATATACTCACCAAAACAATTTTTTATACCAAATTTGCACAATATCTTATTGAATCAAGTGCTACAAAGCAGACTTAATGCACAAATAAAAGCTGCTGTCAGTGAATACAATTAATCCCTTATGAAAATTACCCATGGTTTTACTGCAGATTAAACCAAAAAAAAAAAACCTTGGTTACTATAGTTAAACAAATGAACCAGTAAAACTGTGGTTATACAAATCAACCCAAATTACTCATCCTGATAATTGTAATTTACGGTATGTTGGCAAAGTATTACCTTCAAGCAGCAAATTTTGGGGCCGAGCAAGTCAGAAACAAGTCAGTGACAAGCTAAGCAAGCATGGCAGAGATCTTCAGAACAGTAGAATAAAATGCTTATTACTTTTCAGCATCTACGTCTGCCGTCATTTACTCAGGAATATTATTAAATCTAATTTAATGATACAGACTAATACTAAAACATTGCAATTATGGGCACAATGACAAAATTATTTCCCTCATTGGCAAAACGTCATTCAGTGTAACAAACCATGGTCATTCAGCGTAACATATCTATTTTTTGTCTTCTTCTAAAAGAACCAATATACTTATCGACGTAACTTATTTAAATACATAAAATAATATGTGATCATACTAAATTTTATAATAATTTAAATTATTTTCACTTCCTTACAAAAACTTCTTGCTGACAGATGGGTAAATCCTATTGGTTTGAAGGACATTGGCAAAGTATAAAGATTTTAAAATTAAAGTTAATTGGTATTTGAGGGCTGCACTGTGATCCTTAAATATAGTCTTTTAATTTATCAAATGATTCTTGTTTAAAATATGTCTAACAAGAATTTTTGGTATATAAATATTGTTACACTGAATTACATTTTATTGGGTTTCTTTAGTAAATTATGGTAAAAAAAATTTATTATAGTCATTATTTTTTGCTCAGAAAAAAAATCTAATTAAACAGGACACATTCTAATGTAAAGGGAACAATAAATTAAGCTGAGTACATGTTTAATTTTTGTGATGCTTGAAACACCCTTTTCGTCTTTGACACACACACAAATGAAACTATAATAATGTATATTTTTAAGCAAAGGTTCTGCACTAATCTAACCGCAAATTTAAAATCGAACATTAAAACTTGAAAAAAAACTACTAGACACTTACCGTCTTGGTCTCGATCACTACACTTACCAGAAATAGAACATCTATATATATAGATAATATATATATATCATAAATGTAAATTACAAATTAATCGAAATCCAAAAAGTTTTAGAGAAACACCCCCACATTTTATTCATGTCCAAGATTTTCATCCTCCTCCATCATCCCGGGAGCTTTGAAGGTTGTGTGAAGAACACAAGGTAAAGCTTCATTTTCTTTTCTGTATATTTGTGATATTGAACTATGATGTCCAAAAGTAAACTCCATATACGGTCCGGTACCCAAATTAATTTAAGCTGTAATTGGTTTATTTAAAAAAATCTTTAGGTAAAATCTGTAGAATTGATTTAAAATTAAATATACTGTAATAGGGCACTAGCGATTGTTCACGAAGCTGCTTAAAGCTTTAACAACTTCTCTTTCGTTGTTTCGAAATCAATGCGTGTTGCAGTTTTGCAAGCGATCAAGTTATGTGATTCAGAAAAACAAGCTTTGCATAACAGTTCAAAGTATTGCAAAATATCAGGGTTTGACTGTAGGAAGGAGGATCGCAGTAATGGAGTGAGTGTAAACTGTGGTGTGTAGTGTACTGTGTGATTGTGAGCTAGTTATATAATTGTAAATGTTCAACGCTGAGAATATTTCGTAAAGTGCCGTACAAACTGTATATTTCAGATATTTGCTGAAATTGTTAAACAGTGCACACATTTACATTATTCCTTTAGGCAGACCACGTTTATCCACAGTTCCTTAGTCGGTCACTCTCGACGTCATGTCGTATGACTGACGAAATTGGGATTTTGCTTAGAGGGACCAATCTACTTCGAGGTAAACTAAACGAGCCAATGCACATTATTGATTATTGATTATTGCATCCAGCTGCCGCTGATAACAGCGTTAGTATAAGTAGGCAGCAGATGAAGCGCATATTCAGCTTTTCGCTTCGGAACCGAGCGATCACATCGTTCTGCTCCTGACTACTCTACTGAGAGAAGAAGAATGAACGAGTTCAGCGCACTCTTGGAGAGCCCTTCGTGTTGGCGGACGGCGC
The DNA here is from genome assembly GCA_018155175.1 of Sinocyclocheilus anophthalmus. Lineage (NCBI taxonomy): Eukaryota > Metazoa > Chordata > Actinopteri > Cypriniformes > Cyprinidae > Sinocyclocheilus > Sinocyclocheilus anophthalmus. Next base: position 100,151 of record JADLZN010004999.1, read on the forward strand.
TTCAGCGGTGGTGGTTTACCGTGTCGAGTGGGTTGCACACATCAGGCGGCACTACCCCCTGTTTGTGTTGCAGATGATCATCTCCCCTGTGCGCCTCAGCACGCAAAAAGAGCTTTTTTCCCTAAAAGAGCAATTTCGGGAGCGTCTTTCTAAAGACGACGTTGCTTTGCAAACTTGACGTTACGTCTTTATAAACACGATGTGGGTCTTGCTATAGACAACGCATCACCCGAGCGTTTCAAGGTTGCACGATTGGTTCTCGGGGTGGTCCGCGCTGGTTCTCAGCGCCCCGCCTCGGTGCCTTTCTTCCCGGAGGTGCATGAGGAGCTCAACAGGTCGTGGACGGCACCTTCTTACTGCCGGAAACTGATTTGCTGGATCCGCCTCCCTCACCACCCTCGATGGTGGGCAGCTAGGGGGTTACAAGGGTCCCCCCGGTGGAGCGGTCGGTGGCGATGCAGTTGTGTCCTAATACCGCCACCAACCGGCAGGGAGAACCGTGCCTCACCTCCCGGGTCTGTAGGTACTCGACTAGCCAGCGATGCCTACACGACCTGTGGAGAAACTGCCTCCGCCTTACACGCTACGGCGTGATTGCAAGTGGACCAGGCCAAGGCACTGAGGGACTTGCACGAGGGTGGTCACGACCCGGAAGTTCAGAGAGAACTCCGCACCGCGGCGGACCTCGCGCCACGAGCGACGAAGGTTACGGCGCGGTCTCTGGGTCGTGCGATGTCCACTATGGTGGTACAGGAGCGCCATTTCTGGCTGTGAATGGTGACATGCGCGAGACGGCAAGACACGATTCTCGAACGCCCCCATGTCCTAGGCCGGCCTTTTTGGCGACACGGTGGAGAACTTCGCCCAGCAATTCTCCGCTGCCCAAAAGCAGACTGATGCCATCAGGTATATCCTGCCCCGGCGTGCAGCTGCTGCCATCGCCGAGGGCGGCCCCCTGCCACCGCCCCGCTCCTGCGGCCTCCAGCAAAGCTGTGCCGTGGAGCCGGTCTCAGGGTAGCCGCCCCGCCCGTCCAGGCCCCTGCAAAAACTGGTGGCAAGCGAAAAAGCAGAGGCCCTGAGACGGGCAACCCAGAGGTGGAGGGACCAGCTCTTCGAGAGATGGTGAGCACACCACTCCCTCCCCCAGAGGAGGGCCGGGCGGAGAATCTTTTAATCTTTTTCCACCACTGACCTCTCGGTCGGTGGTAACCAAATACTCGACAAAGAGCAATTCCTTTATTTCTGGGTCCCCAGAGGGGACGGAGAGTTGTGGACGATCTAGTGCGTATCACACCCACCCTCCTCTCTCGCCAGTGAGCAGAAGTGGAAGGATCGGGAGGACGAAGCAACGGACTACCCACACACCCTCTGCTCGAACGCAGGTCAGTGTTACCGGGCCCAGTGTTCACATCCGAAGGACAAGCATATCAGTACGAGGTCCTGCCCTCCGGGCTGTCCCTGGTGCCCCATGTCTTCACGTAAGTTGCGGAGGTACCCCTTGTTTCCTTGAGAGAACAGAGCATTCGCATTTTCAACTACCTCGACGAAGCAGTCTCACGATCAGTTGTGCGAACACAGGGATTTGGTGCTCTCACACTTCAGCCTGTTGGGCCTTCGGGTCAACAGGGAAAAGAGCAAACTCTCCCAGACGCAGAAGATCTCTTTTCCCGGTATGGAGGGGACTCGGTCGAACAGACAGCACGCCTCATGCAGGAACGTGCTCAGTCGGTGTTTTACTGCTTGAATACATTCAAGAGCATGATGGCGGTCCCACTGAAATTGTTTCAGGGGCTCCTGGGGCATATGGCAGCCATGGCGGCAGTCACGCAGCTGGGGCTGCTCCATATAAGACCGCTGCAGCACTGGCTCCATGGACGAGTCCCGAGGTGGCCGTGGCAACGCAGCACTCACCGGGTCCAAGTCACACCAGCCTGCTGCCAAACCTTCACCATGTGGTCAGACCTTGCATTTCTCCGGGCAGGAGTGCCCTTGGAACAGGTCTCCAGGCATGCTGTAGTTCACACGGATGCCTCAACCACCGGCTGGGGGGCCACGTACAACGGGCTTGCAGTGGCAGAGGTTTGGACGGGACCCCAACTGCACTGGCACATCAACCGCCTCGATTTGCTGGCAGTGCACCTTGCCCTGAGCAGTCTCAAAGGGCGCTTAAGAGGCAAGCATGTACTAGTCCGCACGGACAACACTGCGACTGTTGCGTACATCAACCACCAGGGCGGTCTACGCTGTCGTCGCATGTCGCAACTCGCCCGCCACCTCCTCCTCTGGAGTCATAAGCATCTGAGGTCGCTTCGCGCCGTTAACATCCCAGGCGAGCTCAATCGTGCAGCCGACGAGCTGTCTCAAGCTGCGCTCCCGGGAGAATGGAGACTCCATCCCCAGACGGTCTAGCTGTTTTGGAGACGTTTCGGAGCCACTCAGGTAGACCTGTTTACCTCTCCAGAAAACTCTCACTGCCAGTTGTTCTTCTTCTGCTGAGGTGGAAGTTGAACACTCAGTGGGACAAAATGGCACACAGCTTGCCGTGGGGCCTTCGCAAGTATGCGTTTCCCCCAGTGGGCCTTCTTGCACAGTTGCTGTGCAAGGTCAGGGAGGATGAGGAGCAGGTCCGGTTGGTGGCACACTATTGGCCTACCCGGACCTGGTTTCCGGAACTAATGCTCCTCGCGATTCCTCTGAGGAAGGATCTACTGACTCAGAGATGGGGCACCCTCTGGCACCCGCTTCCAGACTTGTGGAATCTCCACTTATGGTTCCTGGACGGGACGCGGAGGTTCTAAGTGACCTACCTCAAGAGGTAGTTGACACCATCACTTCAGCGAGAGCACCGTCTACGAGACACGCCTACGCTTTGAAGTGGAACCTGTTCGTTGAGTGGTGTTCTTCTCGCTGAGAAGACCCCCGAATATGCCCGATCAGAGTCGTGCTGTCCTTTTTGCAGCAAGGGTTGGAGCAAAGGCTGTCTCCCTCCACCCTCAAAGTTTATGTTTATGCGAGATCCCAATTTCGTCGGTCATCCGACGTGACGACTCCGTTCCCTCCTTCAGGGAACGAGGGTTACCATACGTAACCGAGACATTCACTGAGGAATACAAAAATAACAATGATTCATCATAAAAAGGCAAATAAACACAGGAAGTGCACACAATACAAAGTGTCAGACATTGCTCAGATTAGTACAAGCTAGACAGTGAGGGATTAAGGAAAGAGAAAGCAAAGTTGCCATGTGTTCTCGCTCCAATTATATGTCGTTAACCAGTCAAAGTCCTCAGCGTGAGTTTCACGCACTTCGAAACATTCAGCTGATTCAGTCTCAAAAAGCCTTGCTCCTTCCATCACTACATGAAAGTGGAATGATAATTCCAAATGCTAACCTTGTATGTGCAAAGTTAACATTTTAACTGTTGTAATGAGCACATACCCTTACCAAAAAGTAGTATACTACAAGTTTATTTTATTAAGTAAAGTTCAAGTATATTTTTAAGTATACTTTATGTAGTAAGTATACAAATATCAGTGTACTAGTAGTATACTTGTAAGTGTACTATTTCAATACTCCTTGGGACTAAAATGGCCCACTTTCTAGTAAATAAAAGTATACTTTTAAGTATACTTTGAGTATAACAGTAGTAAACTTTGAGTACACAACTAGTTTACATCAAAATGTTTAGTTTGCTCTGCAACTATACTAAAAGTGAACTTATATGAATACTGATTTTCTAATTTAAATACTTGTAGTAGCATTTTTAGTACATTTTGAAGTATAGTCTTAGTAAACTACTTGTTTAGTAGTTTTATACTGCAAGTATGCTCGTAAGTTTTCTTTAAGTGAACTTAAATCATACTTTAAGTATATTACTGTCCCTATTTAGGTATTAATTTGTATATATTTTGTTACATGAATATCTGAACATACAAAACATCAAAAGAACAGGGTATCGGCTTGTAAACAAAAACATTTTATTCTAGCTTCATGCATTCTTTTTTAAACACTTGAATGTGGATAAGTTTCATAAATAAAAAATAAAGAAATAAACAACATTTTGAACAAAAAGATGAAAAAAGACTATGAATTAGATTCAGAATGATAATCAAAACATAGATAAAGTCGATCAACACCCCAAAGCTTGACAGTCATTACCTCTTCATTGGTCGACATTTTATTCCATAATGTTACATAGTTTTGATACTGTTTTATGTCTGATGATCATGTTAGATTACATGTGGAAGCATCTGTTGTTTCGGTTTCTTCTTCACTTGTGTTTTTTGGAAATTCTGTACAGAAGATGTACTAGCGCCCTCTACAGTATAACAATTAAAACACGGATTCTTGGAACACAAGTATAGCTCAAATATATTAAGACTTTTTCTAAGTATAAGTCAAGAATACTTAAATGTCATTTTAAATATATTTCTGAGAAGTACATAAAGCCCATTTCTGAGAAGTACATAAAAAAGTAGACTAAAAACTATTTTTTAGTTTAAAAGAAGTATACTAATAGCACACTTGAATAAACTTATTTTTCGTAAGGGTATGGTAAACTCAAATTTCATGAAATGTGCAAGTTTACTGGAAAATAACTGTTTATAGAGCAAACTCTACTCAGAAAAAGTTCAACTACCAAAAAAAAGTAGTTCTAGTGCTTTCTTGTTTATTTTTTTTTTTCAAACTGACACAAATTTTTAAATAATTAAATTAATAGTCTATTTGCAATGATCTCTCCTATGAAATACGTGACATGTGGCCAAGTATGGTGACCCATACTAGGAATTAGTGCTCTGCATTTGGGCCATTTATGCTGCGGCACCCGGGCAGCAGTTGGGGGTTCGGTGCCTTGCTCAAGGGCACCTCAGTCATGGTATTGAAGGTGAGAGAGAGCACTGTACATTCACTCCCCCCACCAACAATCCCTGCCGGTATGAGACTCGAACCCGCAACCTTTGGGTTACGAGTCCAACTCTTTAACCATTAGGCCACGACTTCCCCAAACTGCTTGCATTTTATTGCGAGATTATGTTGTTTCTGACATAATTAACACAATCTCACTAATTCCTACTGTTTTACACTTTGCTTATTTGTTCGTTTTCACAATTTCATAAATATTATTTATCTTATTTGTACGTTTTCACATGATCTGCTTATGCTTTACTGACGGTTAGGTTTAGAGATGTTGCTTCATGCATTTTTTCCCCTAATATTTATTTATTTTTGTACAAAATTTCCATGTTGTAAAATGCTTGCGTTTTCTCATGAGATGGCAGACATTTCTACTATTTTACATTTAGCTGAATTAGTTGCTAATTTGTATGATCTCAATCATATATTTTTTGTACAATCTGCATACAGCCCATTGATGGTTAAGTTTAGGGTTGGACATTCATGCTTTTGCTTACTTGTATGTTTTTGTACAAATCCCATCATGTGAATTCATATGAAATCAACACTTCGTAAGATGCCTAAATGAGTAATAATTGACAACAAGCCACAAATGCTGTTGAGCAAGAAATGTATCTTTCAGATCTTTTTTTTTGTTTGTTTCTCTGTCATCCATTTAAACTAGATCATGTGGCTCAGTCTTGGTCCTTGATTGACCAGGTCATCACTGATTTACATCTCCAGGACAAGCTGTCCCCTTTTGTCCATCCACCGTGTGTCCACCGGGGTCAGCACAGGTTAGCACATCCCATACCCGATGGGCGTTGAATAGACATTGCATGTACTGGATGTGGACAAAAGCTTCCTCTGTTTGCCAAACAACACATGAAAGTTTCCACAAACTCAGCACAAAGCTGCTGAGCTTTAGATAAACATGACACATTCATGTTTAATTTGTTGAAACACAGCCAGACAATCGACAGGATGACTCCTGTGTAAAGGCAGGTCGTAACCCTTTGTTCTGCAGTGCCATGAGAAGAGATATGAGCTTTCAAAAGGTGACAACCTTATGTTGTCTGCGATCTGGCCCAAGGGAGGTATCAAATGATCTGCCCTGCAGATAGAATGACAGTCAGAATGCTCACCTACCTTGAGGATAAAGCTTAATACAATAGATGTTTTAATATGGCCAGACACATACCGTTCTGTGCCTGTTTGATCAAAAAATATCATGTGAATCATGTGGTGGCACTGGCCTGATTATCAAGTGCACCATCGGTTGGGTCAGAAACAAGGCTTTGTTTAAGTCATATCAGTAAAACCTAGTTTGGGGTGTTCATGAACAGGCTTTGAATAGAATCCTTTGACTTTGGGATGTTGTTGAACTTTTTCTAGCTTGACATGGGACCATACAGAGTCTTTTTCGGGTTGTGTTCCTCCTGTTGTGATTGCAGGTGTTCTGAAGCAGACAATTATTGAATTAATAATTAGTGTTTTTTGCTGCTGTATGTCACTATAGCTCATTCTTGACTTGTGACTTCAGAAGGTAAGTAACCATTTAAAGAACCCTAGCAACACTATAGTAACCACCCAAAACATCATAGCAACTGCAAATTAACTAAATTAATTAGCATGCATTAACAAATTAATTGACAGCAAATTAACAAATGGAAATATTAAATTACTGTGAACATGTACATCTAAATAATAATAATAATAATACTAATGATAATAATAATAAATAAAAAAAGATTATTGAGAACAAATTGTATTATAATAGCAGGTGAGTAAAGCAAAGACACAAACACATACATTTGTATTTACAGCCTCAGTAATTTACTAAACATAAATGAAAAACACAAATAACTTTCTCTGTATGTTTTATGGAGTAATGTATTCCTGTAAGTAAGGCACCATAAACGAATGTGTGCACAGAAATTAAATTAGACATATTTTGGAGCTCATTACCTTTCAATAAACTGTCACTGAGGCAGTGCTGCATAGTTTTATTTATTTTATAAATATGTCTTACGGATGGTCAGGAGACTTTATCACAAACCTAAATGGAATGATTGAGGGCCTCATGACCATGTACATTGGAAAGAATGGTTCCACTGTATTATGCAAAGTATGCTCATTTCTATTTAGTCTCTAAAAATGCTGTTATGAGCATAATGTCTCATTTTCAGAAACAAAATTCTACACCCTGCAACAAAATCGCAGACATTTTCGGTGTAAGAATTGCAAGCTTGTTGCTGCAAATCTTAAGATTGTTCTTTCTTTCTTTCTAAAATACCAAATAGTTTAATTGTGGAATGTGAATATTTTCAAATGTTTAATTATGCAGTATTTCAATCCAAATATTAAATTAAAATGTTTCTCTGCATGTACAGTTAGTTAGTGCAATGTGAAAGTATTTGCATTTTATGTAATATTAATTCCAAAGGGATATTTGAAATGCTGATATACTCAAAAGTTAAATCAAGACCTTTAGATTATACAGTATATATATAGATATATATATATATTATATAATAATGTCTACAGTATAAAAAGTAATATAGAATTCAAGCAGCCTTGAATGATTTAAATACATTATGAAGTATTTAGCATGCTGTTGAGCAATAAGGAAGCTCTGCAGAAAATGTCAAGTGTGAAAAAGTTCTACACAAACATGCACATGCATGTTTGCTTTTTAAATATTCCAGATAACTTAATAATTCTTTCAGCTATCAAGAAGACACACAACTTCACAGTCAGCACACATACATGCACAGATATTTTTTTTTAAATCACTTGTTGCGTGCAATCATTTTGTTTGCCTTTGCAATGTTGTCTTTAAAATAACAGACAGAAAACAACAAAACAACAGGCCTGATGCCTTTGACCAAACTGCTGTCTCATTCCAGAGAATTCCTCCCTGATCAGTTTGATAAGCAGCATGTGATTATCCATTCCGGTAGCTGTTTAAACATGTTGGAACACATTCTGTTGCATTTGTTGACAGCTCAGGTAATGTTTGCACTGCATGCGTGCCTCTGGTGACAACCTGCCCTCTGATCTCCCTCACAAGTACAACACAGTTCGGTCCTAATCAAAACAGGCTATAAATATGCACCATTTCTTCAGTATGACATGGTTATGGTTATCACATTGAGTCATGTGACACACAGCAGCCACAACAGCACTTATGTTTTATTTATGTTTTTCCTTTTTATTCGAAACATCCCCAAACGCATTAACTATATCATGAAACGTCTTGATTTTCACCTTTATAGATTATGTTGATCTATAATGGGCGATGGTCAAAGTAACCTAATAATGTAATCTATTAACTATGCATAAAACCAGTCTGTTTACTTAATTAACAGATATGGATGTCATTCCATAACATATTTAATACGACTGAGTTTATATTTAATGTGAATTTAACATTGGAAGTTAATGTGAATAAAAACATTGGAAGTTAATGTGAATAAAAACATTGGAAGTTAGGCTACTAATCATAACACTTAAGCTACAGAAAGAAAGCAAAGAACATTTACATTATCAAAGAACAATTTCACTGACAATCTAGTTCAAGTACTCTCAAAAACGCCCATTAAATCACTGAAAGCTTGTTTACACTGTTGAAATTAATATCTTAAAGTTAATTGTAATAAAGATTATAAATATCGATATAATATATATAATAATATATATATATATATATATGTTATATATTATATATATATACTATATATATATATTGTTAGAAAGAAATATATATTTTAATTAAATGCTCTTCTTTTTAACTTTTATTAATCAAAATCAAAGAATCCTGAAAAAAAGTATAACAGGTTCCAAAAAAATATTAAGCGCACAACTGTTTTCTTGAGCAGTAAATCAGCATATTAGTATGATTTCTGAGGATCATGTGACACTTTAGACTGAATTCAGCTTTGCAATCACAGAAATAAATTGTATTTTAAAGTATATTAAAACAGAAACCATTATTTTATAGTGTAATAACATTTAGCAAGATTACTGTTTTTTTCTGTATTTGTGATCAAATAAAGCAGCCTTGAGGTGCATAAGATATAAGATAGATCTATTTAAAACATAAAAGTCTGACTGGTCCCAAACTTTTAGATATGTATATATATATAGTTATTAGATATATATATAATATATATTATAATATATAATTATAAACATACACTACCAGTCAAAAGTTTTTTTAATGTTTTTAAAGAATTCTCTTATGTTTTGTGTTTAATTTTCCATAAATTTTTTATATTTTTTTTTCTCTTCATCACATCAACTATTATGCAAAATCTACTTATACATGGTCTTTGGACATAAATGTGTGTTGGCACAACCGCCCTATGAAAAAAAAAGCCAACCATTCCTTTTTCTAATCACATTAAGCACCCAGATCCTTAGACATGCCGTTGATTCTCACGCAGTGTGACATCACATTGCTTAGGCCCCGCCCACAGCTGCTGACTGACAGTCCTGCATTACCATAGTTTCCGCCCTCAGCGAGTTGTGTTTGGTGCTGCATAGATATGTATATAATGTGTAACGTAATGGATTACATTACTGATTATAATTTTTAATCATTCAACATTTCCAAGACCAAAAATGGAATCTCCAGAGAAAGTATTATCGTTGTTGCTGTTAAAAACCTTCATAAAAAATGAAAATATGTTATATACAAAATAAATTATATATAAATTATATAAAATTATCATATTGTGTATACATGAATGCATTCATAAGTATGACTACTTTCCACATTTTAGAATATTAGAAAATAATATAATAAATAATACAAATTAAATTAATTATAATAATTACACAAATTAAAGTATAATGGCATGTATATACACCACTGCTCTTTTGCTCTGTAGAGAGGTTATTTGCATAAACAGCAGCAGGTGCTATATTAGTTTTTGTTTGCATTCTTCTCATTTCTCACCTCAGGCAAATAACCAAATCATCAGCATGCTCATTTGTTCAGAATGTGTAATCAAACACTCTCCACTAATTCACCAGGTTAGTCAAACACATATGGTTAGTTATGAAAGCTCTCATACAATAGTTCCGTGTTTGTCCTCTCATAATCCCATGCACATACAAACCAACCATTTCTTTATTTGTCTATTCGGTGAGCTATTGCTTTAATTTCCGATCATGCATTTGTTCATTCATTTAAGCTCTCTGTTATTTTCTGTGTATATTTCTCTTCTTGTTTTATTATTTCATGCTTTAGGCATGCCCGTGTGAGGAAGAACATTTCCACTTGCGTGCGGTGCTTAAACATTATGTGAGCAGGTAGGGCTGCAAATCAGAGATGGTACACTAAAAGCCCCAGGTTAGAAACAAACCCAAATGCCATGTGAGTATTTAACATTTATGGCTTCAGTTTGTTCTCCACTTCAAAGCGATTAAAAAATTGTGGATTTATTTGGATTGTGAGGTTGACCATGTTCAAAGCTGCATTGTCACAAATGTCAAAAGCTGAATAGGTTAGGTGGCTCACAAACTTACAAAAAATTAAAATAAATACCTAGTAACCTAAGGAGCATCCTAACAGAAAAGGAACCTTATAAGTGACCACCAATTAGCACTCGACTCAGATCACACTCGATTTCAACAGGGTTTGGCTTTAGCATGTTGCTAATGAATGATACAATACTACAGTACAAAAACTTTTTTTTAACACGTTACACTACTGTTCAATAGTTAAATAAATTAATACTTTTATTCAGCAAGGATGCATTGAATTGATCAAAATTGACCAAAACAAAAAAGTTGTGTTTAACATTCTACCCAGCTAAGAGGGAATATTATATACCATTTCTGAAACATTTTAGTTGGACATTCCTCCAACCTTTTTAAACATTAGTGTTTATTAGTTTCAGGTGGTTCAGAGAACATTTAAAAGTAACTTTCCCTTACTTTTTCAGTAATGGTACCTAAATGTTTTCTCTAACATTCACATAAGCAACCAACCAACAAATGAATGAATGAATGAATGAATAAACAAACAAACCTTTTTTTTTTACATAAAAAAAACTATTTTGAACATTCAGAAATACGAGAAGATTAGCAAAATGTTCTTAGAACATCATTTTGTTAGCTGGGAATTCATCAAAGTACCCTGGAAAAATTAAGCAGCTAAACTGTTTTCAACATTGACAATAATAAGAAATGTTTCTTGAGCAGCAAATCTGCGTTATTAGAATGATTAAGGAAGGATAATGTGACACAGCAGACTGAAGTAATGATGCTCATCATAGGAATGCATTACATTTTAACATATATCCAAACAGAAAACATTTTTTAAAACACATTAAAAAAGCTCACCGACATTAAATGTCGAATCGTACTGTATGATCTTTAGTATTTTTTTTTATCAAATCTGTGATTTATTTGTGATACTGTACCTTAGATCAAGCTTTTCACTCTTTGCGATTAAACATACAGTACAGTAGGATTTATCAAATTTATCTATGACATGCAAGAGTAACAATCATCACTGCTCCCTGCTCTAGAAATGTCTTCTATGGAAAAGTTCAAATCGAGCACATTTACCGGTGCGCCATGATTCCATTGAGCTGAGCATGTCTTAACTCAGCATTCATTAGCAGCTGCTGACTCTGAACTTCAGAATGCTGTTTCCTAGAGAATCTCAGCGTAATTCAGCCCAAACAGATGGCAAATGCAGGTGTCCTATTCGGCAAATCAATTATATACATTGATAACATGACTCTGTTGGCCTGGATTCCTTTGCACTGCATGACTAAAACAAAAAGGCATTTTACTATTCTAAAGCGCACGGTTGCACTGAAGTATTTGGATGCCCCAGTCAGACGGAAAAATGTCAAAATGTCATTGCATTAGATAATCTAAACCAGACAGCATTTACTTATTTTATTTTTTAGTTAAAAAAAATAAAACACACTTTTCAAGGAAAATATTTCTCAAGTTCAAGAATCAGCGCTTTATTAACCCAGAATGACCCTACGGTACTGTCATTATTTTATGTGTTTCTTCAACTATGGGCTCTTTTGGCCTTGTGGATTTTAGAAAATAAACTCTTAAAACACACATTCACACTCTAGTTTGCTATTTAATTAGTCTTTACCTAGTCTTTAACACGACAGTAAAATTTTTTCCCCCATTAAACATTTTTTAAATAATCTTGCGATGTCTAATTTATTAGGTAGCATTTCATGCATCCTACATATACACAATTAAATAATATTTCAACCCTTTTTGCATATAATTTGACAACACTGTAGTTTGAAAACTGTAATAATAATAATAAAATGTTCTGCTCATGTCATATTTACATTTTTCCCCCTTTTTTCAAATATATAAATATGTGTTTTCAGAATTTATGATATGTCTGGGTAAAGGGCAAAACAATAGAGTGTATATATAAAATGTATTTGGATAGTAGCAAAGGTAAATGATGAAACATATCTCTTCTCATGTTCTCAAATATGTTTTTGTATTCATCAATGTGTCAGAATTGATTTATGTCAGCAGCTGAAGAACATGTGAAAGTTGACTATTGCCTCTCATGTGGGTGTACTCACCTTACATACTGTAAATGTGGATAGAAAAGTTGTGGGCTACTCCGGGTGTTTGTGCAACACTGAAAACACATGAATACAGGAGAAAAAAGACAGAGTGCTTAAGTATCTTGTCAGTCTCACTGATGGGTTAGTCATGATGCGAAAAAATGAGACTAAAAACAGTGCAATTAACAAATACCTCACAGGAAGTACGCCAGATCTGACAAAGCATCCTTTTGAGGGAATCCTCGGAAAAAAATAATTATATATTTTTTAAGAAAATAGTATTTTTAATCTTTAAAAAAAATCAATTAAATGCTTGTTTCACTTTTATATCAGTCAGTGTGCATATCTTGTGTAATTCATATTAAGATTAAAAACATAAAAAAAAAACTTACAATAAATTATTTATTATTAATTACAGTACTATACTTCCGATATTTTTTTTTATTCCCATAATATTTCTTTATTCGCCAGGGTAAGCCTCATTCAAACAGTGAACAAACCATCTATTTAATTAGTTATTAATGTGGTCCATACCTGTGTTACCAGTTTGTTTTTTTATTTGTAATAATGTGTGTATATATATATATATATATATCTGTATATACACGTATACACATATATACACACATATATATAAATGTCATTGTTTCAGTTTACACCCAACTAGAACGCAACATGTCTCATTGTGTAAATTCAATCCCTGAAACCTTTTTCCCATATCCGGGACACCATTCCCACTATAGAGCAATTAGGCTAACTGTATCTTTTCCTAAACATAATTGTAAGGAAAAAAAACTGTAAGCGTCTGAGTAGACATACATATCAATAATCCTTTTATTTAAGTAAATAAACCTAATATACCTCTGCCATTAAAGAGTGTGAATAGTCTAACTTCAGAGGTACCATAGCTGAGTTACTTACACCTTTACCTCCAGCAGAAGTCCTGCCGCGAGTGATTCGTTCATTGGGTCTCCTCTCTCTCTCCTCATCTCTCTCATCTCTCTCTCTCTATCCCTTCTCTCTCTCTCACTCTCCTCTCAACCTCAAAAACAAAAAAAACCTCCACCATCTCTGCCATCCCCCCACATCCCCCCCCCGCTCGCCCCTAACACCCATCCCCCCTTCCCCGCCCCCTCCGCCCCGGCGGCGTCGCCCCATACTAGCGATCCTCCTCCTCTCCCAACTCCCACCACATCCCCGGCCCCTCTCTCCCTCCTCTCTCTCTCTCTCTCTCTCTCTCTCTCTCTCTCTCTCTTGGAAGTCACGCTGCCCTTTTACTGTACGAGGAGGAGCTCTGTGAAGTGAAGCTCAAGCACAAGCTCATTCATTGGGCATATCGAAAGGCTGGAAAATGTGTGCCTCCTTCATAACTTCAGTAAGAAACCGCGGGGGTCAGGCGCTCTCCGAAGCGACGCGGACAGCTGGATGTTAATTGTGGACTTTTATTCTCAACCACTGGACTAGCTGAACACTGAATCGAGGAGCTCAAGAAATGCGGGAGCAAAATATCTTAAAATCGCGACTGGACACGTAAATAAATTGATTGATGGAGAGCTGAGAGCAAGTTGGATCTGGACTTGTTCCATGCGTCTTTTTGCGCGGTGGGCTCTTCCGTGCAAAGGAAGCCTTTTGAGAAGTCCAGGAGTCCGGTTAGTGGTGCAAAACCGGGTGGTTTGGTTTGATCCAAAAAGCACAAATAACTTGGCCAAGTGGAGCTACAAAGAGTCTTGCGCTGCGTAATTTGGGTAAGAGTGGCTTACTAATAGCACATCCAAAGTCAAAGTAGAATGATTATTTTAGTGTCGGTGTCAACTGAAAGTGTTTAAAACTGGGTGGTATCACAACAAATGCGATAGATTGTGTATCCTTAAACATTGGTTTTAGGACATACGGACTGGCACAATGCCTAGACTGCAAAATGCACATCACTTGTTTCTCCTTTGAACAGTTTTTTTTCTAATGCACCGCCATGTAAAGTACACACACCACCACACACACACATATCTAATATTAGTATATATATATTAATCTGAAAGCATTGCAGAAGTACAATAGACAGTGCTAATGTAACACAGTCTCCTGTGATCTCAAGGACACCTTGTTAGGTTTATTTTACTTATTCATTCCCTGCAAATTCAATCCATGTAAATGAAACTCAGGTGACTTCATTGTGATGTAGCCGTCTGCAGCACAGATGCTCTCGCCTTCAAAGTCACATTTACACAAAGGCGCTCACACACACACACACACACACACACACACACCACACACCCACACACACCTTTTGCCAGTGCTCACAACAGACATCCTCGCACACACAGACAACAAGTCTTAATTGAATGTCTCAGGAGACAGAGTTTGCAGCACCCTCTCTAGATGCCCATGCGAGATTGATATGCAGACCACATACAATATATAATGATGTTTAGAGAGGTTTCAAAAGGTCTAAACAGATTTATGACTATTATGTGGGTTTGATTTTAAAGATAAACATTGTTTAGTGCACATCTAAACTTGTTTGTTTTTTTTAGTTCATGCAACACATCTTATGAGTACATAGATCCTGTGGGTATTAGGATTAATGTGAAAGAATAATATGTCTGAACATTTTAATATAAAAAAGCGACACCAAGGTCATGGGTTTGATTCACAGGGAACATAATAAACCCATTAAATTTAAATCACTTTGCGTAAAAGCTCATAAATGCAGGTACCTGGCTGATATTGAATGAATTTTCCATTAAAAGAACTGATTATGAACAAAATTGCAACTTGATGACATGCTTCAAACTTATTTATATTTGAGATCTCAGAGACCAAAGGTATTTAACATGAACAAATGCAATGTATTTTCACATGCTGTCATGTTCTGTCACACCTGCTAATTTGGATTTGCTTTGTTGCTTTTTAATTGTACAGTATGTTTTTTGCATTGTCAAATTACCCCAAACAGAAGCAAATTTGTGATCTTAGACTCTTACAAATAACGGAAATCAACCTTCCAAATGGAGGTTTACTTGACAGTAGACAGAAGAACCATTTTCTGTTAATATTTCTTAAAAGAACATTTTGTGCCTTAGTGTGAAGAATATTTAAACAATAATCTGAAGACCCCCACCCCCATTATACATAACCTTTTTGTGAAATATAAATGTTCTATGAATGTTAAAGGTTCTTCATGGAAGGTTCTTGATGCCAATAAGGAATCTTTATTTTTTTTTTAAAAGTGGATAACAGTTGCATTGACAATATAAACAGCATCAATAATTAAAGACAATTAAAGCATCAATAATATCAGTCTAATTGCTTTTTACTAGGTTACAAGTACATAAACATAAAAGAGAAAAATGAGAAATTGTAAATGTGCAATAGTAAAATCAACTGAACATGATAGCAAAACTGTACTATTATTAATATAAAAGTTTAAACCCACTATGACATTCCATAAAGTGTGGGCGAGTTTATTAGCTTCACAGGACTGTGGGCCTTTTCTTTTACCTCTGTTCTTATATGTGGGTGTTGTGGTGTCTCCCTGGGGCGAGCACATCAGTTCCTCCATAGTGCCATAGACACAATGAAGGGGGCCATCTGCTCTAGCCCACTGATTTGTGCAGGGTAAAATGGAGCATCACTGATTCGCTCATCCCTTTGCCCCAAGCCCAGTATACACTCTTTCTCTTCATCTCTCCATTTCTCATTCCCCTGCGCTGGATGTTAAGGTCCCCCAGTGGCATGCTGCGGATGCAACCTGCAACAATCTGCTGTAGGTTACTTCCCTTTATTGAGAGCTGTGCGCTTACATGCTCGACACAGACACAAACAACACCAGTGTGTCAAAACAAGCTGAAAAGCCTGCATCAGATCTCAATACCAGGCTAGATCTTATTCAAAGTGCCAAGTGCATTTTATTGAAGCCAGCTTTATTTATTTAGCACTTTATACAATACAAACTTCATTACATATAAGACAAATTCTGCTTTAAGGCATCTAAGACTGTCATTATTCAGCTCAGTTAGGGTTTATGTATTCAGCTCAGTTGAACTGAACTGAATCAACACTCAGCTGTAAGGAGCTCTAAAGAAGACAGTAGTGTCATTATTCAGCTTGAGTCAGTTGAAAATCGATTCAGTTTGGTTCAGTAAACATTAACGATAATTTATAAAGAATTTGATTAATTTATAATTTGTACAGAAGACAATGGCTGTGTCAGAAATTGCATATTCTAATGAGTAGGTACTTATTCCAAATAAGTAATTACTTTGCGACCTCTAAAAAAAGTATGTTTTATATAGTATGAATGTGTGTTTAATGAATGCAATCTGGACATACTACATTCAACATGCTGTCACTATCACTGACCTACCATCGTCAGTTCACAAATCCTCTCCCGTGACCTCACGGGATAGTAAAGTGTCCATCGTATGCACACTTCAGAATCTCGCTGGACATAGTAGGTCATCCAGGTACTTTTTTGCCTACTCTTTTATGAGTACTGTGAATTCGGACATACTTATTTGGTTACATATTGTTTTGCGCCTACTATATAACAGGGAAGTATGTTTTTCACCTACTATATAACAGAGAAATATGCAATTTCAGATGCAGCTGATAGTGTCAGCTAAATTCATTTCAGTGTTGATTTAGTTTATTTAGTTAATTCAGCTGAACTGAACTGAACTGAAAAAAATTAGCTGAATAATGACTCTGAACTGAAGCAACACCGTAAAGTAGATCAATTACAAAACAAGTTAAACTCGGCTATAAGCAGCTCTAAAAAAAAGGCAATAGCGTTGTTATTTAGCTCGAGTCAGTTCAGTATCGATTCATTTAAGTTCAATAACTTTGTAAAGCTCATCAATTATGGAGCAAGTTCAATTCAACTATAAAGCAGCTCTAGAAAAGGCAATAGAGTCATTCAGCTCAAAACAGTGTAATGATGATTCAGTTCAATAACAGTGAGTGTTGCAAAGTTCTTCAATTATGAAACCATAGTAAGACAATAGTGTCATTATTCAGCTCATCTGTTCATTGTTGATGTATTTCAGTTCAATAACTCTGTAAAGTGCATTAATTACAAAACTAGTTAAATTCAGTTGTATGCAGCTCTACAGAATCGATAATGTCATTTTTCAGCTTGAGTCAGTTCAATGTTGATTCAATTCATTAAAATAATAGTATTTATGTTGCATCATTTGCCAATTTATAAAACTAATTTTATTCAGCTATGAAATAGCACTACAAAAAAAGTGTCATTATTCAGCTCAATTCAGTTCAAGTTTTGTTCTTATGTACTATAGTATATGTGCCGTCAAATAATATCACTGAATATTAAGTGTCTTTTAAACCACAACTAATCAAACCAAAGTTGACAGTGGCAAGGAACGCAAACTCCATCAGGTATAAGAAATGGAAGAGAAAAAAAATACACAAAGCATTCAGGCTGCACTTGATTAAAATTATACTTGGTTAAATTGTACCAAGTAATATTATTGTAATGAGAACTAGAGTTTTAGTGCTGCTTATCTGTTCAAAGTGTTGAGGGTGGTTGCAGGGGCATTGTTTTGGTCACTAAGGTGTTCAGAGTGGTTTTTACTGCATTGCTGTGTAGTTGCTAGGGTGTTCTGTTGTGGTTGCTAGGTGGTAGCTTACTGCCCAAGTTAAAAGAGTCCACCTCCATGTCTCTTGAAATGGCTCAGGTCTTTCCTTCAATGTCAGTCTGGGATTTTTTCACCTGTTTTATCGATCTGGTGAAAAGCATGAGTCTAATTGCTTTGAAAAAGTAATAGCTTCCAACTTGATTCCTTCGTGTCTAAAGCACAAATGGTGCTGCTAAATCATGTATAAGCAATATACATGGTATATGGTAATAATAATGCTTCCTATGTTACTAACAACTATTTTCAACTTTGTTGGAAAGAAATGCATCTGTAGCATCAAAGGCTCTTTGATTTTTTTAAGACAGTGTCTGTTGATGAAATCAACACTGAGAAAATTAAATCTTTGATCTCCTTTCCCTGCAATGAGATAATGGTTGCCCTTGTAAATACATGTGATTCTCTAGAGGATTTGCATTGAGCAGTTCAGATTTCAGTCTGGGTATCATTGAAATCCCTTTTCTTGGCCAAATTGAGGAAAACACTGTGAGGAAGGAGCAACTATACAGACTTGTCATCTTTGACAATGATGTGAAAACAAACACTTATATCTGCTCAAGTTGTTTCACACACCTTTGCATTTCGAAATGTGTCAAATTGCAATTCATTATGCAACACATTCTTAGTATTTTTATTTTTTTATTGCTTGCTGTTAGTTCATGTTGATTATTACATTAATATTAACCAAAGAGACGTAAATTGTTACAGCAGTTTCTCCTCAGAAATGGTCCGTTTTCTCTTTCAAATCAACTAATGTCATAGCAGAGAGAATCCTGCAAAGCAAGTTAGTTAAAATCAACATTTATAGCTTCCAGAATAACTCCGCTTCATGAATAATATCACAAGTTTAATGGCACACAATATGCACAATAAGCTTCTGACCTAACAATAAATATATAGCTTTAAATGCAATAAAAGAAAAACAGTTGAAAAGCTGTTAAAAGTGATGATTATTTTAATAAATTATTACATATCTGTGATATCTTCTGAGTGTTTCTCATCAGCTGCAGTCCTTCTCATAAGCTTCAGGCAAAACTGAATTCACAAAGCTCAATGATATAAAGACTTATATGATTTATCTAGAAATGCAGCGCTATATAATTTTAAGATGTCAACTCTGTGTCAGACCATTTTCCACTTAATTTGCTTTAGTGACCAAATAAATTATATAAAGTTTTGAACAAGCCATGCATTATTTACATAGTTTTTCTTGAATACATGTAATCTAAGTTTATTTTTTTTCCCCCTTTATTTTCTTTCTTTCTTTAGAAAATATGAATGGTGCTTTTTATGCAAAACTCACCAAATCGATAGGGGGTTGAGGGTGGTTACAAGTGCTTTGCTATGCGGTTGGTAAGGTGTTTGGATGGTTGTTTACTGGTCCAAGTCTCTTATGATATTCTGGTCTGGTCTGTCACCTGTTAAATAATCATTTAATCACTTATAGTGCTCTTCTCAGTTTGAGGTATTTTACCACAATTTGAGGTACAGTCTATGTTCATTGCACAAATGGCATGTGTTTTTCACCAAATTTGAATACTTTGGGTTAAAAGTTTGTTAAAATCACTCACCCAAAGTATGAGCAACAGTGATGCTTGACTAACTGTTGCATGTACCAATAAAATGGAATTACAGAAGTGTGGTCTATTAGAATAAATGGCAGTGAAGGGGGGAAATCAAATGGAGAGCAGAAAAAGTGCGAACAACTTCCTGTTGTGATGTTGATTTGCAGGGAGAGGTGCATCTGTTACTTGCAGATGTTTGTTTCTGTGCGCATATCTGGTCTCATCCGGTAGATCTAACCGCTAATTCCTGTGAAATAATTATAGCATTGTTTAGCAACACATTTGAAAGAAAGCACAGTGCACTATACTTCTGCTCCTAGCTGTGATAAATCCATTCATATCATATATGACCAGTGACAAATGCGATGTCCAGTGATGATCCATTGGCTCCAAAACCTACAAAGGCATCTCAACACTAAGGCTGTACCAAAATGTGGGCTACAACATTATGCAGCCTTCTAAGATAACTTGTTTTACCCAGATTCTAAGGCAACATTGCGTGCATTGCAGAGAAAACAATTTTTTTTAACATACTTGCATAATGGCAGCTCACTAGACCTAAATTATTCTACCTGGAATGAGGTTGCAACCCTAACCGCATTGTCTTGTACAAATGTCACGTTTGTCATGTTAAAAGTCGGAGGACTGAATCGGTTTGACACCAGCTCCACAGAAGACATGAAAGATAAGACAATATTTGCAAAAGACTAGGAAAATTAAAGTTGTACCTGTCATTTAAATAGCATATGGTAAGCAGATTATGCAAATGGCTTTGTGGTTGGTTTCAAGCAGTTGATTTGCTCTTGTGTGACAGGACCACAGCCATTGATTGCCATGCTTCATTGGCCAACCTTTTTTCTGGTGGTGTTTCATTACTGATCAGATAAATAATGAATGACCAACCCTTAGAATTGTGTCCGAGACAACAGCGATTCTCTCAACCTGCTCAAGCAAGACAATGCCTGCTGTCGACAAACAATGCTTCTCTGGGGACTGGATAAAATATAATTTCCCTTTTAAAAAGGTTAGCATCAGGAGATTCTACTAAGATGCAAATTAGCTCCAAATATATATATATATAAAACTTTGCAATTTGTAGTTAGTTGTGTAGATTATTTTTCTTTGACAGCTGGTTAAAAAGATGTGCGTGTTGCTGAAGGCTTGCATGCAATGGAAATTCAGCATTGCTGGGTAAACGGCACATATGGGGCCATACAAAAATGTATTACCTCAAAACATAAGACATTGAATTGTGATGCCAAGAGAAGCGCACACTATATTTCCTCTGTTATGGATATATGAAGCTCTCAGCCACAAACAAGTTCACTAGACTCATACAAAATAGACTTGCTTGAATTTATTTGAACGTTTCACAGTACATATAACGTAGTATGTCATCAAACATTCACCGGTGCACTTTTGTGATGGATTCTTCTGTTGGGAGTCTGCATTCTGGTCTAATGTTCAGTAGAACCGGCAATTTTGCATATATATTTATATACATATATCTGTGTGTGTATGTGTGTGCATGATGATGTAGAGTAGATACAGTATACATATGTGGATGTCTTCCACTCTCTCTGGCATGTGTCACTTCATCTGGAGCAACTGAGCTACTGGGCTTGTACACTGTGAAATATGATTTTTCAAAGTTGTAAATAAAACAAAGAGTATGTTTTACAAAAATATCTGATTATATATTATACCTTTAATATCTGAGTTGATTCTCTTACAGCAATGAAACTACATGGAAGCAAATTAATGTATTTGCTGAGGTTACTTTATTATTTTATTAGTATTATTATTCTATTGAAAAAGAACAATTGTGATCCTATGCTCAAAGTGATCTCAAGGGTGTCTCGAATAATGCTCAGGTTTGACAAGATGCCAAGTATCAAATTTCAATATAAACTAAGATTTTTCATCAAATTATTAAAGAGACCAGGAACAGATCACATTTTCTGGATAATTTAATACTGAAAGAAGAAGAAAAAAATACTCAGAAATTGCTAGCAATATTCGCAAAAAGAAAAAAGAATGCAAAGAAATGGCATGTTGAATTAAATGTGAAATTTTAAAATAGAAAGACTGAAATAGTATTTTCTTGTAAAACATACTCTATAACCTTTGTTTATTTAAAATTTGGTCCCACTTTATATTGTGTCCCTAATACCTGTGTACTTACATAGTAACTAAATGTGTATGTAGTATGTAACTACAGTGTAAGTACACATTGGTACATATTATCTACAGCTGTAATGTTTGTAAACAAACCCTCAGGATGGTTTATGTAAGTACAAATGTGTACCATGACATTGGTAAAAACACTTTTTTTCACTTCACTCTAAGTACTCGTGTAAACAGGATGATTAGATAATACATTTGTAACAACAATATGTATAAGAGTAATTGGAACAATTTGATCCAGGGGGTGGAGATAGGTAGGTTTAGGGGTGGGAATGGGATCCAGGGGGTGGTAGAGATGGGTAGGTTTAGGGATATGTAAAGTGGGAGGAGTTGGATCTCGAGTTGGAGTTGGTGCACCACTGTAATACCAGTGTACTTACATGGTAACTCCTCAGGAACTGTCCACTTAATATAAAGTGTAACATTCTGGACACCAACCACAATTTATATGAAAAGCCTAACTTACTGGCCGCTGCTGTGTAACATCAGAGTAATTACATGATAAACCAATAGTAATTGTTTACTTAATATAAAGTGTAAAAAGTGCTGTTAGTCATGTTACTCATTTGTACTGCCATTTCCAAAAAGTGTTGTTACCAATGTCATGTTACACATTTGTACGTACACATACCATTCAGTGGGTTGTTACATATGCGTAGTTACACAAACATTAGAGCTGTAGATACTATGTACCAATGTGTACTTACACTGTGGTTACATACTATGCACACATCTAGTTACTATGTAAGTACACAGGTATTAGGGACACTTAATATAAAGTGGGACCCAACTTTGTTCTACATTTAATCGCTTCACTCTCCAGCAGGAGAAA
Source organism: Sinocyclocheilus anophthalmus (assembly GCA_018155175.1). Taxonomy (NCBI): domain Eukaryota; kingdom Metazoa; phylum Chordata; class Actinopteri; order Cypriniformes; family Cyprinidae; genus Sinocyclocheilus; species Sinocyclocheilus anophthalmus. The sequence continues at coordinate 122,860 of JADLZN010004999.1, forward strand.
CAACTGAAAGATCAAAAATATCTAATTCGGCCTACGCATTGGGTAACCGTGTGAAAGAAAGACAGGACAATTTGCTGTATCAGGACAGATGTTCCCATTCCCCTCCAAGGATGTGTGGAGCCGGTTAGACAGGCAGGGTGGGTGTAAACCTGAGGGATGAGGATGCATGGGTCGAGCTGTATGTGCGTACTGTATGTGTGTCATATAGGTAGATAGTTAAGTAGATGGATATTAGGCTTTGCTTAAATGCATTATAGCACAACATGTAGGCTTCACTAGCTTCTAATGGACCACAAATTCTCTCCTCACTGTCTGCCACACACTGCTTGCTAAAAATAGGAATGGGACCACATTTTTTCCCTTCTTTGTGCTGTCATCTACCATGACATGCAGGCATTCATATTCTCCGCAGTTTTTGTAATCTTTTAATCTAATTTTATTTATGCCCACCGCCCCCTTACACTGCCGTTCTACCTGCATCCTCAAGAAAGACAAGGAACCATCTTTATTGTCTTCACACTGTGTTTTCTCAGAGCTGTCAGCGCACGCAGCCTGTTGGTGTCATGTGGCATGCCGGACCGTTCAGTGTTTGATTTCATGTCAATACAATTGGGAAGTCTTTCATTCCTTATAGATTCTCTGGGACTCTGGGGTGTTTTATGTTTCAGTTAATTTGCATGGAACTGTGTTATGTCACTTTAAATGACATTATAACAAAGAGTAGCGTGTGGTTATGTTCTTTCATTGGAACTGTGTGAGGAAGACATTGCTCAATAAAAGCTCCAGGGATTTATTTTTCATTTAAATATCAACTTTTTCCAATATGTGTCTCATATTTCAAAGTTCCTTCGAAGATAACAAATATAGGATATAGGAAAAATAAAATTGTTGACATACAGCATTTAGAGCTATGAAATGTATAAGAATAGCAGATCAGATAATTTAGTTTTGGAATAATTTTATGAGAAACGTCCGTGTTCATATAGAGATCTCTTTGATTGTAGATTTTGGTATCATGGCAAATCTGAGCAGAACTAAAAACACTATTGAAACACATGCAAGATGATCTTCATCTTATCTCTCCTGATTTTTTTTTTTTAAGAAATACAAATTGACACAAATAAGTAGTCATGAAGATATAAATGTGTTTAGGGATCATTTTCATTTAATGAGTCTGATACGTATTCCTCCTAACAATTGTGATTTCTAAATTCAGTAAAAAATAATGTAAAACCACCCTTACAAAAGTGTGTTTAATGATTTTTACAATCTTTGTAGAGACGTTATAAATGCAAAATTAATCTTCACACATTGTCATGTAAACAACAAACAGCTGGAATTTGTATGTGTTTGATTCACTAAAATAAACGGCATGTTTGTGTAATTATGTTTTGGTATGAAAAAAAAAAAACAGATTCTGATAATGAGAAACATGTTATTGGGCTTTAACCCTACAAAATAAGGACAAAAAGGCCTTTCAACCCGCTTTCGGTTCCAGAAACCTAAATTGTACGTGTACTAAAGCTACATTGGCCGATTTTGGCTCACATCTTTTCGCGCGAACTATTTCCCAGTACCATTTAAAGGGTTGCATGCGCACCGACAGTGTGTACTAGGAAGTGACGTAAGCCGGTCGACAGCGACGTCATTTGTGCACAGCCTTCAACAACGGAAACAAAGAACTACGTTAACAACAGGAGGATGGAGGATGCTGTGATCGGAGCTGTGTTTTTGTTGTGTCTCGCGGGTTTCACAATAATGGACATGGAATGTCGACGTATACGTAAAGCGATTGAAAGAACGGAAAGGAGGACTAAGAATCTCCAACGACAACTGGCAGTGCTACATTTGATACAAGTGCCTGCACTTCAGCGTCCGTCCATCTATCGCTGTTCTCCATACTTGCAAAATAAAGGACCAGCTCTGCAGTATTATGTTGAACAGCTGGGGGTTTTACTATAGACATGGTGGTGTGAGGGGTTTTCGTAACGCGTCGTTGCCAATCAATGTCCTACTTATGTCCACGACGTAGTCCAGCTGTGCTGGTAGACCCTTGCTCCAGAGTAGGAGCTAATTGGCTCTCGAAAAAGGCAGGTTCCGGTACTAAAACGCTCCCAGTTCCGGCGGTGCGAACACGCCGAAAAGTGGGTAGTTCCACAATTAGTTATGGTACTATGAAAAGGTTCCTGCGGTGCGAAAGGCCCTAAAGACAGTTATTGAAGAGTATAGATCTAGGCCTATAACATTAATGTGGAATGTGGTGTCTATACATGCATACAAACTCTTTTAAAATAGAAAAAAAAAGTTGCTTGATCTAATAAATTATGAGACATATAAGCACAAGTCTTTTTCCTGATTAGAATGTAATTCCCATTAATTTGAGATACTTAATTATTTCCCTAAGTATGTAATATGATATAATAATCGCTATTATCATCATCATTACTGACGCAACTAAATTATTCATTTAGGACTATTACCGTGTTAGTTATAAAGTGTTCTGGTGTTCTACTCCCTGCTCATATGCAATAATAAAATGCAATATGTTAGCAAAACACTTTAATAGCTTTAATAATTTTGTAAACTTGTAAATATCTGTATTTTTTTTTTGTTTTTTTTAAGCCTGTTTATCTCATTAGATTCAGCACTGTGAACTTGCAATAATTACCATGATTCAGTGTTCTGCTTATTTTATGAGTTTGCCAAACACACTCAGTAATTACCTTTCCTTCTCTTCCCTGTGTTGTCTTTTAGATACAAGGAAGAAAAAAAATGCTGGCCCGGATCGTTTTCATTTGCTCCTTCTTTGCTGGTGCTAGTTTTGGAGATACTGATACCAAGGCATTGTATGGTGGAGCTTGCAAATCTTTGTGCACCTGTGAAGAGAAAGATGGACAATTGTACATAAACTGTGAAGACAGAAACATAAGCAAAATATCAGATGTGAAAGTACCATCAGATATGCCTTTCCATTTAAATCTATACAAAAATGACTTAGTGGAGTTACTTGCAGAGGATATGGATGCTTTCAAGAATGCCGTCACCTTACATCTTGGTGCAAACAGCATACAGGAGCTTGAACCTGACGTGTTCAGTGCACTGGGATCCCTGAGAAAGCTGCACATAAATAGCAATTTCCTGGTCATGCTGAAGGAGGACACATTTCACGGCTTGGTAAATTTGGAATACCTTCAGGCTGACACCAACTTCATCCGGGTTGTGGAGCCTGGGGCCTTCAGCAAGCTTGTCCGTCTTAAAGTTCTGATCCTCAATGACAACTCCATTGAGTTCCTTCCAAGCAACATTTTCCGCTTTGTTCCTCTGACACATTTGGATCTGCGTGGGAACAAACTGCAGACACTGCCATATGTGGGTTTCCTGGAGCATATTGGTCGTATCATGGAGCTCCTGTTGGAAGACAATGACTGGGTGTGCAATTGCGAAATCTTGCATTTGAAGGTCTGGATTGAGAACATGCGAGCGCAGTCGTCCATTGGCGAGGTGGTTTGCAACAGACCTGAAGATCTTAGGGGCACCACTTTGACCAGGGTCAAAAGGGATTTACTTTGCCCCTCCCATGCTGACATCAATCTCGAAGAGCCATCAAGGTCTCTAGACATGGTTGTCACCCCATCCACCAAAGTGTTTCAGATACCGAATGTCAACGATGGCACAAAAATACCTACACCTGCAAACGGCCTAGGTACATTTTGCGTGCCACTGTGCTCTTGTCCTCCCCAAAGTATGGGGTTTTTAATGCACTGTGAGGACCGAGGCATTCAGAGGATATCTGATATAGGCATTCTTGAACAAAGCCCAACCAAGCTGATTTTGACAGGGAATATGATACAGCGACTTTTAAAATATGATTTTGTGACGTACGACAGTTTGGAATTGCTCAATTTAGCAAACAACCAAATAGACTACATTGACAATGAAACCTTTTTGAGTTTGAGCAGTTTGAAAAAGCTTTACCTGAATGGAAACAGAATAGAGAAAATCTCTGCAACAATGTTTCTTGGCCTTCACAACCTGGAATACTTGTACTTGGAGTATAATGTCATCAAAGTGATTGAGGCTGGATCGTTCAACCCTTTGACAAATCTAAAGCTCTTGTTGCTAAACAACAATCTACTCAACACTCTCCCTGCACAAATATTTCGTAATGTGCCCTTGGTGACATTGAACCTAAGGAAAAATATATTTATGCACTTACCGGTGAGTAATGTTTTGGAGCATCTCAATTATTTGGAGCAAATTTATCTTGAGGACAATCCTTGGGACTGCACTTGTGATTTGGTCAGCCTCAAACAGTGGGTAGAAAAGCTAAGCAAGGAAACTGTGGTGGGTACCATCTTATGCCACACTCCTCAAAAACTGTCTAGTGCTGAGGTTAGAAATCTGAAGCATGATGTTCTCTGTCCTGGCTTGGTCACATATAAGTCGCTAACTGGAGACACCAAGGACGGTAGTGCAGTCACGATTGTGCCAGAGGGCGGCACCACCGGCTTCTTCCGGGTTCTGACAGATGCAGTGCCACTATCGGTGCTCATCCTCTGCCTTCTCATCCTCTTTCTGACCTTCATTTTCTGCGCTGCAGGGCTCATCGTGTTTGTGCTACACCGTCGGCAGAGACAGGCCAAGAAGAAACAAGCCGAGGAGCAACTGCACGAGAGCAGTCCAATCCACCTGCACTATAGCATGTATGGCCAGAAGACCACCCACCATGTAACTGAAAGGCAGGGACCCGGCATGTACGACGAACCTTCCCATAGCCCAATCATTCAGGTCTGCAGGAACCCTAGTTACTGTTCTCAGCATAAAGAATATGAGTTAGATGAGTATGATAGCGAGAAACCTAAGCATATCTGCCTTAGCATTCTTGACAAGGAGAGTGAATCCCTACTTACAGGACCCAATGTGAAGTTCAGGGCCGTAACAGACTACCCCGCTGAATTTGTGAGTTTGGGAGATGCAAGCTCCTTGTACAGGAACATCTTAGAAAGGGAACGGGAACTCCAACAGCTCAGCCTCACCGGATATCTCAGGAAAAACATATCACAGCTACAACCGGCTGTGGACATGCAAGTCCCCAACCACCACAAAGAGCTGAAACTAATGGAGACTCTTGTTTATACAAGGCCAAGGAAGGTCATGGTGGAACAGACTAAAAATGAGTACTTTGAACTCAAAGCCAACTTACATGGCGAACCAGACTATTTAGAAGTCTTAGAGCATCAAACGACTTTCAACTGAGATAAGTACACTGTATACTTTGATTTGACAATGATACTCAAGTGCCTTGACAGTTCATTCTGAGTTCTGATTTAGCCCAAGAGATACAATACAACAATGTCAGAGTAGAGGCAATTCTCACAAAACAATAATTTGATGCGGACACAATGTCTAATTTCAGGTGGACCTTTAGCATTAACATGCTATTGGACATTGCAGATGATGGATTATACATTCTAACTAAATTCCAGTCACACAGAAAGAGTCGCAAAGTGTTGTCTTTGGACAAGATTGGCTTTGATACCAGAACATTTATTGTGCATTGTGGTTAATGCATTCTCTTTATGTTTGGTAGGGAAGACTAGCATAGAGTAATTTCACATTTATATCTGTGTATCTCTTATTACGTATGTGAAAGATCTTCAAGCACTGTTTATTTGTAGCAACTGAAGAAAACGTGTTTTCTTTCTTTTTTCTGTCTGACAGAACATTTATGATTAGTTAAAACATTATCTGATTTGCTAAGTTTTGAATTAAACATTCCCAACACAGTTTTTGTTCATTACATATTAAATAATGGTTGGATTTGGACCTCAAGATGCCTGAAAATTGCATTTATTATGCGTGTAGCTTGCCAAATGGCTATTGTTTTGACCCTGAGGTCAGACTTTATGAGTGGGCTCATTTATTGTGCCTGAAATTGGCCTCTCACCTGGAATTCTCAACACTCCTGGAGAGTTTATTCAGAAATCATGTCATACAGACCCACTTGCTTATTACCTCCACTGTTTCTGATATGGACAAAAACTCTGCTGGGCATCCTTGGAGAAAATTAAAAGTAAAGAATTGCACTACTTAAACTACCATTGAAAGGTGGTTGATGACAATCACATAGTGGGGCTGCACAGTCTATGCCATTTTTTTTCCCCATAGGAAAACCAAGTAGTGTAGCTTCTGGTTTGTATAATGATGTTGTTTAAAGTTTCTTTTGAAAACATAAATCATATTTGACTACTTTCTTTCAGCATGGCAATTATGCAGGGTGTTTTATCTTCATTATCTGGCTGGAGAAGAAAAGAAAATATATATCATTATATGTATATGTATAGAGAAAATATGCACACAAATTATTGTGTTAAGCCTTGAAATGTTTTACTGTATAGAAAAGCACCATAGCTTTATTTTGTATGTGGATGAGAGTTATTTATTCTGTATATTTGTACATAATTTAACATTTATATATGTTTGTGTGCCTTTAATGTGGTACCAGTTAAGCTGTAAATAAAAAAAAAGTAAATATATACAATAAATAGTGTATTCCAATATTATGGGCAGTAACATGAATAGCACTTGGTTCAAGCTAAAATGTAAAGGAAAATAGGGGGGGGGGAGGACAATGGAGGGGAAATAATATTTATTCAGTAGTTCTCAAGTTGGTGGTGACAAAAAAAATAAACTTGATAGCATCTCACGCAGCAGGGAAAACAGTGTTGAATGGGAATAATAAAATGAAATTATTCAATCATGCAAAGTTAGGAGGATAACAACGTATTTATATATAACATTTATAGTTTTTATGTCAAATCAGACTCTACAGTATTTTGGTCTGTCACTTTATAGAAGCTTGTCAAATTAGACAAATGACAACATGGAGAGACTGCTTGACATGTCCTCATCTTTAAACCAAGAGCAAACATACACAAAGTAAAAGAAAATACAATTGAGACCATATTAAATATGGGTTACACTACACCACTGATCTTTAATTTATACTTTTCTGGTTGGTGAGTAGTAATAATAAGAGCTTTTATCAGAATAAACATGTAAAATATGTTTTAAAACATATTCAGTTGTGGAAATTTATGACATTTCAAAAATAGCATCAAGATGATTTCATCCCTAATAACACTGAAGCAGTAAAATCACACCCAACCATCCTATAAAAGTTGCTCATGTCAACACTGTTTGTGAACTTGACACATTGCCATTGCAAAAAAATATTTCTGTCAGACCCTTGTTTCTAGAAAATAAATTTTTTCGAGCACGCAAGCAGTGTAAGCAAGCAGAATACTTCTTTTCACCCTCTCCACACTTTCATCTTCCCTTTCTCCTCGCTTAAGTGGCTTTCCAATATTTCTCCATTAACCATCAGATAGGATCATTCACCTGGGCAGGAAAGGCAAAGAGCATTAAAACAAAATGGATGGTTGCAAAAGGGAGGCCAATGACTTTTGACAAATCACTCGTTGCAACTTTCAGTAAAGTGCAAAACAGTGTTCACTTTCAGGAATGGTTTACTTTATTTTCAAGAATGTAAATTATTGTGGTGTGAATATTTCAGCAAGGAAACAAACAAAGGCAGCGACTCTTTCACATTGCCGGAAATGAGTATTGTATACTACTACATATCTGATATATTTGACTGCCATCTTTTTTCATCACTGAGCGCTTATCTACCATCTATTCTTTATTATGCCCTCTAAACACCAGTTTCAGGCCAATTCCTGTGCGCTTCAGTGCACATACCATATTTTTTTATCTGAACTCGCCTTGTATCAGCAAATTCTCTACAGAGAATGTGCAAAAATGGATGTAATGAACTGACACAGGTAATTTATGCTGATGATATTCAAAGGGACAATGTTGCTCTGCTGAAGACAGTGAAGTTTTTAACTGCCTTTTCCTAGTTTTGCAGATATTTAAAAATGCCTGAACTCTCAAGGGATTTAAAATGTATTTTCTTACCTATAAGTTCTACTTCACAGCAGAGCTATTCAAACACGGTGTATGTAAGCACAGGATGGAATGTAAATATCTGAGAAAACTAAACTGCCTCCATTAGACTCAGATGCTACTAGTGGGCTTTCTATGTAATTCGCTACATGGGCATAGCAATCGCTCCTTCTCTGGGGATATCTTGAGTAATAGACTCGGAATCTCTGCCCTCACAATCTATAGATGAACCACTCCTCTTGTATGTTGCCAACATATCCAAGTAACCTCTAATGCATATCAATGCAGCTTTGATAGCACATATATAAACTGAAACATGCTTGAAATTATTGGTAGTGGCAGGTCTGTTTCAGCACAAAGTCTAACTCATAATGTACTTTCAGAACAGCAGTTTAAACATACCAATATCTGGATCATCGAGAGCTGTAAAAACCACATATACTGTATAAACATATATGTCTGCATCCATTCTGCTCAAATACACAAATGAATAACCATAAAATTAAGCATATCATTCCTGAAGATTTTTCCAAAGAGATAGTTAAATGTAATTCCTAGTTTGACCATTCAAATACACACACACACACACACACACACACATATCATTTAAGTATGTATATATATTGTCATTTTTGTCATATTTAGTTAGTTATTAATTCATGTTAGATAATAAATTTCTATAAATATAATTTAACAATGATATTAACAATTATTGTACTACTATATCAGAACATTATATCAGAAATAACATGTTTAAAACAACATGATTCATTAGATTATATATATATATATATAGATATATATAAATTATATTATATATATAATTTTAGATATATATATAAATAATCATCGTTGTTTGAAAGCCACTAAATTACTGAGTCTAAATGAATATTTCATCAAAAAAAAGGGAAGTTGTTAAAAAATAAATAAATAATATTCTGCCAAATATGGTCAGCAAGTATTTACTCTGCTTGACTGTCGCAACTCAAATTAAGAAAGATTTACTTTGTATACTACATTTTTAATACTGATATCAAATAAGTACAATATAAGACTTTTAAAGGTACTATAAAATGAATACTGACGGAACATAAATAGGAACATAAAGGAATACAATAAAGGAAATGATTTATTATTATAAATGATGATGATGATGATGATTGATAATTATAAGAATACACTGAAATAAACAACATGTATTGCATCTGCTTGCTGTGCGCATCTGAAATCATAAAAAAAATCATTTACCTTTTAAATATATATGTTTCATAGAGGACATTTAAATGATTCTATAACATTTTAAATGTTTTTTAAGTTAAACTTAAGACGATAAATTAATGGAAGTCCTAATGAACCGCGAGTCAAATCAATGAAAAAAATATATATAATTAATAAATTATTATATATTGCTTAATATTGCTCTAACGTGAGTTAATCAAGCATTGATAAAGCATTTACTATTGGTAACTGTCTGTCTCTATGAGTCCAGAATATTTTAGTTATAATTTCAGTTCAAATACTAAAACATTAAACAGAATGCCAGTGCTTCACATGTAGTTTCACTGAATTAACAATCCCACAGAAGGCTAGTTTGCTTGTAGGCATTCAGAGTGTAGTGACCCATATAACTGTAGCCCACATTTGAGTCTCTCACAATGATAACACTTGTCAATCAAATATCTGTCCGAAGATGCTTGGTGTATCAAGTCATCAAACATTTTATTTCTTGCCAACACATCACTTCTGCTCTTCCTCTCAATAACTGCATTCAAATGTTGAGTCATGCAACTGTTGCGACTGGTTCTGTGCATACTTTGAGATTATATGAGAATCAAGGCATCTTTTGGCAAGAACTATTGTACGCGGCTATGCGGCGGTGTAAAAAACAAGTCTTGAAGTGTGTTTTCCATCCCATTGGTGATAAACAGGCGTTCAATGTGTTTTTCTCCTGAGGTGAATCTACAAAAAAAAGAAGAGAAAAAAAGAACAAAACAACTGTTTCTTGCAACATGGTGGATCTTCTGTCAGATGTCTGTGGGATTTTGTTGTTTAGAATTACACTACTCATTACTCATGGCTAATTTGCTGGCTTTTTTTAGTCACTGACAAAGTGACAAACTCGTTTGACGGCATAAGGGGCAAGTCATCACAAATGCCTGCTCTCATATTCCTTCCTGTAAGTCGCAACAGAGTCGCTTTGGGCAACCCCTCAAGTGTCTGACAGATTTCTCACCAGATCTTCTCCTCGATCAGCCCAAGCCAAATGAGAGAATCTTTGCTCCCAAATGCCATTGTCTTTACCCTTGACCTCTCCATACAGGATTTTGATATCTGCTAATGGGCTGCTTCTGAAAACCTGAACACGTCGAGCAACCTTTCCATCAAAATGTCTGTCCTTAAATGTTGTCCTGCTTTTCAAAAGACAGACATACGTAACGAAACCTTCAGACAATGCTAATAAATCACAGAATACCACAGTAATCAAGTGTGGACCTTGTAATAACCTGATTAACGTTGCAGTATTGACAGCTAGCAGTGGTTGTAATGGGTACTGCAGTCTAAATTCAACATATTGGAGAGCGTTGCTTCTCCTGCCCTCACCTCCTCAGACTCGAAGCTTACCAGAGGTGTAAAGTATTTGAGTAAATGTAATTATTTACTCTGCGCGAGTATATTTTTGAAAACTCAATAGTTTTACTGAGTCTCAAATATATTACCAACTTTTACTATCTCCTTCACTACATTTTTAAATACGCATCTGTACTCTTTACTCCACTACATTTGTAATGAGTGTTGCAATTACACATTACATTTTGCATGGCACCTAGCTTTTTCTGCAGCAGCTTATTTCTGCTACAAAAGTGATACAAATAATATCGCCAACTACAGGGCACTAAAAGTAAAATATCTTGTGCATTTTGCCCTTAGTCACCCAAACTTGTCAACAAGGCTACTTTATATGAATGTGAGTTCCTTAGCAACGCCAATGAGGCCGAAACCAGCTAATCCAGTTCAAGAAAGCTTTGACTTTTTAATTTTACTTAACATTATTTTTTTTCACTATTCTCCTGTATTCTAATCATGTTGTTATTGTAAATGTTCAGTAAACAAATTAAGCAAAAAACTAAAAAAAAGGTAACACTTTATAATAGCTTTCATTAATAAATAATTTACACACATTATATAATGCTTAATGGCTCATTAGTTAAAATATATTTAAAGAGTAAGAAACGTGAGATAGTGTGCTTGTTATTGTTTGCTAATAACGTTATTAAACATTAGATAATGTTCAAACAAATCATTATTTCATGTAAGTTAAAATGCTTACAAATGTCATTAAACTTTAAATTCCATATGATCAAGCACTTATTGTAGATCTACAAATGATTTTAACAGATGATTAAAATTATTAAATGCGTGTGTTAATGCACAACACTTTTGCTGCTATTGAGGTGTGATATGGGTAAGGTTAGGGACAGGTTTGCTGGTATGGGTAGGTTTAAGGGTTGGTTGAGGGGTCAGAAGTGTACAGGGGTCAATTTGATTATTATAAGGGAAGACGGTTCAATCTGTTTATATTATATTGTTTTGATAAATGAACATTTTCTTTAAAAAAATGATTTGTTTCCCCCTGTTTATTTATGATTCAAGGAATATCCTGTTTAATGATATACTGAAGAGTAGTATACTAATGTGAGTGTTGAGGCAATAAAAACATTTTTTGCACCAAAATTACAATCTGTTATGTATTTAGCAAGCATTTAGCTAAACTTAACAGCCACCATTTACATAAACCGTGTTACACTAGCTAAAATCCAATTTCTATAAAGATACTAAATGATTAGTAATCGTTTATAAACATTTACAAATGATGAATAGTTTCAACTTTAGATTGGCTACTGCAAAAACATGAACAAATGATTAATAAATGATTAGTAAAGATGTGTGAATAGGGTCAATTCAGGTCTCTCGGGACACTTTTTGCCATTGAGATGACTGCTCATAAAGCTATTAATAATTAGTAAACATTTATAAACATTTGCAAATGATGAACAGTTTCCACTTTAGATTGGGTACTGCAAAAACATGAACAATAGATTATTTGTTAAGATGTGTAAATAGAGGTATACACAACAAACAAAGACCGACAAATGAAAATCATATGAACTGAAAGTTTACTGACATTTGTAAGCATTTCAATTTACATTAAATATTCATATGTTAATCATTAGGTAATGTTTAGTAAGTTCGTTAAGCATGATCTCATATTTCTAGCTATGTGAATATATATTAACCAATGATCTGTTAAGCATTATATAATGTTTGTTAATGATTTATACATGAAAGTTGTTATAAAGTGTTACATAAAAAAATTAAAAAAATTAAAATAAAAACATTAATTTATTCATCTGTTATACTGAAGAGAGCTTTTTGGAGGATAACTCTAAACAACTGCTAGGTTGTTTCAACCCAACTTTGGGTCAAATATGCACTAACCCAACTTTTGGGTTAAAATGTCATTTTAAAACTGAACCCAACAGTTGGGTTACTATATTTGACCTCAAGCCCAGGGGCCCCCGGCCCCCTAAGTCCTGCCCAGGGTATTGTGTATGGTTGATAAGGTAGCCAGGGTATTGCTGTATGGATGCTAAGTTTTTAGCATGTCGCTGTGCAAATGCGATGGTATTCTGTATGGTTGCTAGGGTGTTCTTTGGGTGTGTCTCAATCAGCTCCCTAGCTCTCGAGCTCGTGAATCAGTATATCGTGTACACAAATCCAGTCACTGGTAAGTACCCTGGCTCACTGCACATTGGGACAGTGATTACTCAATTACGTACAATGTCAATGGACTACATTGTAGAACGACATTGCTAGAATTAATCAACAACAGGCTGGACCAAACTCTTTTTGATATTATTTTTATTCTCTTTAAACACATCATTCTGTTACATGTTCTTACAACATTTCAGCCGAATATTAATTATACATTTTAATTAGATGTGTTCATTACCTGTCTAGCGATGTGTGCTTATCCTGAGATATACTAATAAAACGGTTTGTCTTTTCAAATCTTATATTGTGTCATTATATTTATCAAGCTGGCTCTTGTGGTTTATGTTTCATGCTTCAGAAATGTGACGTAATTTCAGGTAAGCATTGTGAGCACTAATGCTCCCTAGTTGTTGCTGTGCATTGTGGGATTTTTTTAGGGAGCGAACATTCCAGTGCACTGGAAGGATTTCACGACTGAGACATTCCTTAAAAAAGCCGACTCCCTGATCAGTTGCATATAAATATATATATATATATTATATATAAGCTTTTTAGCAGCAAACACTCCAAGATGGTTGGTGCACACAGAAGAGAAAAAAAAGTACCCCCCATGTGTACAATGAAATATACTGCTGGATCTTTAATGTTGTGGGCCTATTTTTCTGCCAGAGATCCTGGATATCTTGTTCAGATAGATGGCATAATGGATTCTATAAAATACCAATGGATAAAAAATGTAAAACTGACTGTCTATGCTAGAAATCCTATAATGGGCCATAGTTGGATCTTCCAACACAACAATGATCCACAAACAGTTCCCTGAGCTGAACTCTATAGAAAATGAGTGTGATGAACTGAAGAGGAGAAGCATCAACATGCACCTGGAAATCTGAAGGGCCGGAGAGATTCTATATGAAGGAATGGTCTCTGATCTCCTGTCAGATGTTCTCTTAACTCTTCAGGCATTATAGGTGAAGACTCAGAGCTGTTCTCTTGGCAAAAGGAGGTTGCAAAAAGTATTGAATAAAAGGGTACCATTAATTGTGTCCAATGTGTATTAGAGAAAAAACATTTATTTCATAATGAGATTTCTCTCCCATTTTAAATTCTTATTCTCCAATGAAAGGTTAGATTTTAGTAAATTTTTTAAATTAAATATCTAAAGGATTGATGATACAGATTATTTGTCACGGCCTTCTTTGATCATATTTACCAAGGGTATGAATAATTTTGAGCACAACTGTATAAGGGGCCGTTCACGTCACATCTTTTGCATGCTCAAGTTTGTCATTTCAAATGTGGATGCACGGCAAGCACGCTCATTATAGAAGCGACACGATTGCGATGCTCATGCGCTGTGACACGCTCGTTTTTTTTCCAGATATGTCTATGCCATAGGGAGGTGAATACATTTCAACTTTTCAGAATGCCGCTAGCGCACGCAGGTCACGTGACAAGAACCAACCAATCAGATTCACCCTTTCCATAACAACATTGAAAGCTCAGCCAACAGTTCTCCTTGACTAGCTACCCGGTTGGAGCAAGATGTCCCTCACGAAAGTATGCAGATACTGAAGCAGGGTTCCTTGCTCCTCCGTTCAGTCCACATGTACAGGTTCCATGGATTGAGCTCTCATATCCCTATTCGTGAAATTACTTGTCAAAGATGTACCGGTTGAGGCTGGGTTCCTTTGATAAGATCTCCCACTGAGTTGAGAGCTTTCTTCCTACCAAATATTTCTGGTTGCAGAGCTGGGCTGCCTCCCCACTTTGTAGGGCTTTTAGGTAGGGGGTCCCGCTGAGGTTCCTTTTATATGCTAGGCTGCCTCCCCTTATTTCAGGGCATTCTCAAGCAGGTGGTCTCCCTGAATCCCACATGCTTTGGGCTGTCTCCTTTGTGTTAGGGTTTCAAGTAGATAGCCCATTGTCTTTAGAAACATAGCTGTTTGAGGACAGTTGTGTTCCCAACTTGACTGAATGGGATGCCCCTCCTTATATTAGTATTGTTTGGGTTCCCCATGTCCCCCAAGTTATTTTAGCTGTCCGACGTGTCATTGGAGTCCCCCCCTTTAAATCGGTGTATATTTGTGTCAGGGTTTCCGGGTAGAGGGATGAGGCGAGGACTCAGTACTGCAGATAATGGGCTTTATTTTAAAATAAAACAAAACAACAACAAAAACTACCCCGAGGGGGAAAAACAGGCTGGCAAGGCAAGGCAAGACAAGGCAAGGCAAGGCAGGATCTGGACACATCCAGGGATTGACGAAGACGAACTCACGCACGACTGCAAACACAAGGAGAATAAATGGAGAGCAAATGAGGAGGGTAACGAGGGAGCACATGTGGGGCAAATTAACTAATAATCAGGTAACAAGATGGGAGGGGTCAAGACAATTGACATGAGCACATGGCACACCGAATCAAAGACAAAAAGCCATGTGCTCACACAAAACAAAACACAAGCACATGGCCAGCAAAACAAATCACAAGCCATGTGCTAGAACAGGAGACACGAACACGCAGCTAATGAGAAAACTCATAAGCCACGTGTTCACACAAGACAACAAGAAAAGCACGCGGCTGAACACAAACCGCGTGCTTCACAAAACACAACACACGTGGACAGAAGAGCGCACGGCCGGGCGAACTCGAGACCGCACGCTCCCACAACAGACAGAACATGGAGCGCGAGTGTCCGGACCCCGACACGAAACCGAAACTCAAGACATGAGTGCCGGGATCTGAACACCACGCTCCAACATGAAACAGTACACGCAGACGAGAGCACACGGCTCGAGCACACTCGAAGCCGCACGCTCACATGAAAACAATGACATGACACGAGTGTCAGGGCTCTGTCACAAAACCATGAATTTACACAAGACCGAAGTGACAGAACCCTGACAATTTGCCACTATTTTTGGTCCTCTCTCACCAGGTAGACCAGCATGCACCGAGGCGGGCGGTCGACACATGCACTCTTGAAAGCTTCATCCATGTTCAGTGTCTGCTCTATTTTTCACTATAAATTATGTCCGATAACAAATATTTTTGAACTCCTTTAAAGAAAGCTGATCTATCTATTTTGCAATATGGTTGCTATGGTGTTGCTATATGGTTGCTGTTTGTTAGAATGCTGCTACGTGATAGATAAATTATTCTGTGCGGTTTGTAAATGGTTGCTAGGGTGTCACCAGGTGAAAACGCTTAGTCTGAACACTTAGAAAATGAATCGCCCGAGCCTCCTCAAAAAGCCACTAATCACATGCACATTTAGCGTAATCTGAATCCTGACTTATAACTACATATTCTCTTGCTCTCACCGTTAGATACATTAGTATTCAAGGTCATCTGTAACTAACAGATTGTATCTCATTCCCCTGAGACGGTTAATGAGTTCCCACTCTAGATGTGCCGTTTTATGAATGTAATTAATGCAGTCTTCTTTCAGGGAGCATGTGTTAGCATTAGCTTGACATGTTACCTGTCCTGTGCAGTCCTTGTTTGCTGCAAGGAGACAAAGCTATGGCATGTATTTTATCTCTTGCCAGCAGTAAGCTCATTTAGGAATTTGACGCCCACCTTGACCCATGAACCACTGCAGCCCTGCCTTTTGTTATATAGTGTCTTGACAGATGATGAGAACTGTCCTTGCATGTGAATCACAAATGCTAATAGTGCTTTCCTATGCAAAACTTGTTCCCATGATGCTGGGCCGGTTGCCAGGCTGTTGCTATGTGGTTGCAGAAGAGTGGTTACAGAGGTTCTGTGTTGGCAGCTATATTATATATATATATATAATATATATATACTCATATTATATATATATATATATATATATATTAAAGCAGGAATAAAATGTAAAATAAAATGTATATTAAAAAATATAAATATTAATATGAAAATTAAATATCAAAATAAAATGTATATCCCTCAACCTATATTTAATCATTACACTATATGATAAACTTCATATCTTTCAGATGCAATAAATCTCCAAAGGTTATGTTCAGTTAAGATGAAAAACGTTAAGATTAATGAGCGGAATAACATCAAAATGCATGAATTAATTAATTAAGACATAAATGTATTGACATGTCCAGCACAAAAAGTAAAAGGAGAGGGTGACATCTTACCCTGGCGGCCTTAGGGGAATAAATGCATAACATAAAGTAGCTTGCTCAGTCAGGTTTGAAAGAATAATGAGGCCGCTCACAAAACCAAAGGGTCAGCGATGAAGCCCACCGACCTTTAACCTCTGTTCCACTGCAGAATTCCCCAGATTTAAAGGGCAAGTGAGCAGAAGCTTAAGCAACCTCTCATGAACTCTGTGCTGTCACCCACTTCGTCTGGAGTTTTTGTGCTAGACTGGTCTGTCAGTCTCAGTTTGAGATCAGCACTGGACACCAATGTCAGTCTCAAATCATCTCTTTACTTCCATCTGAGGCTTGCCTTCTCTCAATGCCTGTCTGACCAACCCCGAGGCTATTTTTAGCTGCATCACTGCACCTCCAAAATGAATACCAGCCTTTTCTTTCTAGATTAGATGGCCTAATGCAGTCTCCTGTAGTCTCCTCTTTTCAAAGTTTAGGAAAGGGGGACGATCGATTCCTCTTGCATATTTCACAATCATCCAATGCACTTGAACTAACTTTGTGGTCTCACGACTTTGCTTCTCATGTCACATATAATTTCCTCTAACCCTATCTTGATTCATTGCCTTGGCTTTGGTTCTTTTTTTCTATATTTGTTCCCCTCCCTCACTGGACTTTTTTCTGTTCCGCTCAGCAATAATTCCTGAAACTTCCATTTTTCCAGGTATCTGGCAGGGATAATCTCAGGATTATGGCTTAAAGTGTCAGTGATCTCCACTGTCGCAATTCTCCTGTAGTTACAAGTGTAAACGCATGATTACCTTTCGTCTGACTTACCAATGTAAACACATAATAATTATGAATGCCAGGTGGAGGTGGGACTGCATGACAAGACGAATGTGAGTTTCCTTGCCAGGGTGTGCCCTTTGTTGAGTTCTCGCTACAGGTCGATTGCATCATTCTGTTGTTTATCTGAGAAGTTTGGCGGCTTGCATCTGGACACTGTCCAAAAGTAGGTGCATCCTTGGAGGGTGTTCTTGAAAGATTAATGCATATTGTGATTTAAATAAATGAAACAGGAAGATCAGGTGCATTCAACCTGTCACCTAGAGGTAGAACAAACCAACAAGTTGATGCAGGTAACATAAATTTAAATTTAGCTTGTTACATTCCTTTTACAAGTAGCCGTTCGAATATAAACTGACAAAAGAACAAATTAATATATATAAACATATATATATATTTATATATATAGATATATATATATATATATAATATATATCCTACATATTACATTGCACAAATACATTTAAAGTGATCGTACGTCGTTTCCACAAAAGCAACACAGCTGTTATAATTTACACAATTCAAAATAATATATCGCTGATAAGAATACATTTCTTGAGCAGCAAAGTAGCTTTATTAGAATTGATTTCTGAAGGATAATGCTGACACTGAGAATAGAGGCAAATGCTGAAAATTCAGCTTTGCCTCGCATGAATTAAATGACAATTTAAATATATTATTAAATATTATTGTTAAAGCGTTTACATTTATATTTGCACAAATAAAAAGTAGTTTTTTTGTATTATGATCTAATTGTCATGACATTGAACATTTTCACCTCATTATATTAATGATAATGAGATTTTTTATTGTTTTTGTCTTACAGTACAGGATATGTTTCTATGAGATTCAGCCATCTAATACTAGTCATCTTTTGAATATTAGCTTTAATCGGGTTGCCCACAAATCAGTATCTCGAAGCACAGATCATCTATTAAAACGTGGAGGGAGGCCGTCTATCTGTTTACGACCCGTACAGGGCGTTATGTTACGCAGGTGTCTCACCAGAAGGGCTGCTGTCAGCTGTCTCTCAGCAAGTAACAAAAGGCATAAGCCCCCAGGGCTTCCACATGCCAAACCACAGCCAAACCAAAATGTTAAATGAGATTGGAACGGCATTCCTCATGTCACATGACACTGACAGGCTGCGTAGGATTGCACATCAAACAAAACGTCACATTCCTCCCTGAAAATGTAAAAGCTTTGATAAGTTCTGATAATATGATGAAAATTATCAGCGTATGTGTGCATGCCATGTGAAAGATCAAAGTGAAGCACATGTAACTGTGTATTAGTGCAACACCCTTTTTTCTCAATAGGCTTTGGGTCAGCACAGATTATTATAATTTTATTTTTTCATCTTTATAAATGCCATTATATGATTCAGTCAAGAAAGCTTTTACGGAAAAAATGGGAGTGCCATAGAACTGTCATTGACACACTTAGAGAAGGATTTTAAATACACATTTTCTCAATGAACTCACTCTGCACATGCTTTTGAGCAGCTTAATGCTTCTATACATTGTCATAGAAGCATTGAAATGATGCAGTTTGGTACTTGTTGACTTGTCTTTCCTCTAAAAACAGGGTCCAAAATTATTAAACAAATTATTTTTTATTGTCTGTCTGCCTGTAAAGTGTACAACAATCTAGGACTTTTTTACTGTCTAGGAATTTCTGTATTTATAATTAGACAGCAAATATATATAATTATATTAAATAACTTACATTGAATGAAAATATTTGTCTATGTAAATTATTATTTTTACTTAAATTACATGTTACATTACATGAAGAAAATGCAGCAGGATTTCTCATTGCTAAGCATTCTGCTTACTGGCGAGTCAAAAGTATCCACCCAAGTCTCTATTCAAGTTAATGCAAGTCTGGTGGATTTATTTGCTGTTTATTGCCTACCAGGCAAAAATCATGAAGTCCCACTACTTAGAAAAGTAACTGCACATATCTCCTCAACAAGATCCTTGATTTGAGGTAGTCATGCCTGTAGCAAGAAGCGTGGTCATACC
This sequence comes from Sinocyclocheilus anophthalmus, assembly GCA_018155175.1. Taxonomy (NCBI): domain Eukaryota; kingdom Metazoa; phylum Chordata; class Actinopteri; order Cypriniformes; family Cyprinidae; genus Sinocyclocheilus; species Sinocyclocheilus anophthalmus. The sequence continues at coordinate 142,568 of JADLZN010004999.1, forward strand.
CCAAAGTTTAATACATAGGTCAATGCCTTTGAAAAATCCCTAACCCTATGTGGGCACAATAGTAATCGTGATGCTTGCCTCAGCAAAGACCACTAATGGCATTATTCTTTAAGAACTAAGAACTGCTGACTACATGTAAGGACTTTTTCAGGAAAAACCTCCCGGGCTGAGACTTGGCCATGTAGCTTACATGCATTTGTGATTCCAAAGGACACAATGCAATTGTCACTGACTGATTTTTGCCATTATTAATTAATCAACAGCCAGCTCGTTGCTACAATGTTTCAACTGAGCATTAATAAAGAGAGTTTTCCATCGACTTTTCATAATTACTTCATCCATTACGTTTCCCAGAACATGATGAATAGAGAAATAATCTGAAAAGACTGAGAGAAATGTTCTAACAGGCAATGTGGAAATTACAAGGTTTTAGCACTCATGTGTCGGAGCGAACAGCTGACTATTAGCGCGATCAGTCATGTGGAAAAGTCCAATTTGTGGCGTGGCTGCACTGGAATACAGTGAAATAGAAGACGCTCAATGGGTTTATGGGTTGATATGTACTGTATGTATGTTTGAGTGTGTGCTCCAGTCGTAGGGTCCCTCATGCAAATCTAACTATATCCCGTCTAAAAACTGAGTGGTCAGTCAGTGTCACAATTCATGTCTCTCTTGCAGATTAATTTGGCTGCTGTGTCCTCGGCTCCCTTAAAGTTGCCTACGCGCTGCTTTATTTGCTAGCCACTGATGGTGAATGAGGATGATGAAGCAAGTAGCTGTAAATTTAAACATCTAAAGTTGGAAATGAGCATCAGCTGCCGTAGATAAGCCACAGATATAAGCAAGATATTAGATTTCCATCCAAAAGGTCATTCTTACCAATTCACGGATTGGCGCTCTAGTGAATCATGTCATGATCTGCCAAAAGTCATCATCTTATCTTGATAGCAGGTCAAAATATCACCAGGCCATAAGATATTGGGCAATTACTTGTTTATTTGAGGTTTGAAATTATTGTGACCAGTACGATGGCAAAATTTCCTCTTAGTACTCAAGTATTTCATCATGCCTCGAGTTTAAATGGAGACTTCCGCTTACTGGATTATTATTCTGACTTTAGTCTTCACATTCTCATTACCACAGTTCTTGGGTGCTGTTTAGCATGATGCAAAGCACAGCAAAGGCATTTACCATGGTAACGGTCTCTGTACTGCACTGCCTCAAGATACTGTATTGCTTTTACAAATAGCAGAAACAGCAAATATAATAAAAAGACAACAACTTTAGGGTCAAGGTTCAATAACAACAATAATAATAATCACAATAAGCATTTATACTGCCAATTAATATAGATAATGACGTTATACTATAGACTTAGCTCAGTAACATAGAATTAATTTGTTGTGCAGCTCCAGGCCTGAATATCTTGCCTGCTTCACACGTGACTCATTGCAGAGTCAGAACTATCTGGGTAATTCTCACAGAACCTGTCAAGAAATGTACAGGTTACATTTCACACCAAAACCGAAGAGAGAGAAAAAAAAAATCATATAGAAAGAAAATGTACTTTGCATAATGAAACATTAATCACCGAGCTTTGCATTGTGACATTATTTTCAGGACAATTAAGAACATTTTACTGTTATATTTTCATATTCCTACTTCAAACATTGTAAAACATGTATGATGCTCATATGATGTAAAATGTGTAAACATTTATAGGTCCCACTTTATATTAAGGTTAGGTGGGAAACGGTGGGGTGGGTTAAGGTGTAAGGGATGGGTCAACAGGTAATTATAAATGTAATTAATACATTAATTACACATGTAATTACATGCAGGTATTTTTAAAATATAAGTACAATGTAAAAACATGTATGTACACAATAAGTACATTGTACCAAATGATTAATTTAAATGTAAGTACGTAGTAGTTAAGGCCACTTCAATAAAGTGGGACCAATGTATATATTATAATATTTAAAAATATATATTTACATTATAATAATGAAAATGTCAAATGGAAAACTAAAATAGTCAAACTAATTAAAAAATTAAAATTATGTCAAATTGATTGATTGATTGATGGATGGATGGATGGATAGACAGATAGATAGATAGATAGATAGATAGATAGATAGATAGATAGATAGATAGATAGATAGATATATCCCTTTATAACATTCACACATCTGTTATATTGTTGTTAAACTACTATAGATTCTGTATAGTTTAATTTGAAATTCGGACCACAGTACATATGTCAAATTTAGATAATACAAGTATTTTATATGGCCAAAATAACATCAGCTAGCTTCATCAAATGAAATTCACCTTGACACAGCATATTTTAATGTACATTAGAACAAATGAGTTTTGAGAGCGACGCCAGAGGGAAAGATTTCCAGAGAATATTGTAAATTTCAGTCTGGGTTACTTCTATGAAGCTTTCTTGCCATTTTTTGGAGCTCGACAGCCTCCATCACAGTTCCTCTTTCTCTCTCTTACCATCAAACTTTCTCTTAAAATAAAATAAATAAATAAATACAAATATACAAGAGCATATCTCAATGTGTTGGAGCCACAGTTGTGATGGCCACCTAACTTACACCCAGTTAGCATTAGCCAGTGCCTGCTAATGACTTCAAGTGTTAGAGGGCTGTCACTGCCTATATTTTTAATGGTCTTCAACGGGATCCTCCCTACCTGTCACACAGGCTCCGTGACAGTGGTCTTCCTTCACTTCCTGACAGAAACACCTGCCCAGACACGACTTGGCATTCCTCCTCATCACCAAGCTCATTGCCTTTCAATATAAAACGCTGTCACTGTTTTAACAAACAACACTGCAAGTCTGACATTCACGTCAAGCACTCAAGTTAGTGTTGGCTGTCACGTAAATCCTTGTCAGCTTCTAAAACAAGAAAAAAAGGTCATTTCCAACTCGAGACAGACTTAAATGCGTGTTACACACCTCATTGAAAAGGTAAGTTTCCTATCTGAGTGACAGAATTTCCCAAGGCAGAGTTTTAACATAAAACGCTCAACTTCAGGATTGAAACTATGATTTATTAAAGGTACAGTTTTACAGAATGTACTCTTTTAGTTTTTAGTTTTTTTTTTGATTGCAAAAAAGGAGGTAAAGTGATGAACTATGCCAAAAAAATGTGGGTGGTGGAGCTTTATGTCTGGTTCATGCTCAGAGAGACTAAATGAAATCACAATACAACACAGTTGTGTTGGTTTGTTATTACAGCAGAAATGTTTACTGGAAAAATGCTATTTATTATACAGGGGATACTGGGGCACTTTATACTTCAGTAAATAATTTTCAGGGTGGGTTTTAATTTTTGGCTACAAAAAAATTAAAAAATAAAAAAAATTTTAATAAATAAATACAAAAATAAATAAAAATATTGAAGATTTCCACTAGGGCTGCCCTCGACTAAAGTTTTTCTGGTCGACTAGTAGTCATTCATTTTAAGCATTAGTCGACTAATTGCACGTTTATTAATAAACCATTTAAATCATGCTAATGAGCCTTTAATTGCCTACATAGCCTAATAAGTGCTCAAGCACACACATAAAGCTTGCCACAGCACACCACAGAAGTAATGATGATGAATGGGGTCAGGAAAAACGTCTAATTTAAACTGCATAAACATTTACTAATCTTGGTTTAAACTAGTGTTTTCGGCTTAAGAGATGAATTCGGTGACACTGACTCGTCATCTCCACAGTAGTGGATGCGCCTGCTGGCAAACTTAATACAGATACAGAATCTGAGAATTTTTTTTTTTTTTTTTCAGATTTGAATTGTTTAAAAAATTATAATAAAATACGTAAATAAGTAAATATTCTAATTTACAACATTTGTGAACTGTCTTTAAAACCAACACACAAAACACTGTTAGAAAACAAATCTGTATAGACAACTAGCCCTGGTCTCCCATATGTGATAAGGTACATGATGTTACAAAATTAATTTACAAAGCACAATAAAAATAACAAATATTGAGTTGTATTGTACAACCCAAATACAAAAGAAACAGAACAGTCAGAAATTGAAGGGCAAAAAAAGTGTTGAGCTTGAGCTCTATCATTACATATTTTGTACTTTTTTGCTTCCTAGTTTATCAAATTATTATTTTCAACTACTGTAATGACAAACCATTTCATTAACGTCTTCATTTGAAATTGTCATGTATTGAGTGCATCAGTTACACATGTTTTCTTATGGATCCCAAAAGACTGCAAAGCTATAATACACAACAAATATAGAAAACTTAGAATATAATTTGAAAGAATAGACTTTCAAAAAGTAGTTTTGCTTGAGGAAATTAATTTCCTCACAACAGACAAAACAATATTGAAAATATTTTTTTTCTTCTTCTTCGTGTGTGTGTCTGTCTGTCTGTGTGTGTTAATTTGGAATGCTTTAGCAACTCATTAAGTCCAATAACACAGGATTAGGACCAGAAAAAAGGATTCTTCCTTTTTATATGCATAATGTAAACACTTGTTACATTACAAGTTTTTGTAATGATTTTGTAATTAAAAAGCACGTAGGAAGATTATTGGATTGTATGATGTTATCACTGAGACTTGATAAATTGTGTTTATCGCAGGGGCGCGGGAAGGTGTTTTCAGTTGGGGGTGCTGTGTGTGTCCGTGTTGGGTGGGGGGGGGGGGGGAGGTCCACCTCATGGACAACTCCACAAAGCACTACAAGTGCGTCGATATGAACACTCGTTTAAGTGGCATCCACACTGGGAAATTTGTCTGCATATCACATTTTTGAAATTAATGATAGTAGCTGATTGATCTTGGGGGTTGGGCTGGGTCCGCTAGTCCACATGTGAAAACAGGGGGTGCTGCAGCCCCCTCAGCACCCCTACTTCCCTCTACTTCTCCTGGTTTATTGATATCAGTCTTTGAAAGAAATTCTCAGAGCAGATATCCCTCTGATTTTGTTACTGTATGCTGAGAATTTTGATGTCCACTTAAGGTTTCACTTCCAAATTTAGCCGATGCATTCACACAAAAGCTTCTATGTAAATTGTACCCTTTTTAAAAGAAAAATAAGTAAATTTTCTTCCATTCAAGCATCTCTGCAGCCATAATTAATCAAATATTATAACAAACATTGTAGTGCAGTGAAAGAAGGGGATTCAAATATGGCCTGCAGATGTACAAAACGGAGATTAGATTTTGATTAAACATCTGGGCTTTGTTCCTTACAGAAAGATCTAAAAGGGGGTTTACAAACCAGTATAATATTATTATTGTCATTCATGTGAATTTGCATGTACATATACAAATACAACACAATAAGAGAAAACATACAAAACAAACACCAACAGGGAGGTTTTAAATCACCCTGAAGGGGTTTATTTTTTGACTGTACAATATTCTGCTTTTATTATGTGGCCTTTTGCCAAATAAATAAACAAATGGAGGGGAAATATTGATTTGAGACTAAATTATTTCATAATGAGAAGAAAACGAGTGATGGGTGATATAAGAGAGATGACACTAGAACTGCTAAGCAAGAAATCAGTTGTTTGAAACAACAGTCAATTGCACAATTTAGAACATTACAAAAATACCTGCAGAATGCTGCAATAAAATTATTACAATACATATAAATATTATGTGGATAAACATAAATACGCATGCATGTTTAACTGTGTAATTGTGGGTCTAAAATTGAATTATGTTCTATTTGTTTTTTGTTTTTTTTTCTGAAAAGGTGATGCACATAAACATGTATAGTCCTTACTGTAAACTTACTTTTAAATAGAGTTTTTAGAACACCCACAAAAATGCTGGAAAGTTCCTGTGTTGTTGCCAATAAAGCATTAAAAATAATAATAATAAATTAAATAAAAGGACCAGGTCAGCCATTTGGAAACAAGCAAGAGCAAAGAGGTTCAGTCGAAGACAGATGTAAAGAAATGGCAGATGTTTATTCTCATGGTTACCCTCAAGCTGTACACAGAGTCCGGCCCCATTAATGCCTCATGACGAAGACAGAGAGGAACACTATCATACAATATTAACACTAGCTCGGCCGCATGGCTTGATGAGAAAAGACGTGCCATTGTTGCCTTCCTGAATAGGAAGGACATCAGGGATTGCTTTTGGAAAAAGTTTGCACATAGTCACCTGCATGGGCGTCGCTAGGCCATTTTTAAAATGATTACTCAGCCCCCCTAAAAATTTAGCGATTAGCTACATAAACTGTACACAAATTCATGATCGCCCCAGTCCCCTTTAAATTTCATATGAAAACGGCGACAGACTTCGATCGACTCTTTCAGCGCATTCTTTTTCAATCCGCAGACTGCGGTTGCGCAGAGCGAGAAACAGAAGACAAGGTGTGTGTTTAACGATAGGTTGTTATAATATCTGCATCTCATTATACTAATTTTGTATGAAATCGGACCAATGCAGTTCACTTTTGGTACCGTGTTGGGTTGCCAATGCAAATATGCAATACAGTGGAATACTGCACTTTTTGGTATATAAATTTAGCATACCACCCCTATTGTCAAACTGATTTTTATATATATATATATTATATATAATATATATATATATATACCTCATGGGGATGAGCCCACTAAAATGAAAATCCTAGAATCGCCCCTGGTCACCTGCATGCTCAAATTTATGTTTATCACCAAACTGTCATCATTATAAATGAGGATGTTTGAACAGATGGTGGCTGAATCTAGTTGCAAATGATTACTAATGAAATCTCAGTCAAAGTAAACAATAAAGTTCACAGAATCAGAACATTTTTGCTCACCCTATGTCATTTCAAACCCATTAGCGGCATGTTTGTCATGAAATACTGAAGGAGAATTTCTGAGGATGTAACACTATTTATTTGACGGTTTTCAGTGAAAAGCAACTTCAATTTCAGTTTGTTTCTCACACAAAGCTATATATAACTAAAGAAGACTTGGAGAATATGGTATTTATGTTGTATGGACTACTTTTATAACACTTATTTTTCTTCTTCTTTTTCTTTTCTTTTTGTTTTTGGAGCTTGATAACCATGGTTTTGATTATTCAGATGTTCTGCAGAATACACTGTAAAAAAAAATTAAAAATATATATTTTTAATGATTTTTACTGACGTGTCATTTCAAACCCATATGTTATTATTTTGTCATGAAACACGGAAGGATAATTTCTGAGGAATCATATTTGTCATCTTCATTGACGTCAAACATGGTGTAACGCGTCAGTGCCCCATGTTTTGAATAATTTCAGTGAACAGTAACTTTTCACACAAAATAAATTAATTAAATACAAATTTTCTGACACTTTTAATGGTGTTTTTGTCCTTTTTGGAACTTGACAGCCATGGTTATGATCATTATCATTTTCTGAATTACATAACAGTCTAGACTATGAAAGAAGATTTTTCCAAGTTGTAAGCAAAACAATGATCACTAGTATGTTTTATAAAAAATACTATTTCAGTCTTTGCTAATTCTACTTCAAACATTTCACGTTTATTTCAATCTTGTCATTTTTACCCACTCTTATGTAATTTCAAACCCATATGCTGTTATTTTTGTCATGAAACACAGAAGGAGAATATCTGAGGAATCTTTTATGGCATCTTCAATTACATCAAACCTGGCAAAAAGTGTCATTGCCCCATTGTTTTCGAAGATTTCCAGTGAAAAGCGACTTCAATTTCATATTGTTCCTCTAATATGACTTCAGAAGACTCAAAAATAAAACAAAGATGGAGTATGTTTTAAAATAAAACGTTTTCAGTCTTTCTACTTCACATTTTAAAGTTTTAACTCAATGTGTTGAGTGTCTTTGTAATTATTTGTTAAATGTACTAGCAATTTCGGAGTTAAAATCCTTTCAAATTAAATCCTACACTTTTATTCATTCATTCATTCAATCATTCATTCATTCATTCATTTATTTATTTTTTCAGTGTACAGGTATGGAAAAACAGGAGTTTGCGTAAAGAAATTGGTAAACTATCCCTTCAACTGTATAAACCAATTATTCTATAGTATAAACTAATTAAAATAACACATTTATAATTTGATTAAAACAAGCCTTTATAGAGAGAACAGATGACATATAAAAATAGATTATTCATGAAATGCATTTCAGCCCCTGCGGTGCTATTCTTATATCCATAAGCGTGATGCTATACTGTATGTGTTTGAATATTTAAGAGCTTTATAACTCTCCAATCACAGTCGACCCATAAACAGTGTGATAGAGTGCATCACTAGAACCAGAGAAACAATTATATTTAATTATGTAAATAGCTGAATCATCCAATACAATCCAAAGAGGAACGGAAAAGGCAGCCTGGTCAGCAGATATTTTGAAAGGTGCTGGAATATCTCACTCTTGAGAGTTGCAGCATCACAGCTTGATTTTCACAGTCACAATCTCCAGAGTTAATTGAAGTCAATAACATTCAGCCCCCGGGGGGTGGAATTTAAATGGTTTGTTGCAGGTGAGTAGTTTAAATGCTACAATACTTTGATTTATACTCTCTCACTCTTGTGGAAGAAAAATTCTATGGCACAAAGCAAATTGCACAAAGGACAGCGGTAATTGTGGTCACAGCATTCTTGTACAGCATTTCTATAGACACAAGGAAACATCGATATCAATTTGACAGAGTTCAAGGAAAGACGGCTTGTACCGTGCACACAATGTAACAATGCTACAAACAACTTCAATATCACTCACTCATTCAGAAAAAAATCACCGTATGAGATACAAAACAGGCGATAATTAGTTGATAACATGAATAAACCCAGATGAAAAGACCTGGATGAATTTGCAGGCTTTGTTCGGCGCTGCTATAAGCAGGATAATCAGGTGATAAAGACAAAAATAAAGCTTTGATATCAGACTCAAATTGAAGTGTCAAACTAAGAAAATAAAGTACACCCTTTGAGCAACACTCTTTTGTGCACTAGTTCTCAATTGGAGGATAAATAACTTTGCTGTCATAGTTGGAAACACCTTTGGGTAATGCTGGAGTTGAGGTGGCAAATCTACTACAAACTTTATAACAGATCCAAACAGCTGTGACAGCTAATTCTGCTGCTCAAATAGAAATATAGAGGTAATAGAGAATGAATTATTTATTTATTTATTTGTTTGTTTGTTTGTTTGCAGTGTAATTGTGGACTCAAAGGCTAGAAGCAGTCTTCAAAATAAGGGGTCTTTGCATCTGTATGGTCCTATGGAGAACCTGTAACATACATTGCACAAAAGCTTCATTATAGTAAACAAAACAAGTTATTAAAATGTTGTTGTTTTTTCACACTAAGAAAAAAATAGTTATTTTAGGAACTGTTCATTGAAATGTTCTTTAAGGAACCCCTGAATCACTGTGAAACCCCTTTTGGAAACGACATTTTTAACAGTACTGAAAGGAAACACAGAAATCCTTCTATTTCCTGATCAAGCCAGGATTTTAGTAGGCCAAGCAAATTAATACATTTGTTAATGGAAATAACATTAGGTTAATGCGTGTTTGCATGTTTAATTTTAATGTCCCAGTTATGTCTTTTCATCAAGATGAAAAATTTTAAAAATTAAAATTAAAAATTTTGGCTGTCAAGTTCCAAACATTAAAAATGTATTTTAAACAGTAAATTACTTTCCAAGTAAAGGCTAAATTGCATCATATTCACAGCCTCTCTCTGGTGAAAGCATCTTATAATTATTACTATTAAGTAATTGTTTGTAGTTTTAATAAACAGTTGTGCTCATCATTTCACCTCTTGCAGAATCTGTAAGATGTTTAGCATTTAAAGTATGTTAGATAAAAAAAAAACGAAAAATAAAAAAACACTATATATTGACCATTATTTTATTTATATATTATGAATTAGATGAAATTATTTCTTCAAAACTATGCAAATATTTTATAGTGTAATCATTTTTATTATGTATTAAACGTATTTCTTATTACTTAGTTATTATTTTGTTTACAATGTTCTTATATATATATATATTATATTATATATTATAAGATTATATATATATATATATATATATTATGATGGTTTATGATATATGTATGTGCATACAAACATCTTGATTAATGTGTCTCTTTTTATGTCTTATGCTTGACACAAGAGTTTCCAGGTTTGTTTTGGAGCAGATGGTAGCAACTCGTTCCATCCCATGCTGCTTCATTTCTGAATGGATAAACACCAGTCACAGTGTTTGTGCTGTGAGTGACTTCTACATTGATAAATGAGTGAGGAACCCAGTCTCCTGCAGATAAGACTGCTATAAACGCACCACTGACACCAGTCCACTTATCCCACAAGCTTCCATGGATATGGGACAAGGTCTTCCGTTTATTTTTAAACTTACAAGATCTTTCCAATCCTGAAGCTAGCTGTCACAAATTACGTTCCCTAGTTCCTTATAAACACACAGGCATTCTTAAAAAATCATTATGTGTGATGAATACATAGATGAACCTGGACTGAAGGGTTGAAAATAACCCAGTTTTATACTCATACTATTGCATCACTTCTGTGTTCCTCAAAATAACAAGTTTAGGCCTACGATGAAGACAATAGGGAATCATTAGAGAGCTTGACTACTGCTGCATTTTGTGTTGTCTGTCCAACTGCTGGGAAGTAATTCAAGTAGTTCTGGTGACATAAATAACAAGGATTTCAGGATGCTATTGTCCCAGAAGAAAAAAAATAATAATAGCAAAATGATTTATAATTTAAAAGTTCAAAGGTTTGTACAGCACTAACTGCTGGATTTCCAGACAGACTAATCTTGAAATAAATTGAATTGGCAATAATGATGCATTGCAAATTATGTTAAGTCGTACTGTCTACACTTTTAACATAATTTTATAAATAATATAATCAGGACAATATGTCTGCAATAAAATACATTTTAGATTTAGGTTTTAGTTTAATTGTTCTTTATTTATTTTTATTTTACCAGCAGGTCATCAAATTATATCATCAAATTACGTGGGTATCCTTAGGAAGCGGTGGCAATGACATATATTGCACTTTTCGTTTTAATGCACCAAAACATTACGAAAATACTCTCACTTCCTGTTTCGGGCTGCATCTGTTAACGTCAAAATAAAAGTTTGCAACAAAACTTAAAAATAAATAAATAAATAAAAAAATCTAAATTCTGTTAACTAGGGATGCACCAATACCGATACTGGTATCGGTATCGGGCCCGATACTGAGGTCCTGTACTCGTACTCGAACTTGTTAAAATGCCCCGATACCAAACGCCGATACCACACAGCATGTGATAAGTGCCATATTCAGACAAAGAGACACAACAACAGAACAACAGACAGCAGCATGGAGTTATTAGAGATTAAGGATGTATACAAAGTATATGTATGCAATGAATATAACGTTAAACATTCAGTATTAAAGCCTGTATAGCTGATGTGCGCAAGCTAAGCAAATCATGCTGAGTGGATTGAGCACGCGGCGGAGCAGATGCGCGAGCTTGTCGAGTGAATATACCTTTCTCACAGACATCACTGGACCGTTTTAGTCAGTCGGAGATGTACAAAAACAAGTAAACTAAAAAAAAAAAATGACAATTTAATTAACGGTAGGAGAGAGGAGATGAGAGAGAGATGATCCGAGGAGAGAGAGAGAGAGAGAGAACGAGAATGATGAGAGTTCTGGGAGGAGAGAGAGGAGAAGTGAGAGAGAGAGAGAGATAGAGAGCTCGCGCAATTCTGTTGTGTGATCTTTGATGTTCACTTAGCACACGCATCATTTGGATTTAAACTCAATTGTAAAAATAAGACCATTTATATGGGCATTCACTATAAAAATAATTTATTTTCAACCTTAGGCATACACGACTTCTTGCCGAAAGTGAATCTAGCAGCCTGTGTGAAATACGCTAGGCTGTACTGTACTTGTCCCTCTCATTCTGCACCAGTACAAATACGTGTGCGCGGTGCGCGTATTTTGCTTGCTTCATGCGTGTTTCTGCATTATATGAGTGGATTTGGAATATAAATCGCAGAACGTTTCAGATGAAAAAATGCGACTTCTATTTCTAAATATCACAGTTAGGAGATTTATAACTAGTGGTTCCCTGCGTTATTACAGCAAAGTGCGTGATTACAGTACTAGGCCGCTGCAATGAAGCAGCTCTAATGCTATTAAATTAAAGATGATGTACCACAAAGCAAAAAAATTAACAGTGAAAGTAAAAAAAACTTGTAAAATACATTTTAAATGGGCATAATTAAGTGTGAAAATAAAAGAAGGATATACAGTCAAACCAAAAATTATTCAGAAACCAGATATAATTGTTGATATTTTTTTACTAGTGTGTGCAGGACACTATAGTTCATTTATGTAAGTGAGGATAGCAAAATAAAGTAAACTGTGACAAATCATACCCAAAAATTCTTCATACAGTGAAATACAAGTAAAATTTATACAAATTTGGGACCAAAAATTACTCAGATCGAGTCTGGGAAAAAAAAATTGAAGTGAGGTTGTCATGAAGCTGGGTGACAGCATGCCCAGGAGACTATATGCTGTCATTAAGGTTAAGGGCTGCCCGACTAAGTATTGATAGGTGTGTAAATACTGTCATACTAACAGCAAATTTTTTGGTTGATTGTAATCCATTAAATACCTTTCTATCAAAGTTATCTAACATTATCAAGCTGAATTTGTTCTGACACAGTTTAACTCTGAGTTCTTGTTATATTTTATTACCATTTTCTAAACTATAGAAAATAAACTGTAATAATGTGAGAAATGTTGAAGGTGTCTGAATACATTGTGGTTTGACGGTATCTATTTATAAAATGAAGTTAAACAACTCACAATTATACATACTCTTTGGGTTTCTGTACCAATATTTTAAAAAAAATGTACAAATGCAATAAAAATATTGGTATCGGTACTCTGTATCGGCAAGTACCAAAAATAAACGTATCGTAACGGGCGAGTATGGAAAAAGTGTTATCGGTGCATCCCTACTGTTAACGTATTTGTGCGTCTATTGGTCTGATGATCATATATCAAGTGTGGGTTTATTGAGTATTACCATTGGAATCCAAATTAAACACCAGGAGTTATAAGCATATAAATGTGACATTTATCCGTTTGTGGCGCTATAGAGTTTGAGATTTGCTTCCCAACAGTGGATACAAATGTTCCTACTGCTTTATTGACTGCCAGAAGAACAATAATAAAATCAACAGAACAATAGGAGCCTTCAGTGGCCCCATATATAACTTGATTTACTGGTATTGCAACCGAAACAACTTCAAACAGCATAAACTCTCCAGCTCGGCGTATTATTCAGTTTAATGAGGCACTGCTTTGACTGGAACCTGTTACCTTTGGAGTAATACATACATGATTTGTGTTTCGTCTTGTGAATGTTTCCCAGTCATCCATGCAGCTAAACCTCATGCAGCACTGAACACAATATAGCTCTGAAATTAGTATCAGATGCTCATAATTGCCCAAAACGGTATGAAAATCGCCGTGCGTGCTCATTGTTCTGGATGCCTTCAAGGACTCTCTCTTATGGTGCTTACCGATCGTATATACAGTGGGTACGGAAAGTATTCAGACCCCCTTAAATTTTTCACTCTTTGTTATATTGCAGCCATTTGCTAAAATCATTTAAGTTATTAATGTACACACAGCACCCCATATGACAGAAAAACACAGAATTGTTGAATTTTTTGCAGATTTATTAAAAAAGAAAAACTGAAATATCACATGGTCCTAAGTATTCAGACCCTTTGCTGTGACACTCATATATTTAACTCAGGTGCTGTCCATTTCTTCTGATCATCCTTGAGATGGTTCTACACCTTCATTTGAGTCCAGCTGTGTTTGATTATACTGATTGGACTTGATTAGGAAAGCCACACACCTGTCTATATAAGACCTTACAGCTCACAGTGCATGTCAGAGCATTTGAACTTTAAGGATTAATAAAGTCAAATTTAAGACATTTTAAGACTTTAAACTGCAAGAAAACACAATGATTTAGCAAATATGTTTAACCCTTAAATGCATGAATGTTGCACCAATCATCATATTGGGCATGCAATACATAACGTAAACTCTCCTGATATTTTAGTAACAATTACAAAGGAATAAATAAAGCATATTTTGTTACCTTTTTAAATGAAGGGTTCGACTTGAGCAGATGATTTTACCCTCACTGACATTGTCAGAGCGCACTTATTCAGCAACTGACTTCGCGATCTCAACCATATTCTCAAAACTATCGTTTTCAAATATTTTCATCGCTATTCACCACATCCACCATCAAATGACTGTGACACTTATATTTCATTGCATACAGTAATTGCTCTGCAGTAAAGCCAATCAAGTCAGTAAAATTTTTGCCAATGATATTTTGTTTTAAGCCTGTGGTAATTATGAGTGGAACATCACGTCGTCATTGTCTATGAAACGGTGACACACTGAGGAATAAAGGTGAATTGCATTTATTGAGTCATCAGATATTTAATTATTGTTGCTCAGAAAAAAATATATATTTACACTATTACATAGGCCTACCTCTGGTCGCTAGCGACCCTACACTTTTTACAAAAATAAAAAAATCAGAAAACAGACATTATTTTATAATTTTTTTTTATTATCTCTTCTTTAAGAAGAAAACATTGCAGTTTCCACAACAATATTAAGCCAAACTACTGTTTGCACAATGCAAAAAAAAAAAAAGCATATTACAATTAAAAAAGTATATTAAATAAACACTTTTTTAAACTTCCTGAAATCCTGAAAAACTGCATCAAGGTTTCCACAAAAAATAGGATTAAATACAAATAAAATTCAATTAAATTAAATAATGCAGCCTTGGTGAACAAAACAGACCCAAACTTATTTTAACGGCAGTGTATATTTACAGCAATATGAGCTAATTAATAAAAAATGTTGACTAAAACTGCTGATGTTTTCTATAGAGATGATTTAACCAGATCAAAGCAGATGATTTTTAATTAAAGTTTTGTGGGCCTCAAAATCAAAGGACAAGGCTGTTTTCCACAGCACATTTTTTATCGCATTACTCATTATATCCTATTTTTATCCTTCAATTGATGTGGTGACCAGTTCAATCTGAAAACTACTGTAAACACTGTCAGCGTCATGTCACATTTTTGGTAACGAAGTTTAAGATCTTTTTGGTGCCATGCTGGCATTTCCTGTGAACAGAGTGCCCTATTCATGAGATATTCACTTTGAAAAATTCAAAAGCCTCATCTTGATGTCAGCTGGGTGATGTAAGTGGATCAGTCTTATAAGATCATTGCTTCACCCAGACAATGAACATGCCCTGTAATTCAAAATCAATGAGTCATTGAAGCTTGAAAACCTGATGCTGGTCCGAGACAGTCGGATGAGCGCTGCCTAATAGACTGAACTGCAAATGATTGTTGGATATTTATTAGTGAAGTACATTTAGAAATAAATGTGAATTATTCATGTCATTCAGGCTTTAGGTGACCTTTTTCCAAACCACCAGCTGCTTTGGGAGACTAAAAGTGTTGCATGACACGAAAAAAGCCATGCTGTGATGCCCTGAACTCCCTGACAGGGGTCAGTTTCAGACGCTGGTGCTTCTACATGGGGGATAAACACATACGAGATGGGACAGTGGCAGTTAGATCTTTCTCTGTGTGTGTGTGTGCAAGGCTTTGTTGACCTCTGTTGACACAAAGATCCTTGTACGGTGTACCACTTCAAGGGCACTTTGATGCCAAACTCTGACAAGTGCACATTTCATTTTTGCATTAATTCCCCAGCCAGAATCCGAGTGACCACGGCTCGTCGTGAATAGCAATGTCATGCCTGTCAGACGAAGTAAAGACGAGCCAGTGGGATGATGGCTGATGTAACCTGGTGCCAATATAATTCACCGTCTAATTGATACAACAAGTTCTGCTCCAATCGGGGAGAACCTTGGGATATATGTACGCATTCATTTCACTGCGCAACAGGGGAACATATTAAAGCAATACAGCCATACATTATAGTAATTTTAACATGGTTGAGGGATGTACTGTGCCAAGTAAAAAAAAAATCAAACACAACCTCAAGAGACTTATTGCTGATAATGATAGCAACAGCAATTTGACAATATGCTGACGTAAATGATCACAATAAAAATGCACTCCTAAATAATTAATCAGTCCTAAGCAAGTATGTGAATGCATTTCACAACTTTATATTGCAACGCAAATATGAGTTGCATTTTCTGGGGTTAGCATAAATTGTCTCATTTATCGTCAGTTCTGTCTTTCAAGTCAAATTTCTCTCATGTCAAAACAACAATTTGAAAAGAATCTTGCTACTCAAGTCAGTTGAAGTTAGTAAAAGTGTATTATAATTTATTAATAGCTACCTGAAAATAATGTACATTAGGGAAAGTAAACTCCATCACCCTTTTGAGTTGAGGTTTTTTATTTTTTTTAAATAAATTAATATTTGTATTCAGCAGGAACAGATTAAATAAAGTCACTTATCAAGAAATGCTTTTTCAAAAGAAAAAAAAAGGATGTTCCTTTGAAATTTCTACTTTCTTATTAATAAAAAAACACGGTTTCCACAAAAACACAGAAAAACAGGAAAAGATCAAGAAAGTATTTTGTCACGCCGCATCCCTATACCATATTAAGCAACATAAATGTTTTCAACATTGATAATGATAAGAAATGTTTCTTCTGCAGCAAATCTGCGTATTATAATGGTTTCTGATGGATCATGTGACATTGAAGACTGGAGTAATGATGCTGAAAACTCAGCTTTGCATCACAGAAATACATTTTTAAATATATTCAAATAGAAAACAGCTATTTTAAATGGTTTTACAATATTATTTCTTAATTGTATTTGATCAAATAAATGCAGACTTGCTAACAGGTTTATTTGATTAAATCTTGTGAGATACACATCCTTTTTTATATACTGTATGTTCTGTGGTGGAAATGGGCTTCCATACAATATGCTGCTAAATGCAACTATAATGACATAGCACTCAAGACAAGACACACACTTCCACGTCACTTGCCTGTTCTGTTTCATAATGCATACATCTAACGGATATATGGGCACTGGGTTACAATTACACCTTCAAGCTTTGTCTACTCTTATGCCACCATTACATTCAACCATAACACCAGAAAAGCAATTATTTTAAGTGAAAACTCCTCAGCAGGCACAATTTTTTCACATATTGAAAGCAAAAAGTGAGAGTAGCCATTTCTACTCCATCTCCATTGTAAAAGGAAAGGTTTCTCACATCAGCGTCTTGAGGCTAAACATGTGGCCATAATTGATTTGCAGCACCTGATAGCTTTGGTCATGCTATCAACTCCACTTTAGAGACTTCCTCAGGGAAAAGCGCATTAGAGCAAGTTGTGATGCTTTAATTGATGCAGTTTCTTTCATTTTCAGATCTGTTTGTGTCTGTCTGTCCAACCTTTCACAATCGTAAACATGCTAGGTATTCATTATATATATATATTCAAAGAAATCTACTCTATTATCTTGTGATTGATCTCGCTACTAATTAGCATGGATGGAGTGAGTTCCCTTTCATGGGAACTTCGAACTGCGTCCTCTAGGGGTCGCTATGGGGAACGCCTCGTCGTGACCCGTGTCTGAAGCATACATTGAAAAAACACCAACTCGTTGGCCGGCGACAGCCATGACGTCACTACCGGTGCGACTACAGTATAAATCGGTGCCGGGAGCTACACAGCATTCTCTTCTTCGTCTTCATGGACTGTTCTGTTTGAAGCGTGCATTTTCAAGGAAAAAGTAAGAGCTATCTATTTATTATGGCGAGCACTAGTAGAGCATTTAGAAGGTGTGTGCATCCGTGTCAGCGCTATTTGACACCAGATGACACACACGATCTATGTGTTGTTTGTTTGGGCGAGGAGCACGCACGCGATGTCCTCGAGGGGGCAATCTGCGTGCACTGCGAGTTTTTTCCAATGAAAAAACTCCGTTCTCGTTTGTCTCTCTTTTCAAGTAAAAAGGGGCAGCCATCTGCTTCCCGCGATACAGGACCCGCCGCTGCTGAGGCACGGAGGAGAATGAGCCGTGGGGATCTCAGGTGGACCTAGCCGATGAGTTTAAAGAGGGACTTTCCTTCTCGCGCTCATCGGCGGGGGGCAAGAGACAGCCACTGGAGGATGATGTTATCTCTTTAACATCATCTGATCCAGGGACCAGTGCTCAGTTGGGCCCAGCCCAAACAAGAGCAGGAAATGGATGTGGAGAGCGAAGAAGCTGAGGCTGAGCCTTCTCAATCCTCCTGCCCTGCGTATGATGAGCTCTTAGAGGTTATGGATCGCGCCACGGCAAGACTTGACTTGCCATGGAAGCGCACTAAGGAAGTGGCGTCGCGAGGTCGTCTCGACGAACGTTATCTTTCTGGCCATAACCCTCCAGCTCAGGTGAGCCTTCCTTTCCTTCCTGATCTCCATACTGAGATCGAGAAGGAATGGAAGAGGCCGTTTTCCTCACGCATCCATCGGTTTCAGCATACCAGTTATGCGAATATCGAGGCGGTGCGCGAAAATGGCTATGAGAGAATGCCCCTTGTAGAAGAGACGCTAGCTAGCTATCCCTCTATGGGAGAGACATCATCTCTCAAAACTCCCTCCCTGCCATCCATGCCTCTTCAAGCTACATATAAAATGAATGGCAAGGCATACGCAGAAGCAGGTCAGGCTGCAGCTTCGTTGCACACCATGGCGGTGCTTCAGGCATACCAGGCTGACCTGCTGAAAGACCTGGATTAAGGCGGGGGGGGGCACGGGCGACCTTTAAGTCCTATAGGAGATGGCTGAGTTACGCCGCTCCACGGATCTTGCTCTTCGTGCTACTATGCAGGCTGCTTCTGCCATGGGCAGATCTATGGCGGCGATGTTAGTAACGGAGAGGCAGCTGTGGGTAACCCTGGCAGACATCGGGAAGAAAGAAAGGGTTTTTCTTCTCGATGCCCCGGTTTCGCCCTCTGAACTTTTTGGTACATCCGTTGAGACGGTCGTCGAAAAGTTCAGGGAGGCGAAGACGCGCTCAGCAGCCTTCAAAACCTTCATTCCACGAAGGTCCAGGTCTGAGCCCGAACAACCCAGGGGTCCTGGCCCGTCTCGATTTGAGGATCAGAGACGAGCACAGAAGGCTAGTGTCGCGACTCGCGCTCCTCCTCCGCCTGCGGGTAGGGGTAGGAAGTATCGTGGGTCGAAGGGAGGTAGGCAGGACCTGAGGGAGGTGATCCAGACAAGGCGTCAGCGCTTTCGTACGGATCAGAGTGATACTTAGGATACATTTACTGTCTTTCTCTCAGGGGTGTAACACTACTTTCTTCCCCTTACTACTTCCCCTGTAACCACCCATATCCTGCATAACAGTCTTCTTCTGGACCTATGATGTTTTTGGTTGGTTCTATGGTTAAATCATAGTAACCACCTTACTGAAGGTCCGGTCTAGAGGCTTTTCCGGACAGAGCTCCAACGCGGGAGCCGTGGTGGGTGAGTACGATCCATGTCTAAATATATGTATATAAATATATGTATGTGCTATGAAACTGGTGGTTGTGTGTACCCTTCTGCTAGTTTCTTTGCAGTGTTTCCCGTGATGGGTTCAGAAACCGGGTGCTCGACTTGCAGTGTCTATTTCACTCGTCGATATATGTCCAAATGGTAAGTAAGCTGGTTTTCGGCTTCATACTTCCTGGATCATGCGGCCATAACACAGGCTTCTGCGGGAGTTTTGTGATTATCAGGCCCCCGGTGTCACTGCAAAAAAATTCCTGGACGTCCGGGCTGGGGTTTACGCTTTCATGCTACCCTGACTGGTCTACCGTATCCGGGTCGCCCTGAGGGGTTCTTCCCGATCACCAGGATATCCCCTTGAGGCATCAACCCCCTCACCATTGAGGGTTATTGTGGGTATGGTGTTTCTTTCGAGCGTTAATCCTCTGAGGAGTTGGATTCCTCGCTCCGTGTGCTGTTCTCGTGGTAGTGTTTAGCAGTGTTCCCCTTTTATCAAAGGGTTACCTGGGATGAGAGTCTGGCTAGACGGCAGTATGGTTACCCCTCTGATTTTTCAATCATGCTGCAGGTTGAGCCCCCTCTCTTTGAGAGCTGGGTTTGTGCTCCCTCAGCAAAGTAAACTATTGCTAGTTGTTCCAGCTTTGGAACATGCTGTAGGTCGAGCCCCTTCTCGAATGAGAACTAGGTGTGTTGCTCACACAGCTAAGTAAATTATTGCTAGCTATTCCAGCATTGGAACATGCTGTAGGTAAAGCCCCCTTCTCGACTGAGAACTAGGAGTGTTGCTCCATCGTGAATAACTGCTAGCTGTGTCACCATGGAACATGCTGTAGGTGAGCTCCTCTCCATTGAGAGCTGGGAGGTTCTCCCCAGCGACAGATTACTGCTAGCCACTCCAGGCATTATAGCCGTAGATATGAGCGTTGGGGATACGCTATTTTAACTAAGGCGCCTTTTCAGGGTGCCAGGAGAAACCCTAAGAACGGTATGCAAGTTGGTAGGCACGTTATGCTTGCCCACTTTTCTAAGAATCACTAGCGGGTGGTAGTTGTGCACGTTATGCTTTGCCCACTTTTCTAAATCCACGTAAGTGTTAAGTGTGCACGTTATGCTTTGCCCACTTGTCTAAAAATCCTGTATGGTAAGAGCTACGCGCAAATACTTCGTGCTCTTTTTGAGTGGTTTAAAAACCCGGTTCCGCCTTGGGCACCACTCCTCCGATGTATCCTCTGGATACCTACTTAACAAGGTGTTGCTACTAAGGGTCTGTTGAGACAGTTCCTTCACCACATGCAAAGACAAACGTGCGGTAGCCCCCGTGTGACAGGCCAAGACTAGTATGATTCTAGGCTCTTTGTTTTCTTTTTGGTGATAGTATCCATTAAAGGAAATCTGTTTCTGATCCAAGCCTGAGACACCCGGGCCCAGGCGTCTGGCGCTAACAGGTAAGTATTGTGGGTATGTAGCCTAGGCCTTTGGCCGTAGGGAAAAACGTCACTGACAGCCGTCTAACGTCAAAGGGGCAACTCCCATGGCAATATGGTAAAGTTGGTACTTAGTGCTCGCCATGGTTCTGGCTTGCACTCCCCTCAGCATGGTGGCGGGGGTATACCGTTCCCATAGCGACCCATAGAGGATGCAGTTCGAAGTCCCTATGAAAGGGAACGTCTCAGGTTACTTATGTAACCATGGTTCCATGAGTAGGGAACGAGACACTGCGTCCTCTAGGTTCTTGCCATGCTGCGGACGCAAGCTACAGACGAAGAAGTGAATGATGTGCGCTAACGGCGCCTATTTTGTACTAGTCGCGGCAGTAGTGACGTCATGGCTGTCGCCGACCAACGAGTTGGTGATTTTTCAATGTATGCTTCAGACACGGGTCACGACGAGGCGTTCCCCATAGCGACCCCTAGAGGACGCAGTGTCTCGTTCCCTACTCAGGGAACCATGGTTACATAAGTAACCTGAGACGTTACTGTGTATCTGCACCAAAGTGTGACAGCTATTATTTATGTAGGACATGTTAAATCAAAGCCAATTACGTGCAGAATGAGGGCATACTTATTAAAGCAGACATGTATCTCGTGTATACAAAAGATCTAGAGATTTACAGTCACAAAGGTAAAATGGGTATGCAGAGCTTTGGAAAATTAACTCTATTCAAGAATACATATTAATTGTTGACATCCTTGAAGCAAATCATTTTATGTTATAAGTGCACAGTTAAGATTTTTCAGAGAAAAAAAATAATTGGACTAATGGAAACAAGTTAGATATAAATAGAATAAAACCTGTTTCTAAAACTCACAATCAATCATCAATGAATAACTCATTCAAACCTTAAAAGTATGTCTGCTCACCCTTGTCCCAAATCTGTAGCAAACAATCATGAATACAGCTTGTGTACTACTTTACAAGATTTTCAAAAACGATATTCTTCATAGTTGAAGTGCCAGATTGTGTGTCAGACAAGAGGCCAATGGTTCACGATATCAAACTTTGAAATCTGATGGGTGTGAATAAGATTTATGCGTTTATTTATTTATTTAGGCTATTTATTTAGAAAGTAAGAAGTACACTGAAAAAAGTGTATATGCCTTGTAATTACTCTAAAGAACATTTTATACTTGATCTGACTAAATAGTAGCTAGTAACTAGTAACTAAAAACTAGTCAAATATTTAGTTAATTGGAAGTAAAATTAAGTTTTGTTGGTGTAATTTAAACTATTTGCTTCACATCAAATTAAGAATTTAGCTTTCTGTGAAAACCACGTGACCACTGATGTCATCGATGTTCGATTCCAGAATTTTCTGATCGGCAGCCATTTGTTTTCCCGCATCAAGACCGCAGCTGACACGTAATTCCATAATATTGGTAAGTAATTATACAAATAAGTTTGAGTTAATTGTTACTACAGTTGATATACATGTAACTTTTTATGATGATTTTATCTAGGTTAACTGCTTAATGGGTGTGTTTTGTCACATGTCCACGCATCTGTCATGTGCGGGTGAACGTTATGACACATATCAGTGCTTGAAGTGGACCGGTACACAGTAATAGTACTTAGCGAGGCACCTTTGCCATGTTGGGAACTCAGCGTCAAAGCATCAGTGTCTTGTGAAATAACAGTATATAAATCACACTACCAGGAGGGGTCAGCTCTCATCTCGACAAATCACGTGAATGAATGCAAGCAGAGTCGGTCTACCGCAGGGGTTGTCGCTTTTCCACTATCTGGCCAGTGCGAGCCAGGGCTAACGAGCCGGCGGGGCCAATGCTGCTCTTCCACTGTCGGACCAGCGCCACTCTAAATACCCGCCCTTAACACGCCTCTCTGAAGCTAATGGCACACAGCATCATTTCACCAGCGAGGGGATAAATAAATGAAAACTATCGCAAAACGAACTTGACAAAAGTGGACGTTTCGTCCTTAAAGATTTAAAAAGTCTACAGCATTGATATTTTACCAATGATTTATGATTAAAAAAAGTTACAGTGACAGTAATTTATTACTTTGTGTCAGAAGTGTGCATCAGTGATGCTAAATCCAACTAATATGTTTAATTATTTTACATAAAATGAGAAAACACTTGTTCAGTCACGGCTGCTCCATTTATTTTGTAATCACAAAAATGCGTAAAACTACGCAGTCCATTTAAGTCCAAAGGCATACACGTATAACACAATAGAAAAACATTGATAAACCCATGTTTGCGTCAACTTCTTTAGAAAGATGGAGAATTCATATACATTTTCAAAGAAATAATATAATGTGAGGATGTTTGGGCGCTGTCCTGTTTCACTATATGCTACTGTTATCCTTTCAGCCAAATTGTGTGAGGTACACTGTAACTTAAATACTTAAAAAAATTAAAAGCAGGTTTTTGCGATCACATAATTTTAAACCGGTAAACTCCTGGAAAGTCCAAGGATCCAGTAAGCAAAATCAAACAGTTGGACAAAACAGCGCTGATGCAGAAAAAAAAAACATGGCCAATTTCAGAGATTGTGGAGAGAATAGTGACTCATGTCCAGATGTCAGTAAATTATTCTTTCATATTGTGTATTTGGATTAAAAGCAAGAATGTTTTATAAAGGACGCCGGCTGGCTGAGGTGTTATGCAGTGGTAAGAAGTTTAGCTATTCTGGATGTATCCAGTGAAGGTTAAGTGGTCTTTGAAGTCTCATGTGG
The DNA here is from genome assembly GCA_018155175.1 of Sinocyclocheilus anophthalmus. Taxonomy (NCBI): domain Eukaryota; kingdom Metazoa; phylum Chordata; class Actinopteri; order Cypriniformes; family Cyprinidae; genus Sinocyclocheilus; species Sinocyclocheilus anophthalmus. The sequence goes on from JADLZN010004999.1 coordinate 166,380, forward strand.
TCCTGTTTGGTACCGCTACAAATGTTCTGTATATCAAATTTTGTTATTTGTATGAAAACTTTGTAATTATGATAGAATACTAAATATGAAAATTAAAACAAGAAGTTAATTAAAAAAAAACAAATATTATAATAACCAAATAAAATAAAATGGGGGAGGGGGGGGGGCGGCTTATAAAGAAGAGCACCTCTTCGCTGCTACTCTCCTCCGGTAAGGTGCTTGCTGCTCTTTTTAGCTGCTTATAAAGAAGAGCACCCCTGCCTTGTCATGTAAGTGCTGCTGCCCCAGTCTCTGTTATTCCAGAAGGATATGTTTCTTTCAGAATGCCATCAGTTGTGGTTTGGGCGATTCTGGCCTATCGTTGTGTTGGGGGGGTTATTATTGCTGCTCTCCCTGCTCATTCATGACAGGCTGCATGGATGGGCAGGGAGTTTTTTGCCCAGAACAGAAACATACCACCAAACCAAACTTTATGCTAAATATCTATCATTTTGACGATAGTGGTCCTGACAGAAATCAAGCGTAGCGTTAATTCTGGCAGGTCACGTTAGTGAAGTTCGCATCAGCTGACCTTCAGCTGATCCTCATCTACCTATAGGAATATGACACCTATCGCAGCATTCCTATATAAGCTCAATTCAGTATTATTCAGCAGCTTTTCAACTTGCTCAGGAGCAAATTACCCTCCTCCATCCCCAGCTCCTCCTTTCGCCACAGTCAGGACTTGGCTTTCTGATATTCCTTGCTAATCAGACTCCTTTATCTTGAATAAAGTGTTACACTGAAATATCACAGTACATTAATCTATCTGCCTTGTTCTGTTACATAGGGGGGTAATTGTGCTTTCCTTGCTCATTAATGAAGGCTGCATGGATGAGCAGGGAGTTTTTTGCCCAGAAACAAACATACGCCAAACCAACTTTATGCTAAGTATCTAGCATTTTGACGATAGTGGTCCTGACAGAAATATATTTTTTAAAATGAATGCAAGTTCATCTGAAATGTGAGTGGCTTTTTTGAATGGCACATGGACGTTAAATTTCTTGGATGAGCGTTATATTCTGGAATGTTATGCTTTTATTAAGCCATGCGGTTTTAAAGCAGTTTTCACTATTAACTGTTGTAAATTCTTCCTCAAATTTCTATGCAATGCTAAAAGTGGAAATTATGTCACTGAGTGATGAAGATTTCACTTTGATGTAATAAACATTTTGAAATGTTTGAGTATAAAAATGCTTATTTTTTTCCCAAACAGTATGTGACGAGTGGGGCGGGGCAGAGAACCCTGGGAGCGGAGCGAGGCTAGTGGTGTAAATGAGAAATGAGCGACACCTGCAACACTCACCGGTCTCGAGTCTCACGGAGGAGTTCCGGAAGGATAAAAGGAGGAGTGAAGACAGTGCAATACGAGAGAGGACCAGGCATGGACTATCAGGTTTGTGTGGTCGTGTAACAAACGTTTGTAGGTCGGAAGAAGGAGGCGGGAACCGGCGAACATTCAAAGAAACTTAATAATAAAATACACTAAAAACCGAGCGACAGCCCTCGCGTACGACTGCGCGACAAAACGAACCCAAAAAACAAAAATAAAAAAAAAAAAAAATCCAGGCCTGGTTCTACTCTCGTCTTCCCTGGCGTCCCTCCCTTTTTCCTTCCGGAGCTCCTCCGTTGGACTTGAGACCGGTGAGTGGCGCAGGTGTCGCGTATTAGCATTTACTCCACCGGCCTCGCTTCGTTCCCAAGGCTCTCGGCCCCGCCCCTCTCGTCAAATACCCCCATCGCTCCTCGCAAGCCGAGGGGTACCCACGAGACTGGGCTCTACTCCCCCCTCCCCCCCTCCCGGGGGGAGCCGATCACGGCGGCCGCGGCGTACTTGGGGGTAAGGACAGACAGACGAGGCGAGAGAAAAGGAGACGGAAGGATGAGGAGAGACAGAGACGAGAGAGGGAAAAAAAAAAAATCTTGTTCCGATTCCCAGACACACTGCCGCTCGGCCCCCCACCAGCTGGGTAAACTCTTCCGCGATGCCCGGTGGACGGCGACGGCTCCTCCGCGTTCGGGCAGCCGGCAGGAGTCCCCCGTTCCCTGCTCCTCCCAATCATGGCGGATGGCAGCAGGCTCCAGCCTTAGGCGAACGGCGGCGACTCCTCCGCTCTCTCACGGACGGCAGCCGTCCCTCCACATTTCAGGCAGCCGGCAGCGAGTTCGTCCGCTCCCGGCAACTCACTCCAGCCCACCGCCTCGAGTTCAAAAAGAAGATGGCTTGGATGTGATGGATCCAGAATGATTTTCTGAGCCCTTTTCCTCAAACCCTCTTTCCCCCCAGTCTTGAAGCCCCCTTAAATCAAAAACGATGATTGCCTGATCACGGATTGTGTATCATCGATCATCATTTTTTGATTTACTATTGAACGTAGAAAAATGAGACCGCTCTTTTTTTCTTTTTTTCCCCAACACCCAACAAACGAAAATTCAGCTAAATGTTCGTTCATGGGGGGAAAAATGAATAAACAGCTTGAATATCAAGTGGGCGGGAATTAAACGTCCCTTTCTGCTTATTGGTCAGCCGAATATCAAACCGTGCAGTCATCAGTTCTTCCGCAGTATCACGAAGCAGAATAATAGTCCTCCACTGCTGAAGTCCTACGGATTCTTAATGCATTTATTGCATCCCTTTATATTTTTTTCCTCAAACACACAGGTCCTGCCTGCTCGACACAATCATACTGGGGCGAGTCTAGCAGGGTCTTCTGTGAGATATCCCCTCTTCTTTGGGCCTCAGCTGCGGGGCCTGGCGGCGCTCTGCTCGCCAGCGCAGATACCCCAGGTCCTCCGCTCTCGACTGAGAGCTCCCGAGACACCCTATAGCGCTGAGTAAGTCGCTCCAGTAGTTAGCTCGAGACCACATCACTCCACTCACCTTCGTCAGCGTATTGTGAGCATCTCCTTTCCACAACGCCACAACGGCACGACTATCACTTGGCTTTGCCGGTCCAGTGAGTGGTGATAAGGAGAGGACCCTACCCCGCACCGTGATGTATATCTAAGGAGTGACAGTTCGCTGCCCAGTACAGAGATCGAGTAGAATAGTGGTCCACTTCCGCTAGGAATTATCTGTTATTCTATCCGAACCGCCGTATCTTCATGTGTTGTGTTGTTCGTTCCCCTACACAGAGAGTTGATATCTATGAAAAACACATAGAGGGATAAGAACAAGACGACTTGTGCGCTGCCGACACCATACATGATTTTCATCCACACCACATACTACATAAGCAGGAGACAGAGTTACCCAGTGTGTAGGCATCCGAGAATGCCAACTTAACGTCCAATAAAAACTGCAGAATGTTGGATATACGACCGGAGATGCATAGGAGTATTTTACGATGATTCTTGATATTGCATCCAAAAAAAATGCATCCAAACAAAAAAAACTAAAAGTCACCCTCTATGCATTAAAGATGTGGCGTGCCAGCAGGACATTTGTGTTAATGAAATAATAAGCCTTAGAACAACACACTCTAGTTCACACAGTTCCAGTAAATTGTGATGGGTTAAATAAACTCAATAAGCAGTCAGACGCGACTACAGTCAAGCGCAGACCTGTATTGAAGTGCACAGGAAATAAGCAGCTTAAATTTTCATATTTAAAGCAGTTTAAATTAATTTTAGTACTGATTGATGTTCACTTGGATTATTTTTTTTTCCCATCGAGGGGAAATAACTTAATACTTTGTCATTTATAGTCGTATGGTAAAATTTATATTTTTTATTGTGTAACGTTACGTTCAAAATAACTACAAAATGTCATGCCTTAGACAAATAAAAAGAACAACAGAATGCACTGCTTTAGCACGTCTCGGTCTCCTTGAGCATCCTTCCGGCGCATGCCACAAACATGAACCACAAGGAATACTCATCTTTTAAAAGGCTTCAATTAGATTATTTTACATTAAATGCATCATATAAGTCACTTTGTAATAAATCACAGTAGGCCTATGTATCTTGATAAAAAAAGCGACTTTACAGTCTGGTAATACTTTAGGCTATAGGCTATTATTTCTCGGACCCCCTATCACTTTAAGAACCGCTGATCTACACAGAAGAAAGACCTGTCTAGGCTCTGCCCCGGTACGAGTTGTGTCGAGCTATTCATTAGTCTGTTTGATGAGAAAAATATGAAATTGATAAAATGGGTTATTAATCCGTACAACTGCAGCAGCGGAGGACTATTATTCTGCGGCGTGGTACAGCAGAAGAACTGATGACGGCACAGTTTAATCTTCGGCTGACCAATCAGCAGAAATGGGCGTTTAATTCCCGCCCACGTGTAGACATCGAATATTCAAGCTGTTTATTCATTTTTCCAACCATGAACGAAAAACTAAAATTTAAGATGAATTTTCGGTTTTTGGAAAAAAAACGAAAAAGGAGCCGTTTTCTCACTTTTCTTCTTTCAATAGTAAATCAAAATACGAATGATCGAATGATACACGGATTTGTTCAGTTTTCACCCACCTGTTTACGTTCACTTAATCCATAACCGACTGTATTTACACGAGATACTCTACACAATAGACATTTGGACTGCTGTGTGTGTATTTGAGCACTAAGAACTGATCGCGCACTGTATATGAGAACTGAAGAAGTGGAGCGTGCGTGAGAGAGAGCACCGCTATCAGCGCGATTCTGCCTATCACGCCTTCACTAACTTTAAGTTAATCGAAAACGAATAGTGACTTCTGGGAAAAACGGGATGTCTGGTCACCTTATCCCTAACCCTTCAGGTGCTGAGACCATTGTTTCAGATCGCTAGTTCGCGTTTTTGTAGCCTATCCATCCACTGCAGCTTCCATAGTGAGATTAAATATGCAAACGCCCCTTATCCGATTGCATTCCAATGACAGGGATGCACATTTTGAAGGACAAGACAGTAGCCTATAGGATTTATTTTGAATGTCCAGTAGTCCTCATGTAACATTATAGTCCCGTCTTCTCTTGTTAAAACTACTTACGCTCAGGGGCATTTTTGTGTATTTTCGCCTAAATTTCCACATACCCAATTTCAAATGCTTACCCTACACACATACAATGAAGGAAAAGGAAAAAAATGGTTTCATTGTAAAGAAAACACTTTGAACTACAAAATATGATTGTAATTATATTGTAATAAATAACATTATATATGTTTTAAATATTACAATAAAATAAAAAAAAACGTAGGCGCTTTTTGATTTTTTTTCAGAATTTTTTTTTAAAAGTCTGTTATTCACAGGTTCTATTTGCTCCAGCTCCCTGCAACTTATATTGTTTGATTCCACTAGGTGCCAAGATGTGCCAGAAAAATAATCTTTCAAATAACAGCTTCTAAACAGGAGTTATTGAATTATAACCGAAGGGAGTACAATTGTCCCTTTTTGTGTCTAAAAGTGTCTTTGTGAGTTTCCTTTGCAAAAACAGGTTTTATAAATCATATTGCCCCAAGAATCCTATTTTACTATGTGCCATAAGCACTTTTCTTGATTATTGATTGAATAATGGTTCATTTTTATGTTTTTCTAAGTAGTAATATACAAAATGACATAAGCGAATTATACCAAATATCAAATTTTGTTTTATACAATCAGTTTTTTTCTTTCAGGAGACAAGACTCTATAAATTGTAAAATCCATGTGGTTTATTACAATCTGAAACAGAATCCACATCCTCCAGCTTTATATCATTCCATTTATGTTCATTATTTTTGTCCCCTGTCCCCTACATCACCTCTGCTTCAGCATCCTACCTCTGTCAGCATCAGCATCCTGCCTGGAGATCAGACGCCAGCTGCGCCGCTAGCTCCGAGCTAACTGCTTCTGGCATGAGCTTGCAGCTGCCATCATCATCTTCAGTTGATGAAATTAACACTGAGATTGACAGAGCTAGGAACAGAGAGCTGGGTTAGTTTGGCCTGGATGAGTGCTGGGGGGATTGTATTGAAAGCTGAATGAAGTCCACAAACAGGATCCTACAATAAGTCCTTTTTTTGTCCAGATGTTGTAGGATATAATGCAGTCCCATGTTGACGGCATCATCCACAGACCTGTTTGCTTGATAAGCAATGCTGGAGGTGTTAATGTTTGTGTAGAGTTGGTGAGGGTGTGAGACCGGGAGTTTCAAATCTGCAGTAAAACTCATTCAGGTCTTCAGCAAGTTGTTGATTCACCTCAGTGCTGGGGGATGTCTTTCAGGCCTTTCCACACTGAAGCAGTGTCGTTTGCTAAAAACTGTTTTTCCAGCTTTTTAGATTAGCTCCTCTTAGCCACTCTGATCTCCTTTGTCAGTGCATTCCTGGCCTGATTGTCTTCTTATTACAAAGTGTTCTGATTTCAAAGACTTGAAATACAATGCATGTGTCATATACACTAAATTTATGGTGCTTCTATGGCTTTCTGGTCATCGTTTGGAAGAATTCAATTTCACTGCATTTCACATTTATCTGTAGTTGCATAATGATCCTTCAAAAGATTTCCTTTTGTGTTTAAAAAAATAAATAAAAACAGCATATTCCAGGGTGAATAAAGAATGACAGAATTCATTTTTTTATTAACTATTCCTGTAAGTCCACACATACCCGCAGGGTATACTTTTCTGCATTGAGCAGTTTTTTGTTTGTTTGTTTGTTTTTTAGATAAGGGGTATTGCTATGTGGTCACAGACATATGTGGTAACGTTTAGTCATGCCACACTAGTGCGTACTGCATGCCTAAACTCCAGTTTGCGAAGACAGCGCACGACATAATTCAAAAATTGGTATTTGATATGAGATTTTGAGGTTGTTTTGTTGGTGTCAGGACTATGGAATGGCTGTGGAGAGGGTGACTCATATTTTTGTGATGGATCCCACCGCTTCACAGTAGTAGAAGTGCTTGGCTTGCAAATACAAGCGACAGTGTGCTGAGTGAAAGAGACATGTTTATTGATGTTGATCATCCTAAGAGGTAAGTGACAAAAACATCTCAAGGGAGAGGATTGCTGAGTGTGTGCACAGTGGTTTACCGTGGTTGCCCTAAATAATCGAGATTTCACGGAAGGTAGACAACCACCTTCAGTGTATACAGTAGTTATTGCTTTGCCCAAACTATAATACACTAATGAAAAAATAAAAAAAGAGATAAAAAAAGAGAGTTTGCTAAAAAAAGTATGTAATGGCAAGGCTTTGCAGATACACTGTTTACCACAGAACCGAACCAATCCTCGGATATTGCATCATTCAACACATAGCTCCATAGAGGTTTAGTGTAATCTAAACCCGGTCAATACTAATAACATCAAAGCTTTCAAGTTGATCATGGGAATCCATGATCCTTACGTTTTGCCCAGTATTTTTCTTGTTTTTCAGGTACAATTGTACAAGACTAAATTACACTTTGTTATATATTAAAATAAATTACTGTGCTTTACAGAGAGCAGTTCTTTAAAGCATGTTCTTTCAAAGTCTTTCAAATCATGCATTTATTATTAGACCACCATGAAGTTTTACAGTCCAGTTTCTGTATTCTCAAAAGCACATAAAGAATCATTGACATTTTATCTTTGAAAAATATTATTTTTGCTCTGGTTGCTCAGAATTTTTTTTCCATGTGTAAGATGTAGACTATAAATAATCAGGATTAAATAAATAAATATGTGCCATTTCAATCAAATGCGTGAACAAATATGCAGCCTTAATAAAGCACTCCAAGATCTTGTATATACACCATCTGTATGCAGCCGTGCTTCAACGCACCGTAATTCTCCGTTTCGAAGTGCCTTTATTGAATCAAACGCTAGTCTTCAGAAAAACATGCTCATGTGAGTGGGAGTCGTGCGAAAGTCATCATTTCAATTAAGCTGAACTCTAATTGGATATATTATCTTATTTAATGGTTATTCTATGGTAATCTGAATATCTGAGTTTTTTTTTTTTTTTTTGCGACATTGTTAGTTATTATATTCCCCAGTTGTATAATTGACCTGGAAATGCTAAACACACTCAAGTGTGCCACACGCGTGTTTACAGACTGACGGAATTTACAGGACAGAGACCAAACGAATTTTTTAATCATTTAAAATTAATCACTTTGGTACGATCACCATTTCTTTATATATTTGAATAAGTACAGTCAGAATAATTATGTTGTTTCGCCTCCGTTTTTATGAGGCTGAATGCAACTGGAACATCATATTCATCTACCTCATATTTTGACTTTTTTTTTTCAGAAAATGTATTTGAATCTCTTTGGATCAATAATTTGTTTAATAATATCGCCAAAAGACGCCTATTTTACGCAACCAATTCTAGTTGCTACTCGAGATTGGTCGCACAGTATTATCACAGAAGCTACTTGACAGTACGCGCTGTAGTGCAGTTCTTGGCGCAGCCAACAGAAAACAAAAGTCATTTCACTAACCATGCATTGTATGACAAAGCTACTCAAAGCCATGAAACCAGAAACCACCCTAAATCGCAACACTATTGTCTTTGCTGCCTGGTAGTGCACTGCCCGTTTCCTTTCGAAACCAAAAAATAAAACAATAAAGCCAATGTACTTGGCCCATATTTTCTTGTTGCATAACAATTGTGACTTCATGTGTGCTTCACCTTTCATGGGAATCTTCGATACGGCGTACCGTCTAGGATCGCTAGGGGAACGCCTCTGCCGTGCGACGCCTTGTCTGAAGCATATATTGAAAAAACACCAACAACACGTTGATCGGCGACAGCCATGACATCACTACCTCGTGTCGACTACAGTATAATCGCCTGCCGTGAGCTACACATCCACGTCTCTCTCATCCGTCTTCATTGGACTGTTCTGTGTGAAGCGTTGCTTTTATCAGGAAAGTACAGAGCCTATCTATTTATTAATTGGCTAGCCTATAACGCAATTTTAGAAGTGTTGTGCATCCGTATTTATCAGCGCTAGTTATTTGACACCAGATGACACATACGATCTATGTGTTGTTTGTTTGGGCGAGGAACACGCACGCGATGTCCTCGAGGGGGCCATCTGCGTGCACTGCGAGTTTTTTCCAACGAAAAAACTCCGTTCTCGTTTGTCTCTCTTTTCAAGTAAAGAGGGTCAGCCATCTGCTTCCCGCTGTTCGGGACCCTCCGCGCTGATGCCGGCCACCGGGGGGGGAGAAATGAGCTGCGTGGGATCTCGGTGACGCTGGCCCCGATGATTTAGAGAGGGCTTCCTTCTCGCGGCTCATCGCCGCGGGCGGCGACGGTACGCCACTGGTACGGACACTGATGTTTCGGCTGGTCTTTAACATCATCTGATCCAGGGGCCGGTGCTCTGCTGGGTTCAGCCCAGGAAGTGCAGGAAATGGATGATGAGAGTGAAGAAGCTGAGGCTGAGCCTTCTCACTCCTCCTGCCCTGCGTATGATGAGCTACTTGAGGTTATGGATTGCGCCACAGCAAGACTTGACTTGCCATGGAAGCGGACTAAGGAAGTGGCGTCGCGAGGTTGTCTCGATGAACGTTATTTTTCTGGCCGTAACCCTCCAGCTCAGGTGAGTCTTCCGTTCCTTCCTGATCTCCATACTGAGATCAAAAAGGAATGGAAGGGGCTGTTTTCCTCACGCATTTATCGGTTTCAGCATACTAGTTATGCGAACATCGAGGCGAAGTGCGAAAACGGCTATGAGAGAATGCACCCTGTAGAAGAGACGCTAGCTAGCTATATCTCTATGGGAGAGACATCATCTCTCAAAACACCCTCCTTGCCATCCAAGCCCCTTCAAGCTACATCTAAATTGAATGGCTAAGGCATCACCAGCCAGCAGGTGCCGCCTGTTGCTTCACATTGCACACGTCGCGGTGCTACCAATCATTTACTGACCATTGTCTGATTCTTGCTGAAGACCGGTAAGCGCGGCCTTTCGTCTGATGAGTCCATGCTGAGTTCCGCCGCACCACGGACCTTGCTCTCGTGCTAAAGCAGGCTGCCTCTGCATGGGGCAGATCGAATGCGGCCGATGGTAGTAACGCGATGATGCTCTGGTGTTAACTACCGGCAGACCTCGGGAAGAAAAACGTGGGGTTTCTGCTGATGGCTCTCCGTTTCTCCCGGCCCCTCTGCCAATCGTTTTTGGCTAACAATCCTTGAGACACGTCGTTGAGAAGTTTAGGGAGGCGAAGGCGTGCTCAGTGGCCTTCAAAACCTTCATTAAACGAAGGGTCAGGTCTGAGCCCGAACAACCCAGGGGTCCTAGCCAGTCTCAGTTTGAGGATCAGAGACTGGCTCAGAAGGCTAGTGTCGCGGCTCGTGCTTCTCCTCCGCCTGCGGGTAGGGGTAGGTAGTATCGTGGGTCGAAGGGAGGTAGGCAGGACATTGAGGGATGTGATCCAGACAAGGCGTTAGCGCTTTCGTCCGGATCAGAGCGATACTTCGTTATCTACTCATTTCCTTCGGGGGTTTTTACATCTGCTCTTTTCTTCCCCTTCCTAATTCCCCTGTAATCCCCATCTCTCCTGCATAAACTCCTTCTTGAACTATGATGTTTTGGGTGTTCTATGTTAATCAGAGTACCACTTAACTGAAGGTCCGTCTTAGAGGCTTTTCCGGCGAGCTCCACGGGGAGCCGATGTTGGTTGAGTACGATCCCTGTCTAAATATAGTATATAAATATATTTATGTCTAGACACTGTGGTTGTGTGTACTGCCTTCGTGCTGCTCTAAGTTTCTGGGTTGGCATGTTCCCGTGCTGGGTTCAGAATCTGGGCGCGTGCTTCGATTGCAGTTTTATTTTCACAAAGCTGGGGGGCGTCGAGATATGGTCCCAGATGTATAATTTGGGGGCGGTTTCATAGGCGGTGTCGGCGTGGATCGGGGCGGGTGGCGGCCCTACACAGGCTTCTTGCGGGAGTTTTTTGTGATTATCATTCCCCCGGTGTCACTGACTGAAAAAATTCCTGGACGCCCGGGCTGGGTTTTACGCTTTCATGCTACCCTGACTGGTTTACCATATCTGGGTCGCCCTGAGGGGTTTCCCCCGATCAGCACCAGATAGTCCCTTGAAGCATCGCTCCCCTCACCATTGAGGGTTATTGTGATTATGATGTTTCTTTCGAGCGTTAATCCTCTCTGAGGAGTTAAGATTCCTCGCTCCATGGGCTGTCCTCGTGGTAGTATTGAACAATGCTCCCCTTTTATCAAAGGGTTACCTGGAATGAGAGTTTGGCTAGACTGCAGTATGCTTACCCCTCTGATTTTTCACTCATGCTGCAGGTCGAGCCCCCGCTCCGTTGGAGCTGGGTTTGTGCTCCCTAAGCCAAGGTAAACTACTGCTAGCGTTCCTGCATTGTAACATGCTGTAGGCCGAGCCCCCTTCCCGACTGAGAACTAGGTGTGTTGCCCCACAGCTAAGTAAACTATTGCTAACTGTTCCAGTTTGGAACATGCTGCAGCTCGAGCCCCGTCTCGGTTTGAGAACTTGAGTGTGTTGCTCCCTCAGTTGAATAACTGCTAGCTGTTCCACCATTGGAACGTGCTGTAGGTTGAGCTCCCTCTCGTTTTGAGAGCTGGATGTTTGCTCCCTCGGCTACAGATTTACTGCTAGCCACGCCAGCATTATAGCCGTAGATATAGCGTCTGGGGATACGCTATTTTTATCTAAAGGCTGCCTTTTCAGGGTGCCACGAGAAACCCTAGAACAGTATTCAAGTGTGTGCACATTATGCTTCGCCCACTTTTCTAAAATCCACATAAGTGGTAAGTGTGCACGTTCTGCTTTGCCCCCTTTTTCTAAAATCCCTTCAAGTGTGTGCACTTTATGCTTTGCCCACTTTTCTAAAGTCCTGTATGGTAAGAGCTACGCTCAAAGACTTTGTGCTCTTTTTGAGTGTTTTAAAACCCCGGTTCTGCCTTGGGCACCACTCCTCCTAAGTATCCTCTGGATACCTACTTAACAGGTGTTGCTACTAAGGGTCTGTTGAGAAGGTTCCTTCACGCTGCGGGCAAAGACAAAAGTGCGGTAGCCCCTGTGTGACAGGCCACGACTAGTATGATTCTAGGCTCTTGGTAGTATTCCCTTAAAGGAATCTATTCCTAATTCCAAGCCTTTGAGCTCTACCCTTGGCCCAGGAGTCCTGACCCTAACAGGTAAGTTTATGGGGTATGTAGCTTAGGCCTTTGGCCGCAGGAAATAATGTCACTGACAGCCATCTAACATCCCAGGAGCGACTCCCATAGCAATATGGTAGAGATGGTACTTAGTGCTCGCCATGGTTCCTGCTTGCACTCCCCTCAGCATGGCGGCGCGTGGCAGGCGGTAGAGCCGGTCCCCATGAGCGACTCCCTAACAGGACGCAGTTCCGAAGTTCCCATAAAAGGGAACGCTCAGGTTAACTTATGGAACCATGGTTCCCTAGTAGTGAACTAGACACTTCGTCCTCTAGGTTTCTTGGCCATTCTGGGGGCGGACCGCAAGCTTCAAACGAAGACTCATGAGTGTAGCGTCCCGCGCACCGCGATTTATACTGCGTAGGTCGCACCTGTATTGACGTCATGGGTCGCATCTGGGCCAACGCGTTGGTTGGTTGTTTTCAATGTATGCTTCGAGCTCATACGGGTCACGACGGGCGTTCCCCTAGCGACCTAGAGACGCAGGGTCTCGTTCCCTACCAGGGCACCATGTTTACATAAGTACCTATACGATTTTTCTTACGCTACACCACCCAAATATCCCGTGTGCTGCTGTGGTTGGTGAGGTTTTTGAAGTGTATTTCCAACTGTCCTTGATTAGAAAAATTTTATGAAGAATAAACTAAAATAAAATAAAATATAGTATATCATAAGTGTCCCAGAAGAGTAAATTTAATAGTCATTCATAATAAAGGTGTAGTGTGAAATGTTAATATCCTTTCAGGCGATACTGTGTCATTTGTGACAGCCTGTTTCTATTAACTCCAGGCATATATTACAAGCTAATAATTGTCATTTTTATCTGCATTTTAAGAGGATATATCAAGCATTATATCTGATGTAACAACAGTAACAGCCATCTGCCTGGCGTGTATAGCTTAAGAAATGCAGTTTAATTGGCAATGCCAAGGGAATGCAAATCCTGCTAAAGGCAATTCCTCTCACGATGGCTGCTTCTTCCTTAAGCAAGCCACTTAATTCATGTCCGCTCCAGGAATGCTCCTGGCCCCTGTGCACTGACCGCCCTCCTTCTGCATAAAAAAGACAAAAAAAAAAACTCTCTCGGCCAAATGCGGAACTAATGTTGACATCTGCTAAACCTGGAATGTGTAAAAATGTGGAATACTTTTCCTTCTTTTTCCATCGAAGTCTTCTGTATCATCAGCCAATTAATTTAAAGTTTGGTTCATTCATCTTACAGCTGCATGGGAAATGCAGGTTTCTGTTTATCGAATGCATGACTGCATAATATCGCAAATTACTCTCCTTGACATACTCAGTGATCAATTCTGTTCTTCTCCCCTCTTTTGAACGTCTTCAAATCACACTGACAGGCGAAAGGCGCAGAACTCATATTGTACTCGCTTAACAATGCAAGGATCAAATCCCTCAAGGCGTGTTCTTTAACCGACTCTGTAAAAAGCAGAAATGCCATGCATCGGTTGATATATACCAATGACATTATGCACACAGCATGCAACAACATGTTGGGGTATTTTCCTGAATGCTATAACAACTTGAAGGCAATGCTGGGAAAATAAACAACTGTGATGCTCGGGATGCATCTTGCATGACTGCATTCCACTGTCACTGTGTTTCAAGTCATATATAGGTTAGTATAGAATGTTTTTACCACTGACTGTGAATAAGAGTCTTCTTTGTTTGTGATCTGGAGTATCTAGGCGAAGATGCCAAAACACTACTTGGGTTCTGTAGTCAGAAAACCCCACACCGCCAGGTGAGACGTCTGGAGCTTTGCACTAGAACCGCACAATCACTGCTAGGTGTGTTCTCTGCTTGTCAGGTCCTGCATTTCGTATATTACTTCAAAAATGTAATCGTGTTGAACACATTGTGCCCATAGAGCACACTATATTTGTTTGTGCTACTACATGTGCACATAGGCTAGTTAAGCTTATTCTTTAAAACACATGATTGCTTTACTGTAATTGTTGTATGAATACTGCAGTCGGTATAGGTTATAACTGCCTATTCATTTGACCGGTGTGGCTTTCTGTAATTTTGGATAACTGTTATATGTGTGACTATGTTAAAATGTGTTTGTCTCCTACGTGGATCACTTGGCTATTCCCCATATAGCTACAGTATCAATGTACAGGAGCAGGGTTGCCACGCGGCTACAATGTGATTCTCAGTTGCATTATCCTTTCTAAATTGGCTTCTAATTGTTTCATTATGTAATTGGCATGATACAATTTTACATGACTAATAATAAATTGTTATATTTGATTTATTCTGATCTCTTCTGAAATCATTATTTACAATCATTATTTAAAGTGTAGTCTGGTGTTTCCGCAAATCTGCATCCAGGATAGATCATACTGAAGTACCAATGAGTGAAGCGGGGGCTCATTATTAGGGATCTTCTGATTTCTGTCTGTCACTGACTTAACAAGTTACAGTTTTTCGTGATTATAGAAAAAATACACTTTTTGTTATGTGCTAACAGGGTGCAGCCTATTTAAAGGTATTATAATCACCCTGTATCCTCTGAGTAAGATCAGAGCTGGTGATTTTTTGCAGTGCGTTCACTGTTGGCCAAGTGAATTACTAAGCGACACTGGTCTTTGAACTGTAGACTTGAGATATGGATTTCCAGAATAATCAAATATCTAAATGAATACATAATCGACATTTGTGATCAGTTTTTTCATTAGCACATTGCCACATGGGATATTTAAAATTTGTAGTCAGATTGAAGCGTGCGGCATCACTCAAATTGACACTAAATCCTGTAATCCAGATGCGCCAAGTAACAGACGGCGATACGCATTACATTAAACCTTCGACCAGGCCGCTGGACTCCCCTTTTTGGGCCGGCGAGTGGATCCTTACTTAAGGCCGAACTTTTAAATAATAGGCAGCTTATCACATTTTATGAGGATGCTGTCAAAATGTAGAGACGAATGTGAACGCTACAGTTAATAAACTGGGAATTCATTCATATATAAATGAAGAATAAGGCCTGTTTCACACATACTGATTCATGGCGCATACTTGTCTCACGGGTCACAAGATTCACATTGCCCATGTGAGCAGCATGAAAACACATTATAAAACATGCTATAAAACTATTTAACAACACACACTTTTGCAATTCAGACTTTTATAAAGTTTGTTTGTCATCAATCAAACTATTCAGTAAATCTGCCTGAATCCAGACAACCTCAGGAGTTAATAGCTATAGCTGTTACAGTTCTTTTTTTTCTTTAGTTCTTTGTAGATGAATTAGCATTTGAATGTAAATGTGACACCCTTCCTTGTGTAAATTAGATTCCATGATGCTAAAGTCTGTAATAAATGTCAGTGGCCCACTCCCAAAAACCATTGCATAATGTATGTCCATTTTTAAAGTAAATACTAAACATAGTGAAACAGACTCTCTGTATGCTGAATCACAACTCACGATCCGCAGACAATTTGTGGAACGATTCAAATACACAAAAACTGTATGTAGTATTAATTTGTTCTGAGGGTTCATGGGGCTGTTTACTTTTTCAGTGTATTTTGTGTTTGTGAAACTTTTACTTTTGTTTCATCCACTCTTCTCTGCTGGAAGTTTCATATTTTTAGTAGATTCTGCAGCCAAGTTTCTGCCAGATGGCACAAACTATCATTTAACGGAACCCAGTATCTCTAGGACATGTTTATTTTTCTTATTTATCTTTTTAAACCAACCATCTGAAGTTGGAACAAAATGTGCATACATTTTTCAACGTAACTTTCTCTCTCTTCTGATAGCATCAATGTTTGCCACTGACATTTAGCAACACCAGCATGAAATGTTTCATCTTTATTGATGATCCTTCTACATTCTGCACTTCTTTTTAGATATTCTCATTTAATGTGTAACACTTACTCAATCTTAATTTGATGAATTCATCCATGTGTGTTAGGATATAATTAGTGGTTATTTCTGTTTCTGTTGCTTAAACATGATGTTTGAGATTTAAATCTTTTTGTTCACAAAATGTGCACCTTATTAAAAATGTTTTATCACTTTAAGTGATCTAATGAACACCCTAGCAGCCATCTAAGAACACCTTAGCTATCACCTACTGTAACAATGCCCTAGCAGCTACAGAACACCAAATAAACCACCTAGCAAAGCTCCAGCAACTGCCTAGAACACCATAGTAGCCACCTAGCAATGGCCTAACGACCATTCAGAAAATCCTAGCAATGACCTGCTATAACAATACAATAGCAACCACACAGAACACCCTTGTAACCACCTAGCAATGTCCTAGCAACAATCCAGAACACCCTAGCAACAACCTACTGTAGCAAAACCCTAGCAACCACACATAACACCATAGAAACCACCATACAATGCTCTAACAGCCATCCAGAACACCCTAACAACCATCTAGAACACCTTAGCTACCACCTACTGTAGCAATGCCCTACAGCAGCAACCACAAAAAAACACCATATAAACCACTTAGTAACCCTCTAGCAACCATTCAGAACACCCCAGTAACCACCTACTGTAACAATGCCATAGCAAAATATTTTAGTTTTTTTTCTGCAAGACTGGTCATAACTTTTTTAAGTAAGTTACATAAAAATGTAAATTGATTTAATTTGATTCTGAAAAGTAAGACTGATAACCACTTGGTTAACTTCTAGTTTGTCAAACTAGTTCTTAAGACACCGTCTTTGTGTGGTGACTGTTTATGCAACTGGCCCCAGGGGCTGGTTGTAAAAAAGGTTTAGACTAGTCTTAGTTAGTTAGTTAGTCATTCTTTTTTTTTTTTTCTTTAAGACTGGTCACATTTTTTTAATTCACTTGCATTTTCTCATGAAACCCGGAAAATTCTGTGTTTGGCAGGGAAAGAGTTAACATAGAGGCTAAGTTTATGCACAGGCCCCAGAACACCCTAGCAACCACACAGAACACCCTAGTAAGCATCTACTGTAGCAGTGCACTAGCAACTACACAGAACACTGAAGCAACACCTAGCACCTACCCAGAACACCCTTGTAACTAACTAGCAAAGTTCTAGCAAACATCTGGAACACCCCAGTCACCAGCTGCTGGAGCAACACCCCAGCAACCACACAAAACACTATAGCAACCACCTAACAATGTCCTAGCAACCACCCAGAACACCACAACCACAACCTAGCAATACCCTAGCAAAGACCCAGAACACCTTAACAACCACTTAACAATTCCCTGGAAATCACCCATAACTCCTTAGCAACCACAAATGCTCTTGCCACCACATAGATCACCTTAGTAATCACTTGCTCTTGCAACCACAAAGAACACCCTAGAAACCATCTAGCAATGCACAACTAGTAAACATCTAGTAATATCTTAGCAACCATGCAGAACACTTTAGCAACCACTTACTGTAACCACTTGTTTACTGCAATGCCCTAGCACCCACACAGAACACCATAACACCCCAGTAAACAAACCGCAAAGGGTGTGTCGTGATGACGCACGTTATCGTGCAACTCTTTTACTGGGTGTTTTGAAGGCAGATCAATGTTCACAACGAAAAATATGCACAAACTGGAAAGAAGCAGAGATCATGGGAGCTCCTATACATGCTAAAACTGAGATCAACTGTACACGTGACATTACACTTCATATCCTAATGTCACGTGTCTTTACGGGATGTGTGTGAATGCAGGCACATACTCCATAAAATCACTGGCAGTGTGAATGAACTAAAATCAAATGATCACAGGACAAATGTACGTATTTGTTTTGAATTTAGCTTGCCATCTTGCCATTGGCATGTATTAAAAGCTTCCTGTCATATTTTACCCATCAATGACATGTTTCCAACCAACTGTTACAGAACATCATCTTGGACATCATCGGTCAAACGTGTCTGTCCTGAGGACACTGAGGATACTGACTGCTGTCCAATGGTAGTGTACTGACCACCAGTACATACAGAGCTTTATCTCGATAAGAAAAAAAGCCTCTGCGCATTCCTTAATTACAGTCTTTGAAATTTACTGGAGCATGAATATTGCAGTCATTTGGAAGGAGCGAGAAAGTATAATGTCAAATAATGGAAAAAATTAATTGAAAACATTATTAGGCTGGCAAACCGCAAGCCAACGCCAGACAGATACTATATCTGACAGGGAAAGACAATCCACTAAAATTATTTCTCCAGGCATCATTATGACTCATAACTCTACTGCTGAGTTAGTTAACAGTCCACTTGAGCTTGAACATCTTGTTACTTACATGCCATTTATTAGACACTTTTCATCCAAAGCAACGCACAGTGCACTAATTGCAAGGACTGTACATCTAGATTTAAGTGTCTTGCTAAAATATGCAGTGCTAATAGACCAAGACTGTTCTATCAGTGTGTCTTTAGTGTCGGAACAATTACTGCTAAATGAATAAATGTAAAATGCATTTTATATTCTCTTTTTAATGAGCTTATACAAAAATGTTTAGTTATGTGTTCTTGAACCATAACTTTTACAACATGAGAACAGTTTATACATTTAGCATTATTGCTACTTTCCACAAACACAGTACAGTTTAGTGTCCCATGACCTTTTTAAAGCATTGCAGGCACAAATCCTATTTGTTTTGTTATGCAAGATAGTTTTAACACATTAAATGTCTATATCCTCCCTTAAATGGTGATATTGGATTGTCCCATCTCAAAGATTTTTTTTTTTTTAAAGAAATTAATAGTTTAATTCAGCAAGAATGCATTAAATTGATTAGGGATTGATTATGATTAAGGATCATTGGTTTTCCACACAAAAAAATATAATAATTAATTAAATTAAATAAAATTAAATAAATAAATAAATACATGCATACATAAATAAATAAATAATTAAGCGCACAACTGTTTTCAAACATTTTTTTTTGAGAAGCAGAATCAGCATACTAGAATTTTCTGAAGTAACGTGTAAAACTGAAGACTGGAGTTCATGATGCTTTTTACTGCTTTAGTATTGTAATCAAATAAATTCACCCTTGGTGAGCATAAATATATAATATAAATAATATAATCAGTAGGTCATTAAAAATAAATAATAAATCTGTTTCTTAATTGTACTAAAGTCAAACTTTTGAACAGAGTGTATGTAAGTTCAAAGCTAAAAGTATCTATTCTTTAATTTAAAAATATAAAATAATTTATTTTATAAATAAATAAATAAAAGAAAAACTCTGCAATTAGGGACCATGTTAAATTAGGTTTTTTTCTAACCAGGGTTACAAAACTTCCAACCTCATATAAAATGAATAGGAAATAAAACTGCCAATTTAATATTTAATTTGACCTCTTGAAGTCTCCTTTCACTGACCAATAGCTTGGGTAAAAACACATAACAAAATGTTCTTTTGTACCCTATTTGTGAAAAGTGTGCATATTAAACAGGATAAGCTGCTCAAAACGAACTCTGAAGTCTCCTTGGCAGCTACAGCACATTTAACTCTATGTGAGTATATTGAACTATTGTTGGCAAAAGACAATGAGCTGGCTTTTAAAGATAGACCCCCTTGATCTAATAAATTTAAGATAGGAACATAAAAAAAAAAAACGTAAAACCCTAATGCAATTGCCAAAACAAATCTGAGCATGTTTAATGAATTTGGTTGGTGTGACGATTCATGTTTCATTGGGTGCAATATCTCCTTGGATGTGTAAAATAACAATAATAGCACAAAACAGGTCCATAGGTCTGATCTGACATCTGTAGTGCTTCTTCTGTGTGCTGAACAAAGCTGTCTGGTGTCATGTAACCTGCTTGTGCTTAGCCAGACATTTGACTATTGGCATAAGCTGTGGGCCCATTTGCATTTAATTATATTATATAATATATCTAATATATATATATCTAGATATATGTATAGTGTGTGTCTGGGTTTATTTCTTTTTTATTTTTTTTTTTATTTATGGCAAATTATTTTAACAAAACCTTTCTTGGAAATTGATTTTCAAAAGCTAGCATCTTTCTTTCTTTCTTTCTCAACAAAATAATTTGAGCATTTTTTTTCCAGTTTAATGTAATTTAAATTTAAATTGATAATTGATTATACTATACTAAAACATTTAAGAAAGCAAATGAACTCAAGTTTTTATATTGAAATAGGTGGAAATGTTTTTACAGTGTACTAAAGATGCAAATATCCAGAATATCCTTTCAAAAATATAACTGTTGCCTGGAACATGTAAACACTATTAAAACAACTATTGGACTCCTAAAAAACTCACCCGTCAATTTGAGCTCTTGCTATTTTGTATTTAATGTATATCTACAGTCCACAGTTTAAGACAGAACAACTCAAAAACCAAGACTGGTTAAATATCACGATCTGCCATGTTTTAATATAATATTCTATAGATGTATTGCAATGAAAGCAATATATTTATAATGCACATGAAGCATAGACATTGTCTTTACTGCACATTGGTTTCTTACCAAGTGCACACAATGCAACTTCCCTTTACAAACTTGAAGGTTATTTAATGACAACCATATGCGATGAGGCGTGAAAACGACATCAAGCGCTCTGCAAACATAAATCATGCCATTACAGCTGGTCTTCTTATAAACTATACAAGTTCCGAAGGACGGCTGGTGGCACAAAACAAAAGACAGCGGGATCAAGGAGTCCTTTGAAGGACAAAAATACTTTCAGGGCTGAGATTTATTTGAAATTCATACCACTGACATGAGATTCAGAGAATGTCCCTCAAGCTTATTACCTCCCACGCTGAGATATCCACAATTAGAGTAGAATAAACCTCATCCCCCTGTCAGTTGTGACGAGAAGTCTTCAAGTGTTGTGCAAGACGATCTGACCTTCAGAAATGCGATGGGTGTTCACGATAATGTCAAATTAACAGAAGAACTAAGAACTTATGGATAATTTATGGCACCTTCTTTTCAACACTGGAGTTCACAACCTTTCTCTTGATGCTATTAATATTTTAAATCGTTAAATCAGGTTAACCTTGGAACATTGCTTTGATGATAATTTCATCATTTAGTTTCAATTACTATGTGCAAACGACTGTCATTAGGCAACAACGGAGTTGTGTTTCCTAGATTAAATGTAGAGCAAAATTACATTTTGGATATAATTTTCTCATGAGGCATGTGTCTCTCCTTGAGTTTCAGAATTGATATCAACAAAATCTCAAGCTGTGTCTGGGTTTAAATCCAGATAGATCTGGTGACTGTGGAGGCCATTTGAGCACAGTCAACTAATTGTCATGTTCAACAAACCAGTTTGAGATGATTTGAGCTTTGTGAAATGGCGTGTTATCCTGCTGGAAGTAGCCATCAAAACAGGGCTACAATGTGGTCATAAAGGGATGGACATGGTCAGCAACAATACTCAGGTAGGTTGTGGCATTTAAACAATACTCAGTTGGTACTAAGGGGCCCAAAGTATGCCAATAAAATATTCCCCACACCATTACACCACCAGCAGCCTGAACCATTGATACAAGGCAGGCTAGATCCATGATTTCATGTTGTTTATGCCAAATTCTGACCCTACCATGCCCTTTCGCGCCCGGTTGCTTATAAGGTGACAGCCCAGAACGGAGTTTAATCATTTTGAACGATTCGCGCATATATTGGATTGAGAGAAGATTTTATGAGGATAGCGGGCGGGGGGGGGAGCCATTACATGTTAATATATCTAGTGCTCGAAGCAGGTCAGACCTGTCTGCTCGTAGGACACCCCTAAGATACTGTTTCAATACAAAAGGGATTATCGATTGTACGCAGCTGGTGCGTTCATAGGAGATGCTATAAACACTAAAAACCATTAGGTATTGTACAGAGTGGTTATGAATGAGTAAGAAAGGAGGATCAACAAAGCATTTTTGCCCACAGATTTATTGCTCATTGGATATTTTCTCTTTATCGGACCATTCTTTGCAAACGCTAGAAATGGTTGTGCATGAAAATCCCGGTTTCTGAAAATCAGCAGTTTCTGAAATACTTATACCAGTCCGTCTGGTACTAACAACCATGCGACGTTCAAAGTCTCTTAAATCACCTTTATTCCCCTTTCTGATGCTCGGTTTGACATTCAGCAGATCATCTTAACCATGTATACATGCCTAAATGCATTGAGTTTCTGTCATGTGATTGACTTTGAACTATTAAGTTTTCATCTGGGTCTTGAGCTTCTGTCCTGTCATAAAACTGATTTGGTCTTCATTTCAAAAGTTACTGATCTTAAATGTGACTGACTCATCAACTGTGAAAATCATATTTCTTAACACTTTCATTTGTCCTGAATCCAAGGGTTCATTTATGGTGATGTTTGGCATTATGAATATTGAAAATGGGGAATACGAATTGGTTGAATAAAGCAGTCTGACTCACATTCAGAGACGGGGAAAACAATGTGCCAACAAACAAAAATAGTGCTCCACAATGAAAGTAGGAAAACAAATTTCTCAAATTGCATGTGATTTGATTGTGTTGTCCCTTAAACAACAGGGCACCATCATTAGTGCTGGAAATTTGCGATGATAGCATTATGAATTGCTTTTAAAAGGGATACTTCACACAAAAATGAAAATTATGTCATAATTTATTCAGATCGTTGTTTCCAACCAGTGTGACTTCTCTTGTGGAACACAACCAAAAAATAATGAAAAAAAAGCCGCACATTCCGTAAAACACAGAAAAGCACAAAACAAGATGTTAAACAGAAGTCAACACAGAAAGAAAACTACCACTTGGTCGTCTACAATTAATAGGATATATATATACACATACTGTCGCGGGGTGAATGAGAACACAGACTCGGTACTGATCGAAAGTGCCCCGTAGGGTGATTTATTGCCAACACACTGATCACACGTGCTCGGAGGAATGGTGCTCGTCTCAGCGTGGTGCTCGTGGGGTGAAGTGCTGTGGTGCAGATCCTTCTCCTGGGGTGCCGTCGGAGTCTGTGAATAAGGAGAAACAAGCATTAATGTTGCCTGGAGCTCCGTTGCAACTCTGTTGGGGGGATTTTCTGTTACCTGCCAGACCTGCCCAACCGGACCAGCCCCGGGGGAGACCGTCCGCATTCCCGTGGTCGGCCCCAGCCCGATGTTGTACCTGGAAGCAGAAGTCCTGAAGTGCGAGGGACCACCGTGTCACCAGGGCGTTCGTGTCCTTCGCCTTCGTCCTCCTGTTTGTTGCTGCCGTGTGGTTTGAGTTTGAGCTCCGTCAAGTTAATTCTTTGTCGTCTAATTTTTTATCTTAAAATCAATTTTATACACCATCCTTTTGCAGTTTTATAACTGTGAATATATCCCTCGATAGACATCAAAAACAATCAGAGCGCTTTGTTAGCACTGGTTCTATTTTTGACTTCCGAGTCCGCTATTAGAATATAGCCCGCTAGCATCGCCAGCGTGGTTGCCGCTAATCTCGCTTACACTAATACTCTATTCACACACATTACCATTGTTTTACTCACTGTTACTTGCTTTAATGGCGGATGTGTGTCTACCTTTGAGTGCAGGTGAGGACACGTTCGAGATGCATTCGGTGCAGGTCGAGCTGGAGGCCGTGGAGAAGCAGATCCGGGACCTGATGACAAAGCAGACCAGCTGAGAGCGCGGAGAGCCGCGCTGGAAACATCCCAGGCTGACGCTCACAAGTACGAGGTAAGTATACAGCGCGCTGCTATCTCTCCCACCACTTCTACTCCGTGTGTTTCTCTGCACAGGCCCGGTGCACCCAGGACGCGATCTTCCCAGATGTCCTTCACTCCGGAGCCGGGACACCACGGACCCTGGGTGCACCCGCAGCGGAAGACGCGAGCCAGGTCCCGGGCGACGACCTCTCCCCCTCCGCCGCCTCCGGTCTTCGAGATCTCCACCCGGAACCGCTTCGCTCCCCTCCGCGAGGCGGAACGCGACGCTGTGATCATCGGAGACTCCATCGTCCGGCACGTCCGTGCTATGTTAGCTGAAGGTAAAGTGCACACACACGGTTTCCCTGGTGCTCGTGTTCTCGATACCCGCGATCCTGAAGGGCGACGAAAGCATCGGAGCGGTCGTGCTGCACGCGGGGGCTAACGACACCAAGCTACGGCAGACGGAGACACTGAAGAGAGACTTCAGCAGCCTGATCGAGACGATGCGCCGCACATCGCCCGCGACGACGATCATAGTGTCAGGACCGCTTCCCACGTATCGACGAGGACACGAAAGTTCAGTAGACTTTTTGCTTTAAACAAATGGTTATCGTCATGGTGTAAAGAACAGAAACTGCTCTTTGTTAATAACTGGTATCTTTTCTGGGAGCGTCCTAGGCTGGTTCGCGCTGATGGTCTGCATCCCAGCAGAGTTGGGGGCGGATCTCATGTCGGGACAACATCTCCAGGACGCTGCAGCTCCAGGTGACTAGTAAGTCAAATCTCAAATAAAATGCCCTGATGACTTGTGTTCTACCAGCTTAAATGATAGAAGTACTTGCGCTGTCCAATCTATAAAGACTGTGTCTGTTCCCCGAATAGTGAGGTCAAAATATAAATTTAATGCAGGATCTAGAAAAAATCTGATCGTGATTAAACCTGAAAATTTTTAAATAAATGAACAAAAACCATTTTTAAAATTTGGGCTCCTAAACATTAGATCACTAACAGCTAAGGCAATTATTGTAAACAAAATGATCACAGACAATAGTTGTGATATACTCTGCCTTACTGAAACCTGGCTTAAACCAAATTACTATATTGGTCTAAATGAGTCTACTCCAACAAGCTACTGTTATAAGCATGAGCCCCGTCAGACTGGTCGTGGTGGCGGTGTTGCAACAATATATAGTGATATTCTCAATGTTACTCAGAAGACAGGATACAGGTTTAACTCATTTGAAATACTAATGCTCAATGTTACACTGTCATATATGCAAAATAAATCTATCGTATCTATTGCTCTGGCTACTGTGTATAGACCACCAGGGCAGTATACAGATTTCCTAAAAGAATTTGCAGATTTCCGCTCAGACCTATTGGTTACTGTTGATAAAGCTCTAATTGTCGGAGATTTTAATATTCACGTTGATAATACAATTGATGCATTAGGACTTGCGTTTACTGACCTAATAAACTCTTTTGGAGTCAAGCAAAATGTCACCGGGCCCACTCATCGTTTTAATCATACGCTAGATTTAATTATATCGCATGGAATTGATCTTACTGATATAGATATCGTACCTCAAAGCGATGATGTTAACGACCATTTCCTTGTATCGTGCATGCTACATATTACTGATATTAACTAAATGGCGCCGCGTTATTGTCCGGGCAGAACTATTATTCCAGCCACTAAAGATAGATTCACAAATAACATGCCTGATTTATCTCAACTGCTCTGTGTACAATAAGTACACATGAACTAGACGAAAAAACTAGCAACATGGGCACTATCTTCTCTAATACATTAGAAGCTGTTGCCCCATCAAATTGAAAAAGGTTAGAGGAAAAACGTACTGCGCCATGGTACAACAGTAATACCCATTCTCTCAGAAAAAAACTCGTAGTCTTGAGTGCAAATAGAGAAAAACTTGGAAGTTTTTAGAATTGCGTGAAAAAACAGTATGTCCAGCTATAGACGGCTCTAAAAGCTGCCAGGGCCGAGCATAAACACAAACTCATAGAAAATAACCAAAAACAATCCTAGGTTTTTATTTAGCACAGTGGCTAGATTAAAAAATAACCAGACGCCACCCGATCTAAACATTCCCTCACAGTTTAATAGTAATGACTTATGAATTTCTTCACTGATAAAATAGATAACATCAGAAATCCAATAACAAATGTAGATTCTACAGCGAATAATAATAATACAGCTTCATTCATCGCACCAAAAGATAACTGCAGTGCTTTACAGCTATAGGACAGGAAGAGCTAAAAAAACTTATCACTGCATCTAAACCAACAAAATGCATGTTAGATCCTGTACCCACTAAATTAATAAAAGAGTTGTTACCTGTAGCAGAAAAAAACACTTCTCAATATTATTAATTTGTCGTTGTCTTTAGGTCACGTCCCAAAAACATTCAAGCTGGCGGTCATTAAGCCTCTCATTAAGAAACCACAACTAGATCCTAGAGAACTGGCAAATTACAGACACATTTACAATCTTCCTTTTATGTCTAAAATTTTAAAAAAAGTTGTGTCTGCTCAATTGTGATCATTCCTACAAAAAAATGATCTCTATGAAGAATTCCAGTCAGGTTTCAGGCCCCACCATAGCACCGAAACTGCACTTGTTAAAATTACAAAAATTACTTGCTTCTTGCGTCAGACCAAAGCTGCATCTCATTGCTAGTTTTACTTGATCTTAGTGCATCGTTCGATACTATAGATCATGACATACTCATAGATCGATTACAAAACTATACAGGGATCCAAGGGCAGGCTTTAAGATGGTTAAAATCCTACCTGTCCGATCGCTACCACATTGATCATTTAAATGGGGAGTCATCTCAATTATCACCAGTAAAAATATGGAGTGCCACAAGGATCTGTCCTAGGTCCTCTGCCATTTTCAATATACATGTTGCCCCTTTGTAATAATATTAGAAAATATGGGATTAGTTTCCAATATTATGCTTATGATACTCAACTATATATCTCAACAAAACCAGATAAAACTTCTAAATTATCTAAGCTAACAAAGTGTTTTAAAAATTTAAAAGATTGGATGACCAATAAATTTCTCCTATTAAATTCGGATAAGACAGAAATATTACTTATTGGACCAAAAGACAGTACGCCGAATCTCGTGGATTACAATTTGCAACTAGACGGATGCACGGTTACTTCCTCTACAGTCAAAAATCTGGGTGTTATATTAGACAGCAACTTGTCTTTTTAAAATAATATTTCCCATGTTACAAAAACAGCAGTCTTCCATCTTAGAAACATTGCCAAGATACGAAACATGATACCTGTTTCTGATTCAGAAAAGCTAGTTCATGCATTCATGACCTTTAGACTGGACTATTGTAATGCACTGCTAGGTGGTTGGCCTGCATCTTCAATAAACAAGCTACATATAGTCCAAAATGCAGCGGCTAGAGTACTTACCAGGTCAAAAAAATATGATCATAATACCCCAATTTTACAGTCTCTGCACTACCTATTAAGTTACGTATCAGTTAAAAAATATTATTACTTGCCTACAAGGCCCTTAATGGGTTAGCTCCTGCGTACCGAACTAGTCTTCTACCACGCTAAAATCCATCACGCTCCCTAAGGTCGCAAAAATCTGGACTTTTGGTAGTACCTAGGATATCAAAGTACACTAAAGGAGGTAGAGCTTTTTCGCATTTGGCCCCCAAACCCTGGAATAGCCTTCCTGATAACGTCGGTGTTCAGACACACTCTCTCTGTTTAAATCTAGATTAAAGACATCTCTTTGGCCAAGCATTCAAATAATGCATCTCATAATCTTTTACTGCAGTCATAATCTTTTACTGCAGTTATATCTAATCAAATGCACATTATTATTCGTTAGTTTGGTTTAAACAAATCATTTTTGCTTGGTTGGAAAAGCAGCTACGCAAATTATGTCTCTATTTGTTTCCCTGTTTCTGCCACGAGATTGACATCCCGTGGTAACTAAGATTTACACAAGCTTCAGTCCGGATCCAGAACACCTGAGAAGAGATGATGCAACTCCTCAGAGGACCTCAGATGAAGCCAACCCCTGAAACAACATACAGAACTACCATTTTGCTATAAGTTTGATTGCCTCATATAATAATTGCTGTTAATATTAATCATCGTCTGTTTTATTACGTCTTAAATTGATTTGTAATGCTGGTTTGTTTGGCCAGAGGAGAACTGGCCCCCTGACTGGGCCTGGTTTCTCCCAAGGTTTTTTCCCATTCTGTCACCGATGGAGTTTTGGTTAATTGCCGCTGTCGCCTCTGGCTTGCTTATTTGGGGACACTTCATTTCCAGCGATATCTTTGACATGATTGCAAAGATACTATTTAAACTGAACTGAGCTGGATGCTGACATTACTGAATTTAATGATGAACTGTCTTTAACTGAAAAATGAGTGTTTACTATTGTCATTTTGCATTATTGACACTATTTTCCTAATTAATGCTGTTCAGTTGCTTTGTCACAATCTGTATTGTTAAAAGCGCTATATAAATAAAGGTGACTTGACTTGACTTAAAAAACAACTGTAGTGACGCATGGTCTGTGACGAGGGTGAATCGGCGGCCCCAGAGGTAGTACTTCAACTCCAGGACTGCACACTTTATGGCCAGGGCCTCTTTCTCCAAGGTGGCGTACCTGGTCTCCGCGGGGGAGAGTTTCCTGCTGATATAGACCACGGGGTGTTCCTCTCCATCCCGAAGTCTGGGGCATGCAGGACCGGGGGGGACGTCAGGGCCGTCTTGAGGGCCTGGAAGGCGGCTTCGGTCTCGGGGGTCCAGTCTATCCTCTCCGGCTGCCCCTTCCTTGTAAGGTCTGACAGGGAGCAGGCTATAGAGAAGTTCGGAATGAAGCATCGGTAGTACCCCGCCAACCCCAAAAAGGCCCGTACCCGTGTCTTGTTGGCGGGACGCGGGAACTCCTTCACCGCCTCAACCTTTTTTTCCTGGGGCATGATGAGCCCTCTTCCAAACTTGTACCCCAGGTATTTTGCTTCGGTAAGGCCGAGGTGGCACTTCTTGGGGTTGACCGTCAGGCCAGCCCGCCGGAGCTCCGTCAAAACACCCTCCGTAGACGCTCCAGGTGAGTCTTTATTTTTTTTGTTTTTTATCATCTAGAGTGTATGACGACATCTAGCTGCAGGACGGAGAGCAAGATGTCCATCAAACGCTGAAAGTTGGCTGGTGACCCGTATGAGGCCAAGAGTAGAACACGGTAAGGCAGTGGCCAATTGGGAGTGCTAAGCCAGTCTTCTTCCGGGAGCCGGGGAGAGGGGCACCTGCCACTATCTTTGGTGAGGTTCCAAGGTGCTGTTGATCGGCACTTGCCCAGCCGGTCCAAGAGCTCATCCACCCACGGCATGGGATATCCGTCGAAGGCAGAAACTTGATTAAGCTTCCTGAAGTCGTTACAGAAACGGAGGGTGTTGTCCGACTTTGGAACCATCACGATGGGGCTGGACCACGGGCTACGGGAGGGCTCGATGATCCCTAGTTGGAGCATCTTCTTGACTTCCTTCTCTATAGCCGGCCGGCGAGCTTCTGGAATCTGGTAGTGGTGTGTGCGGACCTCGTGCTCGATGACCGTGGTTCTACCCGGGGTCTCACTGAACACATCCTGGAACTGACTGACCAGGGCCTCAAGCTCCATCTTCTGGGTCGCCGACAGCTGCGGTTCCACGTCCACTACTGGAGGGCCGGTATGGGCCAGCGCGGCGAGTTGCTCGGGCCGGGGAACCAACTTCTTGAGCAAGTTAACGTGGTAGATTTGCTCCGTCCGTCGGCAGCCCGGTTGCCGCACCCGGTACGTCACCAGTCCCATCCGTTCATCACCCTGCGGGGCGCCAGGCCGCCTCTCCCCTGATCGGTGGGCGTTCGTTGCTGCCGCCAGCTCGACCGCCTCTACCAGGCTGTGGACGTCCTGGGGGTTTTGCATACTGACCGGGCGCCTCAGCGGGCTGGGCAGCGCCCGTAGCAGCCGATCGATGAGGGTTTTCTCCGCTACCTGGTCAGCGGTAGGGGACCCAGCAAGAAGCCACAGGTGAGCCAATCAGGCAAGTTGCGCAGCTTGCGCTCTCACCGTCTGCCGTTCATAGGTCCATTGGTAGAATTGTTGCGCTGCCCCCATGGGAGACAGGCCCACCCTGGCTAGAATTTCGGCTTTTAACTCATCATATTTTCCATTCCGGGGTGCCCGCAGGGCATAATAGGCCACTGCGCTTCTCCGGTGAGGAAGGGGGCGATGATACGAGTCCACTCTTCCTGGACCCACCCCTCCCAGGCCGCGATGACCTCAAATGTGTGGAGGTAAGGCTCGATGTCGTCGTTCTCGGTCAACCGGACATGTATTTGGTGAGCCTTGACGGGCGCTTCCGGGAGGGGCATGCGCCCCGCCACGCTGGCCTGCAGTTGTTCCACGACCCGGTCAGTATACTCCTGTCGTGCGGCCAGTCGCTCGGTAAACTGCTGCTGGCGGGCCGTGAGCTCAGTCAGGCGGCGGCTGACCTCTTCCATTGATCTGGGGGAAGAGAGCAGTTCTACTAGAAGAAGCAGAGAGATCGTTACAGCAACCTGGCGTTTACAAGTCTGTGTCTCAATTCACCTGTAGTTGCTTGCATTCTCCACCATATGTCGTGGGGTGAATGAAAACACAGACTCGGTACTGATAGTAAGAGCCCCGGAGGGTGATTTATTGCCCACACACTGATCACACGTGCTCGGAGGAATGGTGCTCGGTGCCCGTCTCAACTCGGTGCTCATGGGGTGAAGTGTCGTGGTGCAGATCCTTCTCCTGGGGTGCCGTCGGAGTCTGTGAATAAGGAGAAACAAGCATTAATGTCGCCTGGAGCTCCGTTGCACCTCCCGTTGGTGTCTCTTCTCCTGGCGTTTATGGCCAGTGGGAACGAGCTCCAGGTGCGCCACTCATCATGCACAGGTGTTGTGCTTTTGTGATCAGTGTGGCAGCGTCGTTTCCAGATACTCGCCACAATACATACATGCATACATACATATACAAACACACATACATATACATATATACAATATTATTGCAAGCCTTGCACAAAAGTCCTCAGGGTTGCCTTTTTTTCTCTCTCCTCAACTGTGTGACATTACCCAAGGCGTCTGCTCATATTCCCAATGTAAACTCAAGATGAAACTTTGCCTAATAACCCCAGGGATCACTGAGTGGCCTGATCTTCTTCAAAGCAGTAATGTATCATGTCATTGCTGTTTTTCAGCTTCTCCAGCCACTTTTACCTTCGCTTTCTACACAGATTATCAAGCACATCGTATCCCACTTTGTTTTATTTTATATTCACATGCACACACAACTTTTTTTTGTGACCCAATTTCCATGTAATTAAGTGCTATTTACAAACAACCAAACAACAACAAAAAAAAAAATATATATAGTATATATATTTATTTATTATTTACTTACTTACTTACTTACTTTATTTTAGGCTGAATTGTTACCTCCATATTCACCAGCATCAGAATGCAATAAACAATTCACTCAACTCTTCAGTGTAGAACTGTATGTTTCTGTTTACTCACTCAAACCAGAGCATCTATAACATATGCACATCTATGCAATATGGAAATCACAACAATATGTCTTAAGTCACATGCAGACAGTAATAGGACAGACATGCAGCATCTTTTATCATCAACAACAAGCAGGGAAAATAGCTACTACAGTGAATAATGGTTCTTTGAGTCAATGATAAGGTCTATCACATGTCTCTGGAAAATATTCTGCTCAGCTAAATGTCACTTATAATAAGAAACTGCAGCATGCAGTTTATGTACTGTAGGTGGGGGATGTCCCACAACAAAAGCTGTTTTTGTCTGTATGATGTTACTACAGTCAGAAATACCATGTTCATCAATATATGTTGCAATGTGTAATATCAATATGCTGCAAAATGTTTTAGATGGAATTTCCCTGTATTACACACCCGCATTGGGAAAAGAGCAAGAACATATGTTATATATAATCTATAGTACTATTCACAAGTGAACACTCTTAGTTTAGCACATGTTGTGATTTCATAGATCACAGGTGTAGGGCTGCCACGCCCCCGTCGGTTGCCCGTGCAGGCCCCAGTGGCCGTGGACAGCTCACTAACCCGTCACAGGTCCGATCCTCCGCTGATACACCACAAGACGGCGATGCCTAGAAAACAAATAGAGTATGCTAATAAACACTTTTGAATGGTAACTAGAATGTATACATGTCCCATGTCTTGACCACCGGTACAGTGTTAGCTCTCCCAGGCTTTCCACAACCGAAAATCCTATTCCGCCCATTTTTATTGTTTCAGACATTGATTCACATCCTCCGATGAATACTCTTATGACATCTCACCCCTCACTTACGTTAGAATGATTGCACGCGCACTCCCTTGACCTGTGCCCCTGGCCGACTGGGGACTGTGGCCTCATTGCCGCGTGCATCGCCGCATCCTACAAATACCCTTGTTGCACCCCCGTTTGTTTTTTGCTACCTTCACCTTGTTTATCGGCCTACTTACAGATTCTCATAGATTGGTATTTATGCGCCCTCCCTGCCCCGCCCTGGGAAGACCCACCGCGCCTGTACGATTTTCATCGTCAGATATTGAGTATCTCATCCGGGCACGATTGCTCCCTGACCCACAGCATCTGTGCCGCCATTGCTCGTTTTGCTTAGCTTCTACCATCTGAAAAAAACCAGCAAAATCCAACCAGATGCCCCTGCCGATGCCCCCTAGCTATTGTTTACCAAGGTGGACCTGCACCCTCGCAGAACTCCCGACCCCATTTCTGTCTCCGAAACTGCCACACGCTCAAAAGATTCCTAGAGCTCTGGGGGCCATTTCTTAGGTGTCAACCTACCCTCGCCACCATTTTTCTGTGTACAATAGGGTACCACTTTACAGCAGGGGCGTTTTTTCATATGTGCACACTTTATTGTCACCCCATTGCGCACAAAAAGCCTCCCTCCTACAAACAGCCCGCTTCTGCCCGCGCGAGACGGGGATGCTTCCGTTCTTTCCCCCCCTGCTTGCCCCCAGGCTGTTGGGTCCCAAGCTTGGTCTCGTCGTCATGTGACCTCCCCTCCACTTCTCCTCCTCACTTCCAGAGAGCCTCTCCCATTGTTCTGCGTCATCCCCCAAAGATACGGGCAACACCTCCGTGTGTGATCATGTTCCCCAATGCATTCTATGCTTTTTGATTTTGCTTATTTGCTCCCACCCCGCTTCCCCACACACGTTGGGAGCGACTGCCCCGCTTGTGCTCTAACCCCCCCGCATGCACGGCTGTAGGCCGGTTTCCACTTCAATCACTTCTGCTTCGATTCCCCTCGAAGCACTCTCCACGTAAAACAGCAAGACCGTAGGATGTAGAAAATTCTATTCAGAGAGTATCTTCATCTAATTTTTGAGACCGGGCGAGTAGTGACATTCCGACCAGCGCGGACGGACAATGGGACCTAAGGCCATGCACTTCGAGCCACAGGGCTCGCGTGGCTCGCTCTTCTTATTTATCACAGTCGGCCAACCGTTGGGGACTGAGGAGCCCGTGCCCAGTTCGGCCATCGGACTGTGTGTTCCGATCTGTGCTAATCCCGGCTTAGTTGCCCCTAACGTCTTGGTTTTGTTCATCCTCTAGCGCGCCCTCTCTATGGACCAGCACAGCAGCCGCTGCGGGTAGCTCACATTTCGCTGGCCAGACGCTGAGCGGAATCGTAATATGAGTGCTCAGGGGGCACGCAGTCTAGGCACCGCTCCACCGGCCTACCGGCCACAGTGATAGAGACGAGTGGGAACGCCCGCGCGCAATCCGCGTAAGTGTTCGGGAAAGCCACCAGCCATGATGTTGTAAGTGAGGCGACGTCGTGGCAGTATGTGGTCCTGCGCGGCCAAAATGTCCAATAGCTGTGGCAATTCAATGTCAGCCAGGCGGGAGATCTTAAAAGTGCAGACTGATAGAGCGAGAGATAGAGAGCGCGTAGAGCAGAGAATGTTGGATGAGGGAGGCATATGTTTGTTTAGCAATTGGATGATAACCTTTCCGCATGATGGTGCCTTTCCGATTGTAAGTGCCCATGCCACCCGCCCCTCATGCAACCCAAATCACCATCAGAGGATGCCGGCTTTGAACTGAGCACGCGTGGCGATGAAACAACCTTGGGCAGTTTTTACCAAAAATAACTCAAATTTGATCTCGTTGGACCACACGTACCCAGTTTCCACTTACATGGCAGCACAGTCCATTTAAATGGCCATAGTTTAGGCAAGCAGCTGAACACTGGGCACTTCATCTGGAGCATCAGTTATACACTGTCTTCTACATCAGCGCTGATAAAGTCGCGAGTCATGAAGCCAATGAGGTTGGTATACTTCATACATGGATCGTGAGAGACAGAGCGAGTACTTTATGTGTCGCTGACACCCTTGGTACCTCATACTCCTTTTGGCCACTATACAGCGGCGAATGGCCCGGTGGATTGTGTTCACCAACAATGTTTTCTGGAATGTTTTCCTGAGCCCATGTTGTGATTTCCATTTACAGTAGCATTCCTGTATGTGATGTCGGCACCATAGAGGATGGTTTTCCACGCGGCCTTGACTCTTAGACGCACAGCAAGATCGGTTCCGAAAGCCTTCTCATCAAATCTAATTGGGGCAAATGAGATTATGAACACATGTCAGTCAGTGAGAACAGGTCAAAAGATCGTCTTGAGAAAAATTATTCATCACCTGAGAAACTTTCTGATATTGTTCCACTATTTTTCGCCGCAGCATTGGTGGATTTGGTGATCCTCTGCCCATCTTGACTTCCGAGAGACACTGCCACTCTGAGAGGCTCTTTTTATACCCAATCATTTTGCCAATTGACTTGAGTTGCAAATTGGTCCTCCAGCTGTTACTTATATGTACATTTAACTTTTCCGGACTCTCATTGCTATCTGTCCCAACTTTTTTGGAATGTGTAGCTCTCATGACATCCAAAATGAGCCAATATTTGGCATAACATTTCAAAATGTCTCACTTTCAACATTTGATATGTTATCTATATTCTATTGTGAATAAAATATAAGTTTATGAGATTTGTAAATTATTCCATTCCTTTTTTACTCACAATGTGTACAGTGTCCCAACATTTTTGGAATTGGGTTTGTAATTATCCACTATGGCCAAACTAAACAAGCTGCACTTCTAAAGATGTTTTATTCAATCATTTATATTTAATAAGTTAACATTAATATTTAAATTTCTTTCATAAAAGAAAAAAAAGTGTTTTGTCTTTAAATAAAATAACAAAGTAGTCTGGCTTCTTCCTTATTTAATAATTCAAGCAATTGATCTCCCATGAGCAAAAGCACCCCAAAAGCACAGCTAGAACTGTCAAAAGCTGCTCAAGAACAAGGGCTTTTGTACATCCAACTGATTTGAAGACCTCAAAGGTAGAAACAAATTCAAAAGCGATTTATTTGTTAGGTTTATTTACTTGCCTCCACGCACTTACACGCAGTAAGCAAACTGAATACTTAATAATTTAATAGTATTCAGTAATCTATTGGTTTCCCTTTTTGAAAGAATGACTCAAAAGGGCTTAATGTGCACAGAGTTGCTATTTTGAAGATAGAAATCAAAGACATAACCCACTGCCTGATAGCCTAAAAAGAGCATTTCTGTTTTGGAGTATGCCAAAAAAAAAAATAAATAAACATTAAGCAGAACATCAAGTAGAAAAAGTGAAAGAAATCAATTAAATGCATAACCAAAAACATAAAGTATAGGAGAACCGCTGGGTGCACCATTAACAGCACAAACAACACAGTTGAGGGTACTGTTGGGAATTGTGCCTTTAAAATACATTACAAAACTAGACGTTTACATGTTGTAAAAGATGACTGCAATGCAAAACCCATCATCATGATTCTACAGTGTTGTTATGCGGTTGCATAACTCGAGTGTCTTGAGTGTTTTTTAGCACGCTGCTATGCTGTTGCTAGGGTATTGTGGGTGGTTTCTTACTGTTAAAAAAGTAATAAATAAATAAATGTATAAATCAAATTATTTATATTTTAAATATGTATTACTACTAGTATTTCTACTAACAATTACTCTAATTGATTTCAGTGTAAACTACAGTTGAAAAGTTTGGTATCCATAACACACACACACATATGCATATATGCATATCACGGATGCATTAAATTGATAAAAAAGGAAAAGGAACCCTTAAATGCATACCTCGGGTCTTTAGCGACCCGGGACATCATTCTCTACCCTCTCCCTCCTTCATTTTTTTAAGTTAGACATCAACTTTCTTAGTATTCCTCACTCTATTAATTATAAACAATATAACAAAAAAAAAATAGTAAAATATAAAAGAAAGCCAGTTTTCTGATTACTTTTTGTAAAAAGTGTATAAGGTCGCTAGAGACCCGAGGTATGTAAATGTGTAAGTATTTTTTTCTGCGCAACTATATTTACATATCTGATGACTCAATACGTGCAATGCATCTTTTTTCCTCAAGGTGGCACTGTTTGATACACAATGATGACGTGATGTTTCACTCATAATTACCACAGGCATAAAACAAACGAATGTCATCAGCAAAAATGTAACTGGTTTGAATGGCTTTACTGCAGACCAATTACTATACGCAATGAAATATAAACGTCACTGCCATTTGTTGCTGGATGTGATGAATAAGCTGCCACTGATCAAAATATTGAATATGAAGTGACTGAAAACGATAGTTTTGAGAATATAGCTGAGATTGTGAATATGAGGCAGATGCTGAATGTACTGTGGAAGTGCACTCTGACGATGACAGCGATGGTAAAATCATCTGCTCAAATTGAACCCTTAAGTGGTTCAAAAGGAACGAATATGCTTTTTATCTTCTGTAATGTCTTACCATAGCAGAGAGGAGTTTTTTGCTATTGCAGCAGTAGGAGATCCTCCGTGCAGGGATATATTGGTCCGGGTCGCTAAGACCAGAAAGATGTAATAGTGATGGCGAACATCAGCATTTAAGGGTTACAATATA
This sequence comes from Sinocyclocheilus anophthalmus, assembly GCA_018155175.1. NCBI lineage: Eukaryota > Metazoa > Chordata > Actinopteri > Cypriniformes > Cyprinidae > Sinocyclocheilus > Sinocyclocheilus anophthalmus. The sequence continues at coordinate 203,280 of JADLZN010004999.1, forward strand.
TTAATATTTCACAATATTACTGTTTTTACTGTATTTTTAATAAAATAAATGCAGTCTTGGTGAGCAGAAGAGATTTAAAAAATAACAATATTACCAAGCCAAACGTTTGATTGGTAGAGATTGGTAGTTCTTTTTTAGTGCAACAGGTTCAAAACTCCAAGTCTGATCACATTTATAGGTAACAGCACACCTATTCTCAGCAATCCACATGAGTTGAGGCATAATTCATGTCCGTAGAACTGTGAGGTACGAGCTACGTGCTATAACTTTATACTTAGGGTTAGGATTGTATTTATTTATTTTTTTTATACAAACACTTGCCATGGCAAACACCCTAGTAAAACAGCAGACAATAAGAGAGTGCAGTTCAGTCTGTGGCCCTTCAGGAAGGGCACTAGGCATGGATACAATGCATGTCATGTTTGATTTATGCATCTAGTATAGAAAAATGACTCCAGAGTTATTAAGTAACTAATTATGATTCATAGCGAAATATATGTATACAGGGCCGTCGCAAAGGGGGTGCGAGGCCCAAGGGTGCGAAGTGGACAGGCGACGGCCATCAGCGAATGTCGTGTGTGTGGTGTGTGTGTGTGTGGGGGGGGGGGGGGGGGGGGGTGTGAGAAGTAGCAGGCCACTTTAATCTTTTCAGTTGTGAGTTTAAAATATTCTAGCAGTCCCCCCAGAGTGAGTTTTTTTAAGACGACAGATGAATCTGGTTTTTTTACGTTTTTCCTTTTTTATTTAAAATATTCACAAATTTGCATAACATGTCATGAACAGTCTGATATTCTGATTCACAAATATGTCTAAATGAGTGTTTTGTCTTTAAAAACCTTTCTAAATGATCTTGACCATGATCTGTAATGTGAGATGGGCGCCCCGCCATGTTTGTTCGCGCTGCAGTTCAGAAAGTCCTGTCAGTCGGATTTACAGCACGTAAATGTATCAGTTTCTCCCGAAATACAAGTAATAAGTGGCTGGTGAACTGGGTGAAGAATAGAGTGAACTTTATAGTTACTTACACTATGTGTATCTGATATGAATAAAACACATCGGCAAATTAAATTTGAATGTATTGTTATTGTTGCTTCCATAGACGTGTGTATTTTACAAACTCTAAATGTATTGTTTTACGAGGACTATGTGTTTTAAATGTCTGAAACCTAAAATAAAAATTATGTGGTTAAAAACACTGCATAGTTGTGATAATATGACAAGCGCAGTGCACGTTCTCTCTGGCTCAGCGTCAGCTAAAGCGCGAAAGCACAGTTTGAATTTTGCAGTTATGTGACGTCACCGAACGTTCTAAATCCCATATGTGGGACCGTACTCCCAGGGGCACGGAAATAAAAATCCCATATGTGGGACCGTACCGCTCAAAGGGTTAACACGCATCTGATCGATTGTGATGCCGTGCTCACTGACATGCTTGCACACGAATCACGGTCACGCACACGCTCATAAGGATTGTAAGATCTAGCATAAGACTATCCTAATAAAGCAATTCAATGAGTAAATAAGAATGCTAAAATAAGTTATAGGTTTGTAATTATGAAGTAGATTTCAGATGCAAAAAGTCGCTAAGTGCCCATCTAAAAATTTCTTTCTAATCGCGCTTATTTTCTCAGCGAGCATCATATGGTTAGGTCCTTATTTTATTTATCTGGGAAAGAAAATAAACTATTCAATTGCCCATGCTTAAAGTGAAATACTGACCTACACATAGGAGCATGAATAAAATAATGCTCAATTTTCAACTTGGCACTTAGAGGTTTTGCATTGAACTCTTCCGCGTATGACAGTAGTACACAATTTACATAAGGTTGAAAATAAATATTTTAGTTTAAAATGTGCAATCACTTATATTCTTATGTCTACTCGTCCCGGAAAACATGTTCATTTGTGATTTAATGAATCATGATCGCAATTTTCAATTCAATCCTACTGCAGAACATTTTCATATAAAAAGTTGAGTAGTTGTGAATAGTAGTTATGATGTCGGTGCTGTTAAACATTTCATCGTTTATATAAAAGTGTTCTAATACAGTATCCTTCTTATATCTTTCCCCGAATTTCCAGTTGCCGTTGTGACGTGAACAGGTGCAAATGACTCCGCGTTTAGTCAGAGCACGCTTGAATGACTTCGTGGCGCATTTTTAGCTAGATGTCATTTTGACAGATGAAGAGTGCTTGTTAGCCCACGCCTGGAGGCAGACCAGCACTTGTGTAGAGGTTGCAACTTTTAAAAACTTTTGTCACCGCAGTGGAGCACACCTTACCACGAAATGAGGGCTGTGACGATCTGCCGACTCTACTACCATGGTACAGTCTGAGTTCGGCAATCTCCACCGGAAGAGGGCCCGGCAGGAGTAAATATATTGTCAGGATCTTTGTACACATGTGGAGCGAGCAGAAGCGGGTGGACAACAGGGTAATAAAAAATTAGACACCACCAACTGACATAACATTCAGGCCAGGAGCGAGGCTCTCTAAAGGCGCAAGGCCCTGTGCGGTTGCACACTTGGCACAGCCCTTGTGACGGTACTGTATATAGCTCTCGCTCTGAAAAAACAAAACAAAAAAAAACATTATAATCAGTGAGGCTGTGTACATTGAGCCAAATATCTCTACTTTACATGTGTCTTTTTGTGGTTTCAAGGTTTGTTTTTTTACCACTGTGTATTTATGGTGAGAATTTAAGAGAGTGAAGAATTCAGTCACTAAAAGTGCACATCGTTTCAGCGACGACTTATCTGGACACCTCTGATTAACTATTGCATTCATAAGCTCATCAGAATTGCATGTGATTGGTTATAATGCACAATGCTGTGAAACGCATAAAAAGAAATATGATGCAACATAAACAGATATAAATGTAATGTCATAGTCTACACTATTCATTTCATTTCATTTTTACTTTATTTGCGACAGCCATACTAGATTTAATTTAATTGTGCATGTGCCCCCAAGCCCCCATTAATTTTCGGTCTGTGGTCAGGTAAAGGCTAAGCCTTGTCCAGCCTTAAACATGCTCCTCCTGTGGTTACTGCTGGTTCTCAGTTTTTGAATTTATAGTGTATCTGTATAGTTTATCTTATGTTATATTGTTCATCTCTCTCAATAGATTTTCATGAACTGATTTAAAGCACATCCATATTAAGAGGCTTTGTATTTAGTCATGTTTATGCTGTTATTGAGAACAGTGTTGATCATGAGCACTCTTTGGATGTCTAAATTACTTGTTTTCCTCTCTTTTAAAAGCTTAGTGATAATCTGGGTGCAAATGCTTTGATGTCAGTCTGCTCCATATGGACAAAACCTTACCACCCACAGCACAACCCTGAGTGAGGCAGATTCATTGGATGGCTCAAGCACAATTCACTGCGAGGAGTTTAGCTTGAAAGCTTTCACCAAAATTCAAACCTTTCCTCTTTGGATCAAGGAAACCGTCTCGCATCTTCTTCCAGAATGATATTTTGTGTGAATGTGGCTGTGAATCTGAAGACTTGAAGAGAAGCCTCAGGGTGTCAGCCCACATTGTGAGGGAAACTTTGACTGACCTGAAGTTGTGAAAAAAATATCCTGCTGTCTGTTTCCGTCACAGTTTTGCTGTACAGTAGAAATCAATTAACTTTCATGTCCAAAGATTATTACAGTGAGAAGAATATCACATTATTAAATGCCTTCAATTCATTAAGACATAGAATAATATCAAATCATATATTGATATAAAAATAATGCACCCCCAAAATAAATAAATAAATAATTTAATAAATGAATACATACACACACACACATACATACATATCATCGATTTTCCTAAGTAATTGTTCCACTACCGCACTATCATCCCTGGCTACAGCATGTCAGTACAGTAGTCCAGCACTGGTAATTAGACTATTTTTTTTATTCTGATCTTTCTGCATAAATTGATATATAAATAAATTAACTTTTATATCAAAATATCACTACACCATATCATGCATACTATATCACATCAATGCAGCTATAGCGATATAATATTGTGAGCCTTTCTGCTGAGGAGGGGCAAGGCCCAACGGCAGGTCCTCCTCAAAAAATATTGGATGAGAAAAAAATTGTAAACATACCCCTATTACAAAATATAACATGCAAAGTGTATAAATCACTAATTTGTCTAAAGAAACATTGTCCAACAGCAACACTAGCAGGTAAAAATACAACAAGAGTCTGTGTCTCTCGCACCTCCCCTGAGCACACTGAGTTCCCCTTCAGGAACTCGAGCTGTGTCAGAAATGCTTTGGGAACGCATCTGCTTGACCGCATACTGAAGCACATGTGAAATCAGTCCATTAGAGTGGAGAGGACAGTACGGACGTGGGGCCGTACCCGAGACCACAGAAGCGTTAGTGAGGGGACGCGACGTGCATGGCTTCCGCTCATCTGCTGCTACGTTTAGGAGGGCACACAGGCACACGATCCTTGCGGTTCTGGTCCCGCGGCTGCTGAGGCACGGTGGCAATTGAGATTGCGGGGATCACAGATGGATCCAGTGGAGGGGTTGCAGATGGGCATGGCCCTTTCTGCGCCCTCACCCTCTAGATCCAATGCTCACTCTCAGGGTTCGGAAGCTCGCTCTGCGGTTTCTTCCCCCCTAGAGTGAAAGCATGTTGCTTCGGCTCTCTTCCTCTGAGGAGGTCAATGTGGAGAGCATCAGGACTTGTCACCCCAGTTCATCCAGTATGAGGAGCTGTTGGAGGTGGTGACTCGTGCTGTGGCTAAATAAAAAAAAATGGCCACCAGAGAAGTAGGAAAAACACCCTTTCTAAGTCACTTCCTCCACGTCGGAGCCTTCCTTTCTTCCCTAATCTCCACACTGAGGTCTTGAGATCATGTGAAAGACCTAATTCATCCTATCTTTTCAGCCCTAATGTTAGTAATTATTCTAACGTCTTGGGGCTGAGACAACAAGTCAAGTCAAGTCACCTTTATTTATATAGCGCTTTTAACAATAGAGATTGTGTCAAAGCAACTGAACAGCATTAATTAGGAAAATAGTGTCAATAATGCAAAGTGACAATAGTAAACACTCCTTTTTCAGTTAAAGACAGTTCATCATTGAATTCAGTGATGTCAACATCCAGCTCAGTTTAAATAATATCTTTGCAATTATGTCAACGATATCGCCGGAAATGAAGTGTCCCCAACTAAGCAAGCCAGAGGCGACAGCAGCAAGGAACTAAAACTCCATCAGTGACAGAATGGAGAAAAAACCTTGGGAGAAAAAAGGCTCAGTCGGGGGGCCAGTTCTCCACTGACCAGACGAACCAGCAGTACGGAAAAAATCAATTTAAGACGTAATAAAACAGACGATGAACAATATTAAAAGCAATTATTATATGATGCAATCAAAAACTTATAGCAAAATTTGGTAGTTCAGTATGTTGTTTCAGAGTTGGCATCATCTGAGGTCCTCCGAGTGGTTGGCATCATCTCTTCTCAGGTGTACTGGATCCAGACTGAAGCTTGTGTAAAATCCTAGTTACCACGGGATGTCAATCCTGTGGCAAAAAAACTGAGAAACAAATACAAACACAATTAGCGTAGCTGCTGTTCCAACCAATGCAAAATTGATTTGTTTAACCCAAACTAAAGATAATAATGTGCATTTGATCAGATATGACTGCAGTAAAGATTATGAGATGCATTATTTGAAAGCTTGGCCAAAGAGATGTGTCTTTAAAACAGAGAGAGTGTGTCTGAACCCCGAACGTTATCAGGAAGGCTATTCCAGAGTTGGGAGCCAAATGCGAAAAAGCTCTACCTCCTTTAGTGGACTTTGCTATCCTAGGTACTACCAAAAGTCCAGAATTTTGCGACCTTAGGGAGCGTGATGGATTGTAGCGTGGTAGAAGACTAGTTAGGTATGCAGGAGCTAACCCATTAAGGGCCTTATAGGCACGTAATAATATTTTGTAACTGATACGGAAACTTAATAGGTAGCCAGTGCAGAGAAAATTGGGGTAATATGATCATATTTACTTGACCCGGTAAGGACTCTAGCCGCTGAATTTTCGACTGCTTGTTTATTAAAGATGCAGGACAAACACCTAGCAGTGCATTACAATAGTCCAGTCTAGAGGTCATGAATGCATGAACTAGCTTTTCTGCATCAGAAACAGGTATCATGTTTCGTAACTTGGCAGTGTTTCTAAGATGGAAGAATGCTGTTTTTGTAACATGGGAAATATGATTTTCAAAAGACAAGTTGCTATCTAATATAACACCCAGATTTATGACTGTAGAGGAAGTAACAGTACATACGTCTAATTGCAAATTGTAATCCAAGATATTCTATGTACTGTTTTTTGGTTCAAAAAGTAATATCTCTGTCTTATCTGAATTCAATAGGAGAAAAATATTGGTCATCCAATCTTTACAATTTTTAATACACTCTGTTAGCTTAGATAATTTAGAAGTTTCATCTGGTCTTGTTGAGATATATAGTTGAGTATCATCAGCATAACAGTGGAAACTAATCCCGTATTTCCTAATAATATTACCAAGTGGCAACATGTATATCGAAAATAGCAGAGGACCTAGGACAGATCCTTGTGGCAATCCATATTTTACTGGTGATATTGAGATGACTCCCCATTTAAATGAACAAGGTGTAGCGATCGGACAGGTAGGATCTAAACCATTTTAAAGCCTGCCCTTGAATACCTGTATTGTTTTGTAATTGATCTATGAGTATGTCATGATTTATAGTATCGAATGCAGCACTAAGATCGAGTAAAACTAGCAATGAGATGCAGCTTTGGTCGCAAGAATCAAGTCATTTGTTATTTTAACAAGTGCAGTTCCTGTGCTTTGGTGGGGCCTGACACCTGACTGAAATTCTTCATAGAGATCTTTTTTTTAGGAAGGAGCACAATTGAGCAGACACTACTTTTTCTAAAATTTTAGACATAAAGGGAAGATTTGAGATGGGTCTGTAATTAGCCAGTCCACTAGGATCTAGTTGTGGTTTCTTAATAAGAGGATTAATAACGCCAGCTTGAATGTTTTTGGGACGTAACCTAAAGACAACGACAAGTTAATAAAATTGAGAAACGGTGCTACAGGTAACAACTCTTTTAGTAACTTAGTGGGTACAGGATCTAACAGGCATGTTGTTGGTTAGATGCAGTGATAAGTTTATTTAGCTCTTCCTGTCATATAGTTGTAAAGCACTGCAGTTTATTTTTTGGTGCGATGAATGAAGCTGAAGTAGTTTATGCTGTAGAATCTACATCTGTTATTGTATTTCTGATGTTATCTATTTTATCAGTGAAGAAATTCATAAAGTCATTACTATTAAACTGTGAGGGAATATTTAGATCGGGTGGCGTCTGGTTATTTGTTAATCTAGCCACTGTGCTAAATAAAAACCTAGGATTGTTTTGGTTATTTTCTATGAGTTTGTGGATATGCTCGGCCCTGGCAGCTTTTAGAGCCTGTCTATAGCTGTGCATACTGTTTTTCCATGCAATTCTAAATACTTCCAAGTTAGTTTTTCTCCATTTGCGCTCAAGACTACGAGTTTTTTCTTGAGAGAGTGGGTATTACTGTTGTACCATGGCGCAGTACGTTTTTCTCTAACCTTTTTCAATTTGATGGGGGCATCAAATTGAAACATGGCTATGGGATGATGCCCTGGGTTGAACAGACACAGCTATCTATCTGTCCCCAGGGTCAGCATCATCCCCGAAGGCTCCGGTGTTGCTCAGCAGGGCTTTAAATCAACATTAGCCTTAGTTGGTAAAGCTTTTATGGCGGCTGGTCAGGCTGGTGCTTGTCTGCACACCATGGTGGTGCTGCAGGCATACCAGGTAGACCTGCGTAAAGACCTGGACGGAGACGACGAAGTGCACTTTGATTATATTAAATAGTTGAGTCATGCTGCTGATTTGTCTCTCCGGGCCATCAAGGAAACGACCAGAGCTTTTGGTCTCTCCATGGCAGCGTTGGTGGCTACAGAGAGACATCTCTTGTGGACAAGGACAGGTTCTTCCTTTTGAATGCCCCGCTTGCTCCTTCTGGCCTTTTCGGCAATGCAGTCAGCTCTGTCGTCAAGAGGTTTCAGGAGGCTAAGAACCAGGTGGCGGCATTCCTTCCTCGCCGAGGTCAGTTCTTAGGGGCTGCTTGGCAGGAGCAGCCCCAGCTGTCTTCCAGCTTCTCATACAGGGTGCAGCAGAAGAAGAGCGTTGCTTCCAGTGCTCCCCCACAGAGAGATCAGGGGTCGGGGCGGCGCTTTCAGCCGAAGTTCTCCAGGGAGATGGGGGATCTGAGGACCATTATTCTTTCTCAGAAGACTTTGGCGAAGAAGTCCTGATGCCTCAGGTGCCAGGCTTCTAAGGGCAAGCTCCTCTGGGGAAGAGCAGTGAACATACAGTACAGTGATCATACGGTGCCCGTCTCTCCTCAGGGTCCTCAATAAATCAGTCTGTCAACCCTGCCACCTCCGGAGCTTCAGGGCACAGTGGTCTCCAGCAAGCACAGTTCTTAGTGTCCACCGTAGTGGCTCTGGAAATATTGCATCCTCCAAGGAGATTATTAGAGTGGCCAGTTCAGTTGTTCCCTGCTGGTCATTTACTTCAGGGTGCAGAGCTGACTGCTCAAAGTACACCAGAGGTCAGTCTCGAGAGACTGATTCCCTTGGTAGACCATATGACAGCCTTGTCTGAGGACTGGTTTGTCACCATAGACTTGAAGGACACATACTTCCATGTTTCCATCCACTCCCGCACTTTCACCAAATGTGTGGATGCTGCCTTGGCTCCTCTCAGACTCCAGGGCATCTGCATACTGAACTACATGAGACCCTTGAAGTGGTGGCTCAGGACCAAGGGGTTTTCCCCAAGAGGCAACCCATTTTGCTTGATTAAGGTCACGCGGCGATGCCTTCGTGCCTTAGTAATGTGGAAGAAGCTTCCGTTCCTGTCACAGGGTCCCATGTTAGGAGCTCTTTGTCGTCACGTAACGATTACGACAGATGCATCCCTCACGGGCTGTGGAGCGATCATGAGTGGTTGCTCAGCCTGAGGTCAGACAACACATTGGTGGTCTCGTGCATCAACTGACAGGGGGGTCTGCGGTCATGCCCACTTTGCAAACTGGTGTTTTTGGCCAGATTCAAGTAGACCTATTTTTAGGGGTGCAACAGATCATAGATGTTCCGTGATCCGTACGGATCAGGGCCCACGGTTCGGCATGCATGTGATTTGTGGATTGACTCTTAAGTTTAACCATCAAAGAGTGAAAGTTTATCATTTCCACGTTTTCTCTTGCCAATTTACACATTCAAACAATTATTTTAAGATTCCTCTTTCACATACACACAAAGATATGTTAAAATACCCGTTTTGGCAAGTATTCTAAACACAGTCGGTTATGTATTAGGTGAAAGTAAACAGCTGAGAAAGAAACCGGATGTGTGTCAGTATTAGGCCTGTGCATTTGGTCTTAACACTAGAACCGCCACGGCATAAATTTTACCCGTGGCTGTTTTTCAAAGGTACATAACAGATTTAAAATAAAACATTCAAGTCGCCCAGTCATTGACTTTTACTAAAATTATGTAATTTACAATCCAATGTTGTTGAAAATTATTTAGATAAAACTAGATTAAAAAACGGGGCATTTATACCTATAAGCGCCAGCGGGTCAAGTTTACCTGATATATGATGCATGTATTTTCGCCCTGTCATTTTCTTGCCGCTTATGTTTTAACTTTGTACATTTCTAGGTAATGCCTTTCATTCACGCCTTTCATTTAGCGGTTATGAGTTTAATAAATAAAGTCAAAATGTCCAAAAAAAAGACGATTTATGGAAGGTAGGAAGGTAATGAATTATTATTGCTCATTATTGTCTATAGGCTATTTTAGTAATTCATAGCATGGGCTATCTTAATATATTGATTAATGACATTATATTATAATATTAAACCACCCAAATATTTAGGCTACTACCTTCTAATTTCCGTTGTCAGTGCAGACTTTTTTTTTTTTTAGCTTAGGCTACTGACCATTTTGGACTAGTTTAGCCTGCATTAAAAAGTTTTGAACATAAAACAACAGGATACAAATATAGTTGTAATAATCTCATGACTCTAGACACTTCTTTGTGAAGACAGTAGCATAATACAATGAATAATATGTTATTTAGCCATATAAATACAGTTGCCATGTGTATGGGAAAAATTTACCCGCTGGCGCTTTTAGGTATACAGCGACCTCTGGCGGTTCTAGTGTTAAAGGGACAGCAACCAAGAAATACTTTCTTCTGTCTGCTAATCAAATAACACCACAGCTTTAAGAAAAATCAATCTGTATTTAACTTGTGCAGTTAGCACTATTGTTATTTTACAGTTAATTATAAAATTTCTGCACCTGAATACTGTTACTGACTTTATTTGTATCTGTTACATTGTATTCAGATGCTTGTGATTTGTGTAATTGTTCTTGTTTTATTACTAACTTTATTAGTTAAGATAGTAGTTTTTGCTGTGGTATAGAAGTACTTAAAGTATGCTTTCAGTAAATTTTATTTATTTATTTATTTGGGATTTTTTTGCTGATCCGAAAAATTATCCGATCCATGACTCAAAATCTGTAATATGATCCGAACCGTGAGTTTTGTGATCCGTTGCACCACTACCTATTTGCATCTCAGGAGATGCTCTGCTCCCGGGAGTTCTGGAAAGAATCCGCCAGGATTGGGTCAGTCTACTGCTAGTAGCCCCATTGTGGCTGTCCTGAGTGTGGTTCTAGGACCTTGTGTCCTTTCTCGATGTGTATCCATGGGAGATTCTGATAAGGAGGGACCTTCTGGCAGCACAATTATTCATCCTTGTCTGGAGTTGTGGAAATTGTGAAATTGTAAAGAGCTGCTATACTGTGGCCCATTGTCAGATATTAGTATCTCAGGCACCCCATTCCGTGTAAACACTGCTTTCAGATGTTCGATTATTGTTGCGGAGGAAGTTGATGCCAATTTGGCCACATCAATATCTCTTAAATAGTAATCGACTGTTAAAAGGTACTTTTTTCCCTTTAGTTCAAACAAGTCTGTAGCCTCTCTCTGCCATGGATATGGTGGAAAGTCTGTAGGTTGTAGCGGTTCTACAGCCATCCTGGAAGCCTTTCTACATTCATCACACTGTTGCACCATAGTTCGCAATTGTGAACTCAGGCCAGGCCACCACACAGACTGTCTTGCCCTTTTGCGACATTTTTCAATTCCTTGGTGTGCCTGATGAGTGTGAAGCAAAACTGAACTTTGGAGTGAGGCAGGGATTATCAACCTTGTTTCTTGTAGAAGCAGTCCATCGAGGATGGAAATCATGTCTCTTTCCAACCAGTAAGGTCTGAGTTTGTCGTTGCCCTGCACCGTTCTCGGCCATCTATGCTCATGGAACCTTCATTACTTGGCTGCATACAGGGTCTTTCTTTAACTCATGTTGAATGTTGTCTAGGCGGCTCTTTGAAGCAGGGAAGCTTTTCCCTATTTGGGAGAGGTAAATATTAGTGTCTTCCATGAGAGTTGAGTCAGCATCCGTTACATCACTCATAGAGGGCATCCTTGACAGAGTGTCTGGAGTTGTGAACTGTTTCCCTGGAACATGACTGATCTTGTAAGAATATCTCATAAGTCTCATTCTGAACCTTTGCAGCCTTGGTGGTAAGTCATCCAGATGTTTTGTGCTCAGTAAGCTCAGAAGTGACTTACGATCCGTCTCGGGAAGGAAATGTTTCCCAATGAGATAGCAGCTGAAACGTTCACATGCCCAAACAAGAGCTAGGGTCTCCTTCTCTATCTGAGCATATCTCTGCTCAGTTGGAGTTAATGCTCTAGACGTATATGCAATGGGTTTCCATGCATCACTGGACTTTTGAAAAATCACTCCTCCCAGACCAAAGGATGACGCATCTGCTGCGACTTTATTTTCCTTGCTTGGATCGAAGAGTGCTAAAGTTGGTGTTGTGATAAGCTCTTTTTTTAGCAACGCGAATGACTCCTGCTGTGGTGCGTCCCAGGATCACAGACTTCTCTGTGAGAGGAGATCTCGCAAGGGCTTTGTTTTCTCTGCCAGGTCTGGAATGAACTTTCCCAATTGGTTCATCATTCCAAGAAAGCTGCGTACCTCAGACACATTGGTAGGCTCACGCATATTTTGAACTGCAGCCAGTTTGTCTGGATCAGGCTGTAAACCATCTGAGGATAGCTTGTGGCCTAGGAACTTGACATCTGTCTTTGCAAATTCACACTTCTTTATGTTAAGCGTTAGCCCAGCACTCTGGAGCTTCTTTAATGCTGTGTCAAGTCTGATATCATGTTCCTCAGGAGAACTTCCATATATGAGGATGTCATCCATGTGACATGTTACTCCTTCTAGGCCTTCCAAAATCTGACACATTCTCATCTGGAACAGCTCTGGAGCACTGGAGATCCCAAATGGAAGCCTCTTAAAGGAATAACGCCCAAATGGAGTGATGAAGGTGGACAAGGGTTGGAACTCTTCAGCCAAACGGATCTGCCAAAATCCAGAATTGGCATCTATCTTTGTGAAGATTTTTGCTCTACCTAACTGGCCTAGTGTGTAAAATAAACTTCTCTCGTCTGACGGCGCTGTTCAGTTTTGTCAGGTCAACACAAATTCTACTACTGGAACCATACCCGAACACCAGTCACTAGGTCCCTCCACCTTCTTGATGATGTCGAGTTTCTCCATCCTGGATAACTCATCTTTAACTTTTTCCATCAGTGGTACTGGGACCCTTCTTGCTACATTCACAGCGTAAGGTGTTGCATTGGGCTGCAACTTGATACAATACTCCTCTTTCAGCTCACCTAAACCTGTGAAAAGTTCTGGATATTTATTTTGCCACTGACATTCCGTGATATTATCCAGTCTTGCAATGAGGCTAAGTTTTTCAATGGCATGTCTGCCCAGCAGTGGAGTGAAGAGATTTTTTACCACATAGATGTCTTCCTCTATTTTTTTCTCATTTCTCGAGATGCTTGTAGAAAATACCCCTTTCACATCCAGGACATGCTTTCCTGGTCCCATCAGTGTTTTTCGTATTTTCTTCAAACCGGTGTTGCTATTTGAGGTAAGCAGTGTGAAGACGGATTCAGGTATCACTGTGACGGCTGCCCCAGTGTCCATTTTCATTTTCACCGGCTGTTCCAAGATTTGAACAGTTGCGCATCAGCCTTGAGTATCTGAATCTACAGCTCAAAGGGATGCTTGACCTTCATCTGAATCACAGTCCTCTTTAACCTCATGAAGTACCGTCTTTGAATGACATTGGCTCATATAGTGGCCTGTCCTATTGCACTGATGACAGACAGCTTCTTTGGCTGGGCAAAGATCCTTTACATGGTATGGTGATTTTCCACATCTCATACAGCATGATTTCTTTGATTTCTCTTTGTGATTTTTCTGGAAACCTGTCCAATTTCCACCTTTTCCTGACTTGTTTAACTTTTTGGACGAATCCTGTCTGTATTTCTCTTTGTGCACAGCCTCTAGCTTTAGGTCTTCGTCTTCCTCCTGCCTAAGTTCTGCCTGCTGTTTTCTCACCGTTTCACTCTGCCTGGCCATATTTATAGCCTTCTCCAAAGTTAGGTTTGCATGTAATTGAAGGCGCTCTGACAGTTTGACGTCTTTCAATTCAACGACAATTCGATCTCTAACAAGTTCGTCTCTCAGAGTTCCAAAAGCACAGCGTTCTGACAATGAATACAGTGCAGTGATAAAATCATTAACTGGTTAATCTGGCTCTTGATTCCTGGAGTTAAACTTTGCTCTCTCATAAATCACATTTATTTTGCCAGTGAAATATTCTTTTAATTTATTTTGCACAGTTTCATAATTTCCTCGCTCTTCTGTAGTCATGGCCAATCCACACAAAATGTCATCAGCTTTGTCTCCCATACAATAAATCAGTGTGTTAACTTGGTGCAAATCTGATGCTTGTGCAAGGTTACTTGCAACTCTGAATCGTTCAAATCTTCTGAGCCATCTTTCAAAGTCATTTGGCTTTGTAAAATCGAATGGATCAGGAGGTCGTATTTGATATGAAGATGTGGGTGCTGGTGATTCCTCCATTTGCTTTGTAGATAATTATTGTTTGTTTTATTTGTGTTTCTTTTTGCAGCCTTTTACAACTTTAGTATAAATAAAAGTCAACTTTTATAAATCATAATACGCTTCTGTGGGCCTCTCTGTCTGCACCCCGGTTGCCTGGCGACCACAACCCTCCCCCACTCTTAACTTATGATGCGGTGGGTAGGCGCATGCTGATCCACTTGCTGACGTTCCCTTTACTCGTTGGAAACAGCATAAACTACGCTCTTTAGCGTTTCTTCTCCCGCAGTGTTTATTGACTTTTTCAACAGTTTATCATTCGTTGGAGACTGTTCTAGCCGCTTCTGACACCATGTTGTGTTCGTGGATGAGCCGAGGCAGCGTACTGATCACACAGCTTTGCAGGTACGTAACTGAACTTTATTGAACACTCGCACAGTCCCAAAACCCCCTGCTTAGGGGTGTGGCTCCTCAATAGCGATCTCACTAATCAGATATCACTACAATATGTTGATACCTATGCAAAATTTTGGTGTTCTAAGAATCTTTAATAGTTTGTATATCAACATCCAATCCAGTTACATATGCAAAATACCATGCTTGGAGACAGAGTCATAAACTTTCGGCTCTTTGAATCAAAAGATATAAAAGATAAAGATAAAGACAATCACATCAGTGACCCGCCTTCAGTCTAGGTTCTTTTAGATTCTGAGAAGGTGAGGATGCTGAGCTAGAGTCTTCAAAGGACCCCTAAGTTTGTGCGAGGCTGTGGCCTTGTCTTTCCATTCACCAAAGATCCTCGGATCTCAGCTGATGTCTCTCTTAGCTCTTCATCATCTTCATCATCTTCATCTGGGAGAAAACACTCCCGACCACCACAGAGTCCAAAATACATCACTCTTCAAACCCGGAAGAACGTGATCGCTAGTCCAAAACCTTGAAACCATCAAGATTTTCATCCGAGACTGCTTCCGGACACTCGTTCAGCGGCCAAGGCAATGCAAGTATTGTACATTTAACTAAACGAAACAGAGGTTTATTATAACCTGTAGACCCCATTCTAAAACAGAGCTGATGGTTTCACTCAGGTGGTTAACTGACTCATTTTCCATAACTGCATTCTCTGGTTTCTCTAACTGCTTTCGGTCATCCATTTAAACTCCGCCCATGTATGAGTGATTGTATGTTTTTTTTGCTTAGATTATTTATGTGTTAGTGTTTAGTTAATAAAAAAATGTGCACAAATTACATGAGTTTCTGATACTGTCACCGCTTGTGAATAAAGTCCCTTTGCGATGCGATCAAGCTACATGCTCTAATGCATTAATACTGTAAGAAAGTTGTTTTCTGTGGTCACGAAAAGATGTTCAGGGAAAAATGTTCACTGGACGAACAGATTAGTTGATTGTAATATGAATTCTGCTACAGTTGCTACTTGCAGCTGAGGTAAATAATTGTAATTAATTATAATTATTTATATACATTTCCCTTTTGAGCTACTGTGATACATGGTTGTGGCCTCTGAGGGGGCACAACTCATTCTCCACTCCAGAACTCCCTCCACGAGGAAACTGTACTCCCTGAAGTGGAAGCGTTTCACTTCATGGTAGGGAGATCATCAGCTGGACCCAGTTAACTGCCCAGTTGGTTCAGTTCTGGAAATTCTGCAGGAGCGATTCTCCGTAGGGTTATCTCCCTCCACCCTTAAGGTATTCGTGACGGCTATATCTGCTTGCCACACCCTTTTGGATGGTCAGTCATTGGGAAGGAACCTGTTGGTGACACGTTTCCTTCATGGTGCCTTGAGGCTGAGGCCTGCACTCTGCATTAGGGTCCTGGCATAGGACCATGCCATGGTCCTAGACGGGCTAAGTAAGGCCCCTTTTGAACCTCTAGAGGAGGTTTTGGAAAAGTTTTTGACACTAAAGCCAGTGTTTCTATTAGCCATCTCGTCTCTCAAGAGAGTTGGTGACCTTCAGGCCATTTCCGTGGTCCCATCATGTCTTGACTTTGCGCAAGGAATAGTGAAAGCCTTCTTACACCCGAGGCCGGGCTATGTGCTGAAGGTGCCTACTGTTGTTCCACGCCCCATAGTGGTGCAGGCATTCTGTCCTCCTCCAATCCGGGAGCCAGACCAAGAAAAGCTTAATTTGGTGTGTCCAGTTAGAGCACTGTACACCTACATCCACAGAGCTGCCTTGTGGAGGGAAAATTATCAACTTTTTGTCTGATTTGGTCCGCTCAAGAGAGGTCTCCCAGCAACCAAGCAGACATTAAGCATGTGGATAGTTGAATCTATCTCCCTGGCTTACGAGTCCTCTGACCTGGGGGAATGTCACGTGAGAGAAGGCAATGCATCCATCATGAAATGATGTTCGGCTGTGATTGGTTCATGCGATAAATCCCGCCTCTTGTGTTGGGCGCGTCAGCATTCACAAATCAGTCTGCATTAACATAGTGGGGGGGGGGGGGTGGGGGGGGCGTCAGGTAAACTAATAAAAAAAATGAGTAAACAACTCACACAACTTAGATATAATCATTTTGATACGTCAAAATCAGACTTAAAATGAAAACACGATCTGTGGGCGTTTTTAGTGAGTAATCAGCTTGGTGAAATTTAATGTAAATCTAGTGTGACCAATTTTTACCGAGCTTTGATGACTGATGATCCGAAAAATTCAAAAATAGTTAAAAGTTAACTATTCAAAATAATAGCTGAACACGTTCACAAATAAAATATATTGTTTACATGTCTTGAGTTGATCAACATTGTTCAACTAAAAAAATAGAGATTATTTTGAATGTAACAATTCCATTCATGTATTTATTTTTTAAATTGAATATTTAAATGTAATGCACATTGATCAGCATGTCAGTGCATTGGTTAACTTCTTCATAACTGTATTATTCATTGTTCAATGTTTTTATTTATTTATTTAATTTTGAGTGCATCCGTTTTATCACTATATCATATTATAGATATATTATAAATATATCCACTTGTTGTCACAAATCTTGTCGCATAGGACTTCCATCCCGTCGCGCACCAGAGATCGCTCTTCCATTACATTGACTCTCACACTACACAGACTGTTACATGCCACTCCGGACTACAGTTCCCATCATCCATTGCACTGATTACACACACACAGCTGCACACACACACGTTTTATAAGCCTTGGACTTCCTCTTTCGGATTGCCGGGTATTGTCTGCGTTTACCACTCTCCTAGCGATAGCCAATTTTTACGAGCCATTCGTGTTCTTGATTTCAATTCTATCTTGCTGTTTATACTTTTTCATCACCTGAGTCTTGATTCTAGCCCGGTTTACCTCGTCCTATCTGATCTCTGATTGCCCTGTAGTTTATAGCCTGTCTAGGATTAACCCTTTGCCTGCTGTTTCGGATTGTGTTTGCACCTCTCCTGGACTATCTTCCGTTTCTAGATTCCCCGTTCACATCACCCTCAGGACTAAGTTCGCCGTTAATCAACCCACACCTGTTTTAAGTTTACTCTTGTGTCTCGTCTGTACCTTACCTGTTTGCTGGTGTTTGACCTTGCCTGTGTTTTGACCATGTCTCTGAATAAAGTTATGCGTATGGATCCGCACGTCTCTCGTCTCAGTCGTCCTGTTACAACTGTATATCAGATATAATATGATGATCTTTGGGTGTTAAAATTATAATAAATAAATAAACATTCACTGATGTTCAAAAAACTTCAAAAACCGCATGGCATACTACTTACAATGGCCTAATCTTGGAATTACATTTAATTAAAACAATTCTTTAACTTTTAACTTTTCTGAAAGCTGGAATTAACACTAATCATTTTCGGCAATTCTAAAATGTAAACCGTAATATTGCACTTCAGTTTCAGGACGTTTTAGGTTGCAATGCTACCAACCTGCACCACTGCTGTTAAAATGTTTTGCGCTTGCTGGGAAGCTGCTACCAATGCAGTTTAACTTATGGTTAAACAGTATACAACCGTGCATTAGGAACAAAAACAAAGCCTACAGTGCTTTATAAACATTTATTATGTTGTAGCATAACTGTTTTTATTCCTGGATCTGCATCAAAGCATCCAACAATATGAATGCTCGCTTAACATCTGCTTAGCTTCATGTTATGATGATAAAACCCATGACCTGCTCAGATAGTGATCCAGAGACAGATCTTTGATCACTGATTAGATGCTATGGAAAATGTCAAAGCAAACATTCTTTAATTATTCATGTTTTATTCTACAATTAACCATAGCCTGCTCTTTATCTGCAGAAATAAAGCTTGTTTCAGATTAAGCTAACAAGAGCCCGTATATCAACACTGTGTAAGTAAACAATTGTAATGTCACGTAAAACAGTCCCACTGCTTTGTGGACGTGCCTTAAGTGAAATATGGACTGTGATCAGTAACAGACTTCAACACTTAATTTGTGACAAACAGACCACCAGGCATGACCACCATGTTTATATTGGCTTTGCACCATATCAAGTGTGTCTAAACAGACTGCGCAGAATGACTAAGTCTTCCACACAACCTCACACATTCAAACAGAGCTTCCAGAGAACTGTTATAAAACCAACTACCTGGCAATACACATGTAGAGAAAATGTGTAATGTCCACACACATTTGGACATGTGTGTGTGTGTGGACCCCCCACCCCCCACCCCCCACACACACACACAAACAGTTAAATGACAGCTTTAATGCTTATCAAATTTCACCGTAAAAGGAACAACAATGACTTGTCGTTTGTTAAACATACTGCCTGGGTTTGATTTCTAAATGAATTACCCTTAGAGAGGATCGTCCTCCATCACTGACTGATGAATGGTTTAAATGTATGAGTGATACTTGCATTGTGGCTTCGATCCTTTCCAATTACCTCTAAATGATCTGATCAGTTTTTAAAAACAACATAAAACAGAATTAAATTGTGCATGTGTGTGAAAAAAAATGCACTTGAATATAAATTGATTTTTTTAAAAATATGATTAATTAATTACAAAAAATTAATTAACCACATGTTATAATTTGAAAGTACACACACACGATTTTTGTAAAATGTTTAATGGACCGTGTGACACTGAAGAAATCAAGTCAGCCATGCTGAAAATTCAGCTTTGCTATCACATGAATAAATTACATTTTTAAAATATATTTAAATAGAAAACAGTTTATTTTAAATTATAATACTAGTTTTTATGTTATTTATTTTTGACCAAATAAATAAATGGTAAATAGTAAGCATATGAGACTTCTTCCAAACAATCAATCAATATACATTCACAAATATAAATATATAATTGAAATGCACATTATTTAATATAACAGTTGTGAATAAGATTCCCAACCCAGTTTCAAAGACCAAAATATAACTGCACAAACATGCATTCAGTAACACATAACAAAAGGAAGTTGTAACAGCCTGCCAGGTTTCTTGGTCATTGGCAGAGCTTCACACATACTAAATGTGCGGCTCAGATTGCAGTCAGACATTTTGCTAAAAGAGTTGCCGACCCACTTAGGGCTGTTGTTTGAGCTCAAATGGATTGCAGAAAAAGGATACATCAAGGCTCTTAGAATGGCATACAGACGCACCTAAGCAATTGTTAGCTATAGTCAACCCAAACTAATTATGCACTTGAAAATGTTCCATTGTAACTGAGGTTGCCAGTCCATTCAAGTTTCTTGTTAGATTAGTGCGCTTTGTTTTCCCCAATAACATGCTGTATGCAGGCATACGGTTGGGTTGTAAATTAAGTGGTCTACATAATTCCCTTGTTCCGAACCATTTGTGCCATTTAATGATTGTGACAGATGCAACACCTCTTAATTTAAAATGTGAACACTTGGTTTTGGGGTTTAGGCAAATACCAATCAAAAACATAATGAATAGTTCACCAAAAATTTAAAATTGCTGCAAATTTACTCACCCTCAGGCTATTCCTGATGTAAATGAGTTAGTTTCTTCATGGGAACAGATTTGGAGAAATTTAGCATGGCATCACTTGCTCACTAATGGATTATCTGCAGAGTCCAAACAGCTGATAAAAACATCACAGTCATCCACAAGCAATCCACATGACTTCAGTCCATCAAATAATACCTTTACGAAAAAAGTCTGTGTTTGTAAGAAACAAGTCCATCATTAACCGTTGCTTGCCAGGTCCCGGCGAGACCTTTTGCGGGGGCATTGCATGTTACACGGGCTCATGGAACAAGTTTTAATGGGCTGTGCTCAAAATATCAATACATTAATATACTGTGCACAATTCTTGATGAACGTGTATTGAAGATAAGATGCTTCTGTATTGATACGCAGCAAATGAAGTGATGTGTAAAAAAAAAAAAAAAACAGAAAAAACTATTTTAAGTTTAAAAGTTAAAATATTTTTTTTCTTTGCACCTCTTAATAACTCTGGAATTAGAAACTGAATTGTAATATTTATATTCATTATGATTGCCATTATTATTATTATTATATTATTGAGTTTACAGGTCCTGGTGAATCTAATTCTATCTGTTCCATTATAAATTGTTTTTGAGTATATTTGGAGATGAGAAAATCATATAAGCCGGTTTACCAGTGTTGTGTAATTATTATTAAGGCACTCCACTGTGCTGCATGTTAAATCGAAATGGAATCGAGATCGCGATTCGACAGAAGCTGCGATTGTCATTCGTATCTTTCAGTGAAGCACGGTTCTTTGATCAGTAGTAAATTTCCATCCGAAGGCCAGAGGGTGCTCTTGTGCTGAAACTCCAAATACACCTTGCAGAAGAAACCCAGAAAATCGCTGCAGCTGAATAAACAAAAGATTCAACTGCTTTCACTGATTCAACGTGACTAAGAACCCACGACTACGGCAATATATGGTTTATCGGAGTTCTTATTATTATATTTTTCATTAAAATAAAGTATATTTATAATGCAATGCCTTTATCACTGCTTAAATACTATGAAATATGTTGCGTGCCTTATTCTGTGTAAGAAGCCACATTATCTCACAGAAGGATTTATTTCAAACACTCGACGTTATGAAGTGAGTTTGGAGTAAAAATGTTTTATTAAATGTGGTATTTTCACTTGCTTTCAGATGAAGCAGCATTTACTTCACAGACCCGTAGTTCACTGAGAAGCTATGCAAAAAGCTGTCATTATCGCCAACGATTTCTCTGATTTCATAATCGCGCAATAAAATCATCTGCATTACTGTTTTGCGTAACTTTTCAGTGAACTACGGCTATGTGTAGTAAATTCTGCTCCATCTGAAAGCACGTGATGATGATTTCCTGCTGATTACAGAACCGGCATCACTAACAAAATGCGCATGACAATCGCATTCGATTAATCGTGCAGCCACAACGTCCACCTTTTTTTAAACAATACAATACTGTAATAATACTAGTTCAAACATACAAAAAGAACAAGACCCTCGACCTTGTTAAATTTTTCTCATCGAATAGCAAGTAAACAGAAACAGCAACTTTGTTTCATATTGCTGTGTGTAAAACTACTTAGCTGCATTTTCATATGAATAAATATTTAAAATCTTACTAAATGTAAATTCCATCCCCCGTACTTTATTTAGCCAGGTGTGTTTTTCCATTATAGGTTGTCACATTACATGTCTCATCTCTATTTAAATTCAGAGTTACTGGTAGTCCTATGCATGCCGTGACGTGTTATTCATATCCCAGAATGAACGATGTGAACATCATGGAGCGCTTATGTAGCAAATTAGCCTTCAAAGGAATTATGTAAATAATTTACAATTAATTTATATTAATTACAATTATTTACCAACCGCAGCTGCCAAATTAACTGTAATCAGAAGTATATTACATCAATCAGTTGTTCGTCCCAGCGAACATTCATAAAATTTTCATCTCAATCTAACATGGTTTTTGTGGACACAGAAAATAACTTTCTTACAGTATCAATGCATTAGAGCATGTAGCTATAGATAGTATCATCAATGGACACTGTCTAACGTTGCCGAAACCCAAACTCGTGTAATCTTTGCACAAAATTGTATTAACTAAACCAAACATATTATCTAAACAACAACATACAACACTCCTCATGGGGAAGGTTGAGTGGGATTATTAAACCAGTAGTGAAACCAAGCAATTCATTATAAAATGAGTCGTTTAACCACCTAGGAATCCATCAACAGCCGTTTAATAATGGGTCTAATACCGCTTTATACGCTACCTCTGTTTCGTTAGTTATTGTCGATTACTGCATTGCCTTGCCGTTTTATTTAGCGTCCGGATGCGTCTCGATGAAATGTGAGATGATTGGAGG
This sequence comes from Sinocyclocheilus anophthalmus, assembly GCA_018155175.1. Taxonomy (NCBI): domain Eukaryota; kingdom Metazoa; phylum Chordata; class Actinopteri; order Cypriniformes; family Cyprinidae; genus Sinocyclocheilus; species Sinocyclocheilus anophthalmus. The sequence continues at coordinate 225,722 of JADLZN010004999.1, forward strand.
TTCACGTGTTGTGTTGGGTCGCGATCACGTTCTTCCGGTTTTAAGATGTGATGAACTCTAAAGTGTTATTCTGACTCAGTGGGGGTCTGATAATTTTTCTTTCCCAGATGGAAAGGATGAGAGAAGAGCGCAGAGTAGGAACATCAGCTGAGATCCAGGATCTTTGGCAAATGAAGAACAAGGCACAGCCTCGCACAAACTTTATGGTCCTTGAAGCCTTCTAGCCAGCATCTTCATCTTTCTCATACTCTTAACATAACCGGCCCAGGTGTGCGTTTCTCAAAATCAATCTATGTCGCAAGTTTCCTCATTACAATGGAACTAAAACACACCCAAAGTTAGCTAACGATGCTTTTGGGTAACGCACCCCTAATCTGGTGATCAGTGAAATTTAAAGTGTGAGGATGTCACACCCTCAGGATTTGAGTGAGCCAATGAGGAATGGTACCTTTGGAGGGAAATTTTACGATGCTTTGTCTCTAGCATGGTGTTTTGCATATGAAACTCAATTTGGGTGTTCAAGAGAAGAATTTTCAATATTCCTATAATACTATACAAGAAACATCAACAAATGGAAGAACATAATTAGTAGCTCATATATCCAAACTAATGTTATGGATGAGGTTAATGTTCACCCTTAAATGCATACTCGTGTCTTAATAGCGACCTGGACTCATCCTACCCTCTCCCCTCCTTCATTTGTTTTAAAGTGATATCAACTTTCTTAGTATTCCTCAATCTATTATTATAAACAATTTAACAAGAAAAAACAGTAAAATATAAAAGATGCCATTTTTTCTGATATTTTTTTGTAAAAAGTGTATAGGGTCGCTAGAGACCCGAGGTATGTAAATGTTTAAGTATTTTTTCCTGCGCAACTATGTTTACATATCTGATGACTCAATATGTGAAATGCATCTTTTTTCCTCAAGGTAGCACTGTTTGATAAACAATGATGACCTGACGTTTCGCTGATAATTACCGCAGGCATAAAACAAACTAATATCAGCAAAAATTTTACTGATTTTAATGGCTTTACTGCAGAGCAATTACTATACTCAATGGAATATAAATGTCACTGTCATTTGATGCTGGATGTGGTGATACAAAATATTGAATATAAGTCATTGAAAACGATAGTGTTGAGAATATGGCTGAGATTGTGAATATGAGCCAGATGCTGAATGTACTGTGGAAGTGCGCTCTGACGATGACAGCAATGATAAAATCATCTGCTCAAATTGAACCCTTTTAAGTTTCAAAAGGTAACGAAATATGCTTTATTTTATTGTTCTGTGATTGTTCTTAAAATATCAAGAGAGTTCAGAGATCCAGCCATGCTGGATATATAGGTCCAGGTCGCTAAAGACCCGAATATGTAATAATGATTGGCGAAACATTCATGCATTTAAGGGTTAACTAGTGATCTATCATAACACATGCATAAAACAGTAAACAATACAAACACACTACACAAACAGTAACGATAAACTCAATGTTCATTCACAGACTTGTAGCGAATCAGCTCATGAAAAATATGAATAATTAATCATAACTAGTTATAATTAATTATGAATATTTTAGATCCGCTGTTGATATTTAGCTGACCTCTCAGGGTCACTGTCTTGTCAATTCTAAGAATGGTTAATTTCCTGGTTAAGGAAATAACTTCCTTACTGTACAATTCTACAAAGCTTGTAGCGTAAATCTGCATGATTAAGTGACTCCAGTTATGAGCAAACAATGAACCACGTCAAGTGTGATACAAGTAAGGTTTTATTAACTACATAAACGCATAAACTGGTCTAACATACACCTACACACACGCATACAGTTGGTATAGGAAAGGGTTAAAGCTTAACTCAGTACAGAAAGATGCATAAGGAATGGAATTTATGGAACCATTTGCATATTTAGCAGATCTACACCTGAGGGAAATGTCAGATTATTAGTTCAAACACACCTTTGTAACAAGGTGAAAATGATACCTAATGTATCAATTAATTAGACTAAGTTTGGATACTTGCAAGTCTCATCCGTCTGAAAGAAAGGCTTGATGCCTCTGAAAGTCCCCTGTGATCCTTGCCTTGAAGTTGTCGTAAAAATAACCAGGGTTTGTTGTTTTTGAGTCAGAAATCTTGTGAATGGAAAAGGTCGCGGGCCGAGCCTGGCAACGTCAACTTAGGAGTTCTGGAGCATTGAGCTCCGCTTTGCGAAACCTAACATAACCACCGAACTCTGTGAGCTGGTGTTGGCCTTTAAGGTCGGAGAAGAGTCACCCCTCTCAAGGTGGGCTTGTCCAATGAGAAAGGAAGAAATTCCAAGCGGGAGGTGGCAATTGCTGGAGGTTTTACGACCCTTTGTTCTCTAAGCATGGTAATTTGCACATGTAATTCACTTGGGGTGTGGTATGCACAAACTAATAAATATTCTTAGAACACTAATATGTTGCATAGGTATACACATACAATATACACTCTCCATTAGATCATCCGAATACGAATTCATAAATACTAAACATGGTAAGGTTTATATAATATGTAAGCTGACAGGAGTGGAGTGTTTCGTCAGAACCCGCATAAACGTATACACTCCAAAGACAAAATACACGAGACAATAATATACAATGAATGATCATGTGTTTCACAATGACCTGAAGGATATTTGTGTTCATTCAAAGAAAGGTTTTCCTTTTAATTAATTAGCAAAGAAAAGTCCTCCCCTTGTGGATTTTCCTTATGGAAAAGGCAGTGATTTTCCCTGCTCACATTCCATTAGTTCGTAAATGTATCTGGTGTCAGGGTTTCCATGGTAACCAGGGGGGGCCTGGTGGCAGACACCCTGGCATCCAGTTTATTGGGTGAGGGAACTGCGACGATTTGTTAATCTAGGATATTTGATTTGGTAATCAACTTAAACAATGTGTGCTGATTGTCCAGACCTACAAACTCCCCTCTTTCGGCGTTTGTTGGCCGTCGAAAGACACAACAGCGATTTCAAAGGTGAGAACAAATCGACACACACTGCCACTCACGGCTGGGACATGGTGCTCTCTGGCTGTTGGGCCTCAAGGCGTGGTTTGTGGTTGTGGGCCGTGGTGGATGCTGTTTGTGCCGTGGTGGATGCTGTCAGGTGTTGCGCTGTGGTGATGTAGGCTGTAGCTGTGGTGATGTAGGTGTGGGTCCTCGAGCTTATGCAGTAGGTGTTGAGGCTGTGTCACCTGTCATCCTGAATTGAGTTGGTCTGGGTAAGATGGTTGTTTTGGGTGTTGTTAGCCAGTAAGCTATCTGTGGTACCCGTGATGTGGGACAGCCGGGTTAGACTCTCACTGGTGAGAGTGCATGTGGTTCCAGGGATTGCAGGTAATTGTTATGTAGATTTTGTAGCGTGCAGAGAGTTTCTGACTGACCTAGTGATGATGGCAGGGAAGCGGCAGGTGGTTGTGAGCTCTCTTCTTTGCTCAACGTCACTAGAAATTCGGTGTTTGCGGTGTCACTTGGCTCTTGTGGTTGCACCGACTTGAGCTTGCCTGAGTTGTGTTGGTAGATCTTTCGCTGTTGGGCATGTGGGCCCGTTGCTCAATCCGATGTTGTCTGGCTGCTTCTGGGGTGTCGACCAGTTTCAAGGGATGCTCCTCCCTTGGAGGGGCCTGATGCTGTGTTGCAGCAGGCAAGGAGTCAGAGGTTTTTCCTTCTCAATACTCCTTAGTTGAGTTTTTTTCAAGGAGCTCTTTTGCGAGTGTCAGTAGCTCCTGTAACCCAGAAGTAGGTGTGTCCAGCTGTCCTTGTGCAGCATCCATTTGGCACCTGTGTGAAGGGTGTTGAGGAGGATGTTGTGGTGAACTGCTATTGGACATACCGTGGTGTTTGCAGAATGAGGACGCCTTTTTTTCCATGGCTTTTTCCCAGTGGTTTCTGGGAACCTTGTTCTGTTGCCATGTGATGCCTGTCACTCTTCTGCTAGGGGCTTTCCTGTAAAGGGTTTTTTGCATTGTGGCAATGCTGTGTGCCTTCTGGTGCCCGCTTTGGATTCTGAGTTGTGAAGTTCAGATTCAGCAGCGATCAGTCCATGTTCAGATTCTGGGTCTGAGAATTCCTTTATGATGTCTTGTTTAAACTGCTGGTGAGACTGCAGGTTCAGTTCCTTTGATGTCCTCAGGGTCTCTGCAGTATTTAGGTTGCCATATGTATTGTCTCTGGCCAGCTCGTAGGGGTCTGTGGGGTCACACGGTGTGTATGTCTGCAGTGATCCTCTGGAAAAGTCACTGCCCCACCCCCTTGTGGCTGCTGGATGGTGACGTGTGAACAGTGGCTCTCGCACCCCCCCTCGCAGGTTCAGACTCTTGGCTGAGGGGGCGGGCCTGCTGGCCAGGGGAAGTTCTGCTTCGTGTTTTCCCTGTCTGTTCACCTTGTGTCTACAGCATAATTTCCAGTTCATTTGTGAACTGATTTCAGCTCGGGCTGCTTGCAGGTCGCATTCACAGGCGTTGTTTCTGTTCGCCTGAATTAAACCTTTTTTTTTCTTCTGCAGCTGCAGAGGTTTTCAGGGAGCTGACTTGTGAAGTGTCAAGCAA
>JADLZN010005000.1:0-96965 GCA_018155175.1 Sinocyclocheilus anophthalmus
GGGATGCTCTGGATTGGCGTATACAACAGCGTTTTCCAGTTCCTGCCAATATCCAGCAACTCGCACAGCCATTGAAGAGGAGTGGACCAACATTCCACAGGCCACAATCAACAACCTGATCAACTCTATGCGAAGGAGATGTGTTGCACTGCGTGAGGCAAATGGTGGTCACACCAGATACTGACTGGTTTTCGGACCCCCCCAATACAGTAAAACTGCACATGTTAGAGTGGCCTTTTATTGTGGCCAGTCTAAGGGACACCTGTGCAATAATCATGCTGTCTAATCAGCATTTTGATATGCCACACCTGTGAGGTGGATGGATTATCTCGACAAAGGAGAAGTGCTCACTAACACAAATTTAGACAGATTTGTGAACAATATTTGAGAGAAATAGGCCTTTTGTGTACATAGAAAAAGTCTTAGATCTTTGAGTTCAGCTCATGAAAACTTGGGGCAAAAACAAAAGTGTTGCATTTATAATTTTGTTCAGTTTAGATAGATATATAGATAGAAATAGTCAGATGATAGATAGATATGCAGCTGTTAGAATACCCATGTGGTTGCTAAGGTGTTGCTATTCGGTTGCTAGTGCTACATTTCCAGTGATATAGCTGACCTCGACCCTGTCACACCAAATTATCTGCTCATGAGGCGGCCAGATAGCTTACTACCCTTTGTAGTTTATCCTACTACAGAACTTATGGGCAGACAGAGATGGAGGCAGAGTCAAGTTCTAGCCGATCAGTTCTGGTTAAGTTTCAATCCACGTTAGCACCTAAGCGCCAAAGTTTGCCTGTTACAATATGTATAACTAAGCCTGAGTGCCATTATGAGTAGCATCTCTGGAAGGCGATTTATATTGTTATCTGTTTATATTTTTTTATATATATTGTTATGCACAGTTCTCTACCACGTGGTAATGGAGTCTTTCATATTTAATGCCATGAGTGAGCTCAGGACGCCACCTTGATTACAACTGTGTACTGCAACAACTTTAATAATGTAACCTGTATTATTGCTTGTGTGAATGTTATTTAATCAGCTGTATATCTAATATTTCTTGTTATTCTTTGATATTTTCAGACCACTCAATCTTACCACTCAACCTAATCAACCGTAAACTCCTAACTTTGGTTCAACTGAGTCTTATGTGTTCTTACCAACACACCAGTGCGGATACAAATCCACCTGTTTCAGCACAAATACAGTCCTTACCTAATCTCCATAACACTCTGATCATTATCTAGTATCGTGTATACTCCATATAGCTAAAGCTGCAAATTCAACTCCTTGTTACAAATATGGTAGAACCATCACTTCTACCACAAAAGATTGCTTTGTAAATAATCTTCCTGCCTTGTTTCAATTCCTCAGCATATAATAATAGCTCAGAAAAACTTGATGGTGTAACAGAAACTATTAGCTCTCTCTTTTCTAGCACTTTAGATACGGTTGCTCCTTTACGCTTAAAGAAGATTAAGGAAAACAGTTTGATATCGTGGTATAACAAGTACACTCACACCTTAAAGAGAGCAGCCCGGAAAATAGAGCGCAGCTGGAAGAAAACAAAACTAGAGGTATTTCGTATTGCATGGCAGGAAAGTACTTCTACTTATAGAAAAGCTCTAAAAACTGCTTGATCTACTTACTTTTTGTCTCTCTTAGAAGAGAACAAACACAACCCAAGGCATTTATTCAATACAGTGGTTAAACTAAGGAAAAATAAAACATAAACAGACGCAGACCTTTCTCAACAGCACAACAGTAATGACTTAATGAACTTCTTTACTTCCAAGATCGATACTACTAGAGATAAAAATTATATCCATGCAGCTGTCAGCTACAGTATTGCATCAGATAGTGCACTATAGATCCCCTGAGGAACAATTCCACTCATTCTTTGCTATAGGACAGGAAGAATTGTAGAAACTTGTCAAATCATCAAAACCTACAACATGTACAGGTGCATCTCAATAAATTAGAATGTCGTGGAAAAGTTCATTTATGTCAGATAATTCAAATCAAATTGTGAAACTCGTGTACTAAATAAATTAAATGCACATAGACTGAAGTAGTTTAAGTCTTTGGTTCTTTTAATTGTGATGATTTTGGCTCACATTTAACAAAAACCCACCAATTCACTATCTCAACAAATTAGAATATGGTGACATGCAAATCAGCTAATCAACTCAAAACACCTGCAAAGGTTTCCTGAGCCTTCAAAATGGTCTCTCAGTTTGGTTCACTAGGCTACACAATCATAGGGAAGACAGTTGTCCAGAAGACAATCATTGACACCCTTCACAAGGAGGGTAAGCCACAAACATTCATTGCCAAAGAAGCTGGCCGAGTGCTGTATCCAAGCATGTTAACAGAAAGTGAGTGGAAGGAAAAAGTGTGGAAGAAAAAGATGCACAACCAACCGAGAGAACCGCAAGCCTTATGAGGATTGTCAAGCAAAATCGATTCAAGAATTTGAGTGACCTTCACAAGGAATGGACTGAGGCTGGAATCAAGGCATCAAGAGCCACCACACACAAACATGTAAAGGAATTTGGCTTCAGTTGTCATATTCCTCTTGTTAAGCCACTCCTGACCCACAGACAACGTCAGAGGAGTCTTACCTGGGCTAAGGAGAAGAATAACTGGAATGTTGCCCAGTGGTCCAAATTCCTCTTTTCATATGAGAGCAAGTTTTGTATTTCATTTCGAAACCAAGGTCCTAGAGTCTGGATGAAGGGTGGAGAAGCTCATAGCACAAGTTGCTTGAAGTCCAGTGTTAAGGCACAGTCTGTGATGATTTGGGGTGCAAAATCATCTGCTGGTGTTGGTTCATTGTGATTTTTGAAAACCAACGTCACTGCACACATTTACCAAGAAATTTTGGAGCACTCCATGCTTCCTTCTGCTGACCAGCTTTGTGAAGATGCTGATTTCATTTTCCAGCAGGATTTTGGCACCTGCCCACACTGCCAAAAAGCACCAAGAGTTGGTTAAATGACCATGGTGTTGGTGTGCTGGACTGGCCAGCAAACTCACCAGACCTAAAGCCCATAGAGAATCTATGGGGTATTGTCAAAGAGGAAAATGAGAAACAAGAGACAAAAAAAAATGCAGATGAGCTGAAGGCCAATGTCAAAGAAACCTGGGCTTCCATACACCTCAGCAGTGCCACAAACTGATCACAACCCCATGCCGAATTGAGGCAGTAATTAAAGCAAAAGGAGCCCCTACCAAGTATTGAGTACATGTACAGTAAATGAACATACTTTCCAGAAGGCCTTATGAAGTATTCTAATTTGTTGAGATAGTGAATTGGTGGGTTTTTGTTAAGTGTGAGCCAAAATCTTTACAATTAAAAGAACCAAAGACTTAAGTCTGTGTGCATTGGATTTATTTAATACACAAGTTTCACAATTTCAGATGAATTACTGAAATAAATGAACTTTTCCATGACATTCTAATTTATTGAGATGCACCTGTATGTTAGACTCTATTCCATGTAAGCTACTAAAAGAGGTGCTTCCAGAAGTCATAGATCCTCTTCTGATTATTATTAATTCATCAATGTCTTTAGGATATGTCCCTAAAACCTTCAAATTGTCTGTTATTAAGCCTCTCATTAAAACACAACTTGATCCAAGAGAATTAGTTAATTACAGACTGACCACAAATCTCAATTTTCTGTCAAAAATACTATAAATGGCAGTATCCTCTCAGCTATGTTCCTTCTTAGAGAGAAATGGTATCTCTGAGGATTTCCAGTCAGGATTTAGACCATATCATAGTACTGAGACTGCTCTCATCAGAGTTACAAATGGCCTGCTCTTATCATCTGATCATGGTTGTATTTCTCTATTAGTGCTACTGGATCTTAGCACTGCAATTGACACTATCGACCAGAACATTATTTTGAGTAGACTACAAAATTATGTTAGCATTAATGGAATTGCATTGTCATGGTTCAAATCTTACTTATTCGACCGTCATCAATTCGTAACAGTGAATGAAGAGATATCATATCGATCACAAGTACAGTATGGAGTGTCACAAGGCTCAGTACTAGGACCGTTGCTTTTCACACGTTACATGTTACCCTTAGGAGATATCATCAAGAAACATGGTGTTAGCGTTCACAGTTATTCTGATGATACTCTTCTCTATATTTCTTCGTGGCCCGATGAATCATACAAATTTGCTAAACTAACGGAATGCATAGTTGATTTAAAAACGGGATGACTAGTAATTTCCTACTGCTAAATTCTGAAAAAAACCCCCAGAGGTTTTAATTTAATTCCAAAACCTCTGCATGTAATAACCTTAATCACTGTCTAACATTTGATTGCTGCTCTGTTAATTCCTCGTCATCAGAACCTAGGTGTGCTATTTGATAGTAATATTTCCTTTGAAAACCATGTTTCTAGCATTTGAAAAACTGAATTTTTTCATCTTAAAAATATCTCAATTACAACCTATGCTCTCAATTTCAAATGCAGAAACGTTAATTCATTGTAATGGCGTGAAAGTGTTATAATTCATCAAACTTTGTTTGTTACTTTGGTTAAGAAAAACCAAGTGCAGAAAGACTGGGTAAGGGATGATCCATCGTTTCATTATGGGGGAGGGGTTGGGAGTATATATAAAATTATTGCAGAATAGAAATTGCGATTTTATTACACCGCATTTAATCTTGGTGTTTATCAAACATTATAATCACACTACTTTCTTGTACTGCATGTGTTTGTTTAGAAGAATGTGTTATATTATTTTGTGTTGCTGATGTGGTATACCCCTCTCTTCGATCAATGGTAAAGGGCCCAGTCACAGAGGTTCAAGAAGTCTGGGCACAGGTGCCACATTGTGCCCATCCCTGAGAAAGGAAGTTCTTCCTCAGGGGAATTCACCAGGGAGGGGCTATTGCAAAGTGAATGAGTTTGGGTGGGCCAGTATGGCACAACCAACAGGACCTGTCCCGTCCTCGCACAATGTTGGTGCAATTAGGCTCACTGGGAGAAATGCATATTTGCACAGAACCCAGCTGCATGCCAGCATGTCTATGCCAAGGGGAGCAGGGAATCTCGGTCAGGGAATCCCACAGTGGGCAGTGGTAGTATTTATGGGAATCAAACAGTCTACCTGTACTTTGCCAAAAATGAATGTTTACAATAGTCTTTTTAGAACTGCTTTTCAGCAGAATTGAATTTAGTTTGCATCACTGAATCACTATTTTCTTGTTTATCACTGTAAATCTGTTTTAACCCCGTAGCTGTAAAAGATTGGCGACGGCCCCAGATGATTATTGTTGTTTCCCTTTCACAGCACATTAAAACATCACACTCTTACTTCATCTGGACAAACTGTGCATCAGTAGAAAGATTAAAGACTCTAGCTTCGATATTTGACCACTGTTTTGATAAAACATTGTTGCAGTGACAGCAATTTAGTAATTTATGTCAGGAGTGCAAAATAATAAATCGGTATTTGTCGTATATGGAATAGAAATTCAACCACGCCCTCAAATCACACGTCCAAGTCTGCACGACGGTCGCGAATTCGGTCCATGGACTTCCGTTTATTCACCACCAGAGGTCATCCTTTCCTTTACATTGACTCTCGCACTACACAAACTGTTGCATAGCACCCCGTACTACATATCCCTTCATTCTTTGCACGATTTGCACACTGCCCTGATTGCACTCATTGCACACAGCTGTTTCTAATCACCTCACTCACTATATAACACCCACTCTAAGCACCTTTCCCTGCTGAGTACTGTTTAGCCTGTACCCCTTTCCGAGTCGCCGTGTTTTCCTTGTTTTGCCTTGCCGGTTTTCTCGGTTCTGATCTTTGCCTCCCTGGATTTATCCCTCTAGTCTCACCCCTGTGATTCTGTCTGCCAATCGGTAACCTACGCTAGCCCTAGGACTATTCTTGTGTTTTGCCCGCCATATACCTGTTTGCCATTGTTTGACCCTGCCTGTTTACCACGTCTCTCTAATAAAAGCTTGCAGATGGATCCACAATACTCAGTCTGTCAGCCCCGTTACAGAAATACTCAGCCATACAAGGACCCAGCGCTTTTCTGAGGAACAATGCCAGGTATGGACACAGCAAGGATTTTGTTAGCCCTTAAACAGGGCCCGCGATCACTAGAGAACTATGTTCGAGAATTTTTTGCCATAGCACACTATTCTGATCTACCAGACTGTCTTTTGATAGAGTTTTTTTGTGATGGCATTAATCAACCCTTTTAGGTCTAAGCTTAGATGCAAGGGTCCACGTTCGTCAATCGCTCATTTTATGGATTATGCTTTGTTGACTGTCGGATCTTTATTTACTTTGGGTGTCGCGGAGGAAGAACGCGACAATGTGTGTGACTGAAGTGGTGGCTGTACCACAGCACGCTTACAAAATGGCAGCGGCATTAGAGCCTGATCGCAAAATGGCGGCCACACTAAAGCACGCTCACAAGATGGCAGCGACAGCAGAGCACACTCACAAGATGGCAGACACAACAGCATCTAGTCAAGTCACAACTGATCGTCAAGAGTCAAGTCAAGTCACAACTGATCTTCATGAGTCTAGTCAAGTCACAGCTGATAGTAATGAGTCTAGTCAAGTCACAACTGATATTCATGAGTCAAGTCAAGTCACAAGTCATTATCAGAGTCAAGTCTAGTCATAGTTGTTCTTCCTGAGTTCAGTCAAGCCATAGCTAATCTTCCCGAGTCAAGTCTAGTCAGGTTGATCTTCCTGAGGCGAGTCTAGTCACAGTTGATCGTCACAAGTCAAATCAAGTTACAGTTTATTATCATGAGTCTGGTCAAGACACAGCTGATATTCATGAGTCTAGTCAAGTCACAGTTGATCTTCCGAGCGAGGTCTAGGCCACAGTTGATCGTCATGAGTCAAAGCGAGTCACAGTTTATTATCTAAACGTTGGTCAAGTCACAGCTGATCTTCATGAGTTAAGTCAAGTCACGGTTGATCATCATGAGTCTTGTCAAGTCACAGCTGATCGTCATGAGTCAAGTCAAGTCACAGCTGATCGTCATGAGTCAAGTCAAGTCACAGTTGATCGTCATGAGTCAAGTCAAGTCACAACTGATCTTCATGAGTCCAGTCAAGTCTCAGCTGATCTGCCAGAGCCTCGTCACGTCTCAGCTGATCTTCCAGAGTCTCATCACGTCTCAGCTTATCTTCCAGAGTCTCGTCATGTCTCAACTGTACGTCCAGAGTCACGTCACGCCTCAGTTATTCATCCAGGATCACTTTGCATCACAGCTGATCATCCAGAGTTATGTCACGTCCTGTCTGTCACACCCAGATTCTCAAGGTCAGCCCTTCGGTATCCCAATCTGGTATCCAGTGTGAGGGATCCACCGCTGGTGTCTGCACGCACCGCTGGTATCCCCAAACCCACTCACTTTAGTCCTCCTGTTCTTGAACTCATTCCCCTGTCTGCAGCACTTTCCATATGGGAGGTTGCTTTATGGTGTATCTGGGCCGAGTACTCCACCGCCGATTTGTTAGAGGCAGCAGCACGGCTACAACATCTCCAGAGGAGGTGGCTTACGCTGCAGAACCTCCCGACGTAGCGGTGCCCGCTGCTGTGCTCCCAGAGACCATGATACCCACTGCAGTCTCTTCAGAGGTGGCAGCGCAGGCTGCAGAACCTCCCGAGATGGCGACACTTGCCTCAGTTCCTTGCGTGGTGGTGGCGCCCAGCAACGCACTCTCTGCCTGTCCTGTTCCAGCCAAAGTGGCCGCCTATAAACTCTCTGTCTGTTCTGTCCCGGCCAAGAAGGCCGTCTATGAACTCTCTGCCTGTCATGTTCCGGCCAAGGAGGCCACCTATGAACTCCCTGCCTGCTCTGTTCCGGCCAAGGAGGCCCATCTTGAAAGAATAACAAGATAATGTCTCATTACCTGACAGAGTTGTGAAAGGTTCATCGAATGAAACCATAGAAGCATGAAGGGGGTAGGTTGCCGAGCCAGGACAGAGGCAAGGCACACAGGAGCTTCAGGAGGCCATAACTAAATTTATTAGCATTCTCTAAAAAACACAACTGATAGGGTCTCACAAACATGTTCATATAAAGTTCAACGTTTTAGAGATTCATGTCCTGAAATTTGAAATAAGCATAGTTATACTGTGGGTTAGGTCATTGTGTTCTAAACTATTTCCACAGCAACTATTTTTTTTACATTTAAAAACACTGGGGGGTCAGCAAAGGGCGTTTAAAACAATCTGTATTGTATAAAGGGCTATATAAATAAAGCTGACTTGACTTTGTTTAAAAGAAGATACCTGGATCAAGAGGCAGCAGAATAGGCACCTGTTAAGCTTGTTTAGAGCAGTGATCTCAAATCCGGTTGCGAATCCACTTCCTGCAGGGTGTAGCTCTACCCTAATCAAACACACCTGAGTTTGCTAATCAATGTCTTCAGGATCATTAGAAAATAGGCTTGTTTGAGATGCCCCTCACCTCGCGAAATGTAGGAGTGAAATAAGCGCAGTCAAGATGGACAGTTCTGCCCTCTCGAAGTGGAGAGGATACTAAAGGCAGATATCGCGTTATTCACACTCGTGTGCTGTGTTGCTAATTAACATGATATAATTTCAGCTCTGTTGTTTTTATATGAAAATAAATAAGATGAACAAGACACTCAAAATACTTGCTATTTAATTCCATATACGAAAGGCGTATTTATCATCCATTTTTACTTTAATACAAACATGTATTTTAGTTTTTTATAGAAATATGACAACAATAACATATCTCACACAGAGATCACACTGCCATCGTGTTTGGGAATATTCAAGCATAATTTAAATACATAATCACATTAAATCAGATAAAAAAATAAAATATTATAGAAGAGAACGCAACATCACGGTTGACTGAACCAATGAGCATTAAGCTGTGTCGTCAGTCAGTCGTTTCCCATCATGCTTTTGATCAGCGCAGTCGGTGGAGAGCAACTGTGCTCGGCTGCACAATCCAACACAGCCGCCTCGCCGCCGCTTTTTGTTTTTTGGCACACGTCAGCGTGACATCAGAACAAGTCGGACATAACACGTACACTTTCCTAACCGGCATGCATCTCGTGGTGATAGGTTCTGCGCAGATTTTGCTCATCTCAAACAAGCTTATTCACAGGTAGGTTTGTTTGATTATAGGGTTGGAGCTAAACACTGCAGGAAAGTGGATCTTGTGAGCCAGATTTGAGGATCACTGGTTTAGAGCATGGATGTCCAAACCTGTTCCTGGAGTGCCACAATCCAGCAGTTTAGATTTAACCCTAATTAAACACACGTGAACCAGTTAATCAAGGACTTCAGACTCACTAGAAACTTCTAGGCAAGTGTTTTGAAGCAGGTTGGAGCTAAAATCTGTAGAAGATGATGATTCAAAAGTATATAAAAGAACACCGTTTACTAAAGAAAATAACAGTAGGTAATCCAAACAGTATGCCAAGCTACGAAAATGTGCATTGCACAAACAATACCAGACAACTGAAGTGGGAACAAAGAGGAGCTTAAATGCACAGAGATAACAAACTAAAAGGTGAACAGGTGTGCTGATTAATGAATGTCCATGGTGACTGATGAGTGGCCGAAAACTAGAACAAAGGATGCAGGAAGGTGATGTAAAACAAGCTAAAAGTCCATGACAATGGAACTAAAAGAACATAATGGTGACACTCTACAAAATACTTTTTTAAGGGAAAAACAGAGAAAGACACAGCATTTGGAAGCAGTAAAAGGTCTTAATGCAGCACAAGTTAAAATGCAGGTGTACGATCAAGAGAAGGCCATACAAGAAGAGTGGAAAGTATCCAGTATTTATGTTTTTGTATCCCATAAAAGAAGCTGTGACCACCTCCTTGAATTAAAGTGCAGCAGAGTTTGTAAAGGTGCTGGTAGCCTCTTTATGTGCGAACAGAATATCAGTTCCTGAACCTTCAGTGGAGATCAATTGAAGTACAGTAACTGGAAACTCTCCTTTTTGAAACACTAATCAAGCCAGAAGAACGTTCAAAATGAAAAGACATACTACCTACTTAGGTATGTAAGTGAATAAGCTAAAAAAGCACTTGATGACTATTTACTCCGTACTGCATCTGCCTATGTTGCTTCATGATGCCTTTTGGAAGAGAGATAGTATTTACAATTTAAAATGACACTTTTGGAAACCCATTTACAATTGTGAAATAGTACAGAGATTAGTTCCAAGTGTGGCCAGAGATGTGATCTAAGGACAGCTCAGAGAGTTTGTTGATTTTCAGTATAGATTTCCTCATAGATGATGATTTTCTAATCCCCCATGTTGCAACACGATAAAAAAAAATAATAACTTAAAAAAAAAATATATATATATATAGATATATATATATATTAGTAACAATAAATGTAATATTAGGGCTTACCATAGTGAATGGGATAAGTTATTTGAATTTGAACATGACTTATGTATCATTAATAACTGAATTTTTTTTACACCAAAATGATCTTCAATAGTGGAGTTTTAACTGTCAAATTTAAACTTTTACATTTCCAAATCATTCATATTACCAGTATATCTGAGGTCCTCTATTATAAATTCTATTTTAGTTTCAGTTTGAGAATGCCACGAGATGTTTTGTCTAACTGTGTATTCTAATGTGCAATCTAAATGCAGTTTTAATTGTGTTAAAGATACTTTCTGATAATGTGCAAAATGGCTTTGAGCAAAAGAGCATAATAAATATTTAAACAATGCAGTGAGGCATGATTTCAGTATTTATGATAATTGCTTGAGACCTCATCAACAGTGAGTTACTAGGATGTGGCAGACAAGGTGTTCCACCCTCTGAAACAAGATGTATCTATTTTCTGAGCCCTACCAAGGTCAGTGACCTATGACAGACAGACGAGTGAAAACATTATAAACCGTGCAATTTATTCTTAAAACCAATAAAAGACAGAGTCCCAAGGAAACAGCATCACAAAAGGCTGAAAAATAGACAATGTCTTAGATTTGTCCCCCCTGGATCTAGAATGTTTTGTCTTCTAGCTAGTCAAAAAAATGGCAACAGCCCTATTCCATTTACCCTGTTGACACTTGTATTAATAGCATTTCGGCCAAAGGCAGATGATACTGAATAAGGTATGCAGAGTGTGGATGAACACCCACTAACACCCAGGGGCACAGCAGCCGCGGGGGCAGGGGGTGGGCATATCCCCCGCACTTTTAGGAAAAGGTTATTCTGTCCCCTGCACTTTGTTTTTACCCACCACCGATATTTTGATATTTCTGCCTGTGTTCTCTGATTTGTTTTTTGTTTTGTTTTTAGATTTTAGTTAACTAACATTCAACCATTCATAAGGCGAATCATCTCTTGGGCGCGTCTGTCATGAGCTTCAAATCTCCTGCTGCTCTCGAAATTTCACGTTGGCTCTTTTGGCGGTGGGGGTAAAGCACCAGAAAAAAACAAGAGGACGTACTTTTTCAAACACTGTAAATATGTGTTATGTCATGACAACACGAAACACATGATCAAATTTATACGATATTATATGACCTAACGGGGCATCACACCGGAGGATGCAAGCGCTTCGCGTCATGCGATGCGACCCCAGCAAAAGACCCGAATGACACAACTATTTGGTGACGATCACGTCGCACCGGATCCAGTGTGTATTTTTGCTCTCCTACTTGTGAGTCGATTTGGATAAAAGTGTTGCGTAAATGAGTAAATGTTCGCTAGCGTCTGGAGTAGAATTATCCTTTCCCAATAAAGCAAAGTTGTTTTGCACCGAATATCAAATATAATCGTACTTTATCATATTTTAGTATTTAATCATTACAGCTGTGTTCTTACTTAAAGGGGGGTCTGTAGGAAAGGTAGGCTGTCACGTCACTGACAGAGAGAGGGGAGGACAGTTGCTTGACCTCTCCAGAATGTATACAGGTGAGATTTGTTGAAAGAAGATAATTATTTTAAGGCAGTGTTTTTTTTCTACTTTGGAACGGGACTTATTGCCTGTGTTAAGGATTAAACATTATATATATATTATATATATATACCTATATATATGCGTATATGTGTTAAATAAATTGTGTATAGGTAAAGGCAGTGTGTATCCAAGTTTTTAAAGATGCTTTTGTCAATGGTAAGATGGTGTAACAGTTATCGTTTTACTTGAGGTTGTGACTGAAATATTGTGCATAAAATATCTTTATTTCATAAAAATAAAGTATAGATGTCCACAGTGGTCTCAAAGTCCCAAGTAGTTATTTTTAAATTGGGGTTAGAGTTAGTGATTTTGAGTCTGATATCTTGCTTCCTGTAAGCTATCATGGCATGTTCCAAAAATTGCTCTAAAACATGGCAATTGGTATTCTATCAAGAATTTATTATGTGAATATGAATGTACTTAATTTGTACATTATGTACATAATTTGTTTGCCTTTGAGGGTCACATCACCTGACAGCTGCCCCCCCTCCCACTTTTAAAATGGCTGCTACGCCCATGCTAACACCAATGTGTTGCATTAATTTTGCAGTTGTCCATGATGTGCTAATTGCTAAGGGTATGCTCTTCTCTTATTGCTGGTACACAAAATAATGTTTTTGTAAGAATCCACCCGTCGGCCCACAAAGCGGAGTCCAGCAACCTGGTTGAAGGTTCTTTCTCGCGCTTCTGAAAAAATCACATGATTTATCAAAACTTTGGTTTCTAATTTAATTCTGACTCCTTTCTCGTTTAAATCTGACTCCAATTTCAAGTGTTTATTGAATACAAATTGCGATAATAAATGTATTGAGATTGGGACATATCAACCAGTAATTTAATTCCATTTCCAGTAACAGACGGCAGAAAGTTCAGCAATGAATGGTATGTGATCTATGACAGAATATAGTCCCACAACTGATCGTTATGTGTCTCGCCTTTCGTAACAACGATTCAAAACGGAAACATTTCAAGTGACACGGGAAAAAGACACTTCAGTGAACATAAGAAAAGCAGCATGCACATTTCTGGTTAAAAATGAAAGACCATCAACTGACAAATGGGAAGCATCACAATTCAAGTCAGCAGGAAGAGCCAAAGCTAGTCCACAGTTTACTAAATGTTGGCAACCTCTTTAAGTTATTCTTGACTGTGTTGGATTGACTGCTTTGATGCGTTGCAATACAGTAGGGCATTTTTTTTATGCTTACATCAGAAAAAAAATTATCTTTTGTTTTTACTTATTTCATTAATATATATTTTATTATTTTATTTTATTTTTTATTTTCTTGCCCTCCCTGACTCAAGAGTCAAATGTCGCCCATGGCTCCAGAGTCTCACATGTGCTGTGTGGGGTTTTCTGACTACAGAATCCCAAAGATTGTTTTGTCACTTCCCTTATATACTAACAGACAAAAGGGCCATAAACATTTATCTCAGACCCCAACAGATAATCGGTGTTATTCTATGTGGGATGAGAGCCTCTCTAGAAACTGTTCTCGCAGCCAAATGGTCCACTGCGTGTAGGAGAAATGTTTATCCAGATTTGGTGAAGGCGACGCCCCAACAGAACTACAGAATTCACTAAAGTTTTCAATGTTTCTCATAATATAAGTGACTGCTGTGAAATTGAGACCATTTTACCAATCGCACAGAGACCTTTAAAATGATACCAAGCATGAATGGGTTAAGATCATGAATTAATAAATGCAGTTTGTAAGTCTGGCAACTTGAGTTTGTGACACTTCTATGTCATGCCCTGGGTGAAAGGAGGGAGCCTAAGGATGGGTGAAGGGACAGATGAGCAAATTGTCTTTCTCCCAGATCTTCCTGTCAGATTAGAAAGTTTATTGTTTTGTTGCATGGCATGTGTGTCACAGTGTCTGGTTGTGGTGCCCTGGATTTGTATTTTCTACCATCATTTGCAAATAAATTCTTTAAAAATCCTACAATGTGAATTTCTGGATTTTTTTTCTCATTTTGTCTCTCATAGTTGAGGTATACCTATGATGAAAATTACAGGCCTCTCTCATCTTTTTAAGTGGGAGAACTTGCACAATTGGTGGCTGACTAAATACTTTTTTTCCCCACTGTACCATGCTCACTCTGTCTGTCATTGCTGCTAGATTGTATTGTCTTCTGAGTTCATAGTTGTCTCATGTTCATCGTGTTTTCTTGTTCTCTGTGTTTTGGATTACCTTTTGCCACGTTTTTGTTCTGTTCTGTTCATTTGTTACTTTCATTAAACTGCACTTGGATCTACCTTGTTTTCTCCTGGCATTCCATGACAGAATATAGCAGCCACTACAAGATCCAGCAGTTGTTTTTCTTTTTACCTTTTTTTTGTGAACCATGGACCTTCGGATCGTCCCTCCTGCCACAGGGAAGGAGCGAATGATCCGACACAGGACTCTGATGGCTTGGAGGCAGGAAGGAATGGAGGTTGGTGGTTTTGCCCAGACCTTTTGGACGTTGGCGATGGGCCTAAATTATAATGATGCTACTCTTAAGGACCTCCTTAACGTCAGTCTGGATGATCCTTTGCCCCAGTGGGAGATGAAAGGACTCGAGATCCTAGACTTCTGGGGCTTCGTCAAATATCTCCAGGGTCGAAGTCAGTGGGCAGAAACAGGCCAGTCAGAACCCCTTCCGCAGGGATTTTCCCACCACCCCTATCCTTAAGACTCCCACTAAGCGGCGGAGGGTGAAAAGGAGGACAGGAAAGCCCGCCCAGTCCGGGGAGATAAAGAGCCAGCCAGAGGCCGCTCCAGTCCGGGGTCACCGATGACCACGCCAGAGCCAGCTCCCAGTCCGGTGGAGCTCACCGAGCCACGCCAGAGGCACGCTCCAGGCCGGGAGCTCACGAGCCCACGCCCCGAGGCCGCTCCCAGTGGGTCTAGCAGGTGCTCAGCCGAGCCGATCAAGTCCGGGTGTACCGACCCGCGCCCGCGGGAGATCATTAAGGTTCCAATGTCAAGAGCCCGCTCCAGTCCGGGAGCTCATAAGGTCCAATTCAGAGCCCGCTCCAGTCCGGGAGCTCACAGAGCTACAGGTAGATCACAAAATGACAACGAGCTAGGTCCTTACCAGGTCAAGGAAATAAATCACTATTACGCAGACTATTTTACAGTCTCTGCACTGGCTATTATGTTCCGTATCAGTTACAAAATATTATTACTTGCCTATAAGGCCCTTAATGGGTTAGCTCCTGCGTACCTAACTAGTCTTCTACCACGCTACAATCCATCACGCTCCCTAAGGTCACAAAATTCTGGACTTTTGGTAGTACCTAGGATAGCCAAGTCCACTAAAGGAGGTAGAGCATTTTTGCATTTGGCTCCCAAACTCTGAAATACTCTTCCTGATAACGTTCGGGGTTCAGACACACTTTGTTTAAATCTAGATTAAAGACACATCTCTTTGGCCAAGCATTCAAATAATGCATCTCATAATCTTGTACTGTCCGGGAGCTCACAGAGCCCGCTCCAGTTCAGGAGCTCTCAGAGCTCATGAAGGAATTAACTCCAGTCTGGGAGCTCACAGGGACCGTTGCGGATCAATCAGCCTGTCCTGTTGCAGCCATCGAGGCTGGTACTAAACTCTTTTTGCTCTTGTTTTCCCTGAGTCGCTGAGAGGGTTTTCTGTTCCACCAGTGTTGCCTGGCAGGATTCCGGCTCTGCTCTGGTTGCCCGCCTGGGTTATGGTTTGGCAGGAGCCTCACTGGCTCAATCTTCCGGCTCTGTCCTGGCTATCTGCTGGGATTCCTGTGTTGTTGGATCCTTGCTGGTTCATCCTGCCGGCCCCGCCTTGGCCTTTCACCCTGCCGGTTCTGTGCTCATGCCCTGGTCTATCTCTGTCCCCTGGCCCCCTTCCATTGTATGGTCCTGGCCCGCCGTCCCTCCCCCTGACCCTCCTCAATTCCACCTCCCTCCTGAACTTTTGTTTTCTGGTGGAGCGTCTTGTATCTGCTCTGTAGAGGGGGGGTAATGTCACAGTGTCTGGTTGTGGTGCCCTGGACTGGCCACTTGAGGGCGCTCTTCTGTTTTTCGTTGTTTTGTGTTAAACTCCATTTCTCATAGTCCCTTGCTTGTTAATTCTGTTCTGATCAGAAGCACCTGTTTATAATTTACTCATTATCCCATCTATATATACCATGCTCACTCTGTCTGTCATTGCTGCTAGATTGTATTGTCTTCTGAGTTCATAGTTGTCTCATGTTCTCTGTGTTTTGGATTACCTTTTGCCACGTTTTTGTTCTGTTCATTTGTTACTTTCATTAAACTGCACTTGGATCTACCTTGTTTTCTCCTGGCATTCCGTGACCATGTGTGTTGCGAGAGTTCCTGAGTTTTGGCTTCACAAGGAATTAATATCATAAAGAAATAATTTCACTCCTTACAATCCTCCCCTGTTCCCTTGGGGCAAACTCTGAGTGGTCCCTAAGGGACCATAATTAGATGATTTCCGTATGCAGTTCATTACAGCCAAAGTCTTTTTAGGACTGGTATCTGTAGTGGGCAGCACTAGTTGAGTGCTGCATGCAGGAGCAGAGTGGTCGCCTGAAAGAACAACATTAAGACAGGTTGAGGAAAGCACTGCAGAATGCACATCAGTGACATGCCCATTCCCGTGAGTGTAGGCATCCTGTGTTGCTGCAGTCTTTTTATTCAGGTGTGTTTCCACCTGCACTGGCTGTGGTGGTACTCAGTCTGTAGTATTACTTGATGTATCAGGTCCGTTGAGTTGATAAAGTATGAGTTGAAAGTGTCCTTCTGTTCTGGGGAAACGTCTGTGTCCAGTGCCGTCCTCCCCAGGATGTTTATCTGACCCGCTGAAAAGCCTTCTGTCACCTTCAGGTAGAAGATGTGATTTGCAGGGTTTGTCAGATCTCCAAAGGTAAAGAAATCATTTAACTGGCGATGCTCCAATGCGTGCAAGACATCTAAACAACTTCTGAATGACCATGCAATAACTGAACACTGATGACTTTGGTGATTGTTGTGGGATGAGAGAAGGGTTATAAGATAAACAAAAATACACAAAATAACAATCATGTCGAAAGTGCGAGTGGTAAATAAGGTCTCCATTTTCCAGAGTTATTTAGTGTACTTGTCTCATTTGGTTGCCAGATTTTTTCCTACCACTAAGTAATGTAATTTGGATTTAGGTTCTTGGTCTGGATGAATAAAAGGGAAGTAGCAAAATCAATATAACCGGTATATTTACCAGTGGTATGCATAATTAAAATGTTACATAATTAAACAGAAATACACAATTTCATAATTCTCATCATAAAATTGCCTACACTCTAATAAACACTGGGTTAAAAACAACCCAATTTGGGTTGTTATTAACCCATGGGCTGGTTAAATATAGGACAGAACCCATCTTGGGTTAAACTTACCCAGCAAATTGGGTTGTTTTTTTTAACTGAGCATAATGGGTTGATTTAACCCAGCTAATAGGGTTTATTATTTTTTACTATCTTATTTTTTACGTCATACATTAAATAATATTTACAGATTAACTTAAATCCTCTAATCTTTTCTAAAATACTTAACACAACCACTGGTTTGCATGATAACTTCCTTTATTTTCCTTTATTTAACATTTACAGCATTGTTTATATTGTTTTTAATAGGCTATACATATTGCCTATATTTAAACTCGTTTAACAAACATTAGAAGAAAAATTCAACATTAAACAGAAGTAATTCACATGTAATCGACCAGTCTCTGTTATTCTGTTTCCACCGTAACGGCGCTGGTTCTCGTGCCCGAGCTGGAGTCATGTTCGGCGGGGAACTGCTAACGGACTGCCTCCCTGCGTTTCACTCTAGCCAAAACATGCTGTGAGTCCATAACCTGCCAATACAATAAACAGCTCTGAGGACATGTTTAACATCCAAAGTACAACCGATTCCAAAAAAGTTTGGGAACTGTACAAATTGTGAATAAAAACAGAATGCAATGATGTGGAAGTTTCAAATTTCAATATTTTATTCAGAATACAACATAGATGACATATCAAATGTTTAAACTGAGAAAATGTATCATGCAGTAAGGCGGGCTAGGAGAAAAAATAAAAACAAGTTGATTGTAAAATTTGCAGAATGGCAATTCCAGAACACAAATCTCAAAGAAAGTTGGGACAACGGAGTCCAATGTTTACACCAAATGTGGTGGAATCACGCTAATTCTTTTTAAAACAGTCTGCAGAACGGCCTGGAGGGACAAGCGCCCGTTCCAAGCGGGAGGGAGGAGACAAGTTGCTCAAGTTTAGGTATAGGAATGTTGTCCCATTCTTGTCTTATACAGGCTTCTAGTTGCTCAACTGTTTTAGGTTTTCTTTGTCGCATCTTCCTCTTTATGTTGCGCCAAATGTTTTCTATGGGTGAATGATCTGGACTGCAGGCTGGCCATTTCGGTACCCGGATCCTTCTTCTACGCAGCCATGAAGTTGTAATTGATGCAGTATGTGGTCTGGCATTGTCATGTTGGAAAATGCAAGGTCTTACCTGAAAGAGACGACGTCTGGACGGGAGCATATGTTGTTCTAGAACTTGAATATACCTTTCAGCATTGATGGTGCCTTTCCAGATGTGAAAGCTGCCCATGCCACACGCACTCATGCAAACCCATACCATCAGAGATGCAGGCTTCAGAACTGAGCGCTGATAACAACTTGGGATGTCCTTGTACTCTTTAGTCCGGATGAAATGGTGTCCCAGTTTTCCAAAAAGAACTTAAAATTGATTCGTCTGACCACAGAACAGTTTCCCACTTTGCCACAGTCCATTTTAAATGAGCCTTGGTCCAGAGAAAACACCTGCGCTTCTGGATCACGTTTAGATATGGCTTCTTTTTTGACCTATAGAGTTTTAGCCGGCACCGGCAAATGGCACGGTGGATTGTGTTCAACGACAATGTTTTCTGGAAGTATTCCTAAACCCATGTTGTGATTTCCATTACAGTAAAATTCCTGTATGTGATACAGTGCCGTCTAAGGGCCCGAAGATCAAGGGCATCCAGTATGGTTTTCCGGCCTAGACCCTTACGCACAGAGATTGTTCCAGATTCTCTGAATTTTGGTTGATATTATGCACTGTAGATGATGATAACTTCAAATTCTTTGCAATTTTTCTCTGAGAAACTCTTTTCTGATATTGCTCCACTATTTTTCTGCAGCATTGGGGGAATTGGTGATCTTCTGTCCATCTTGACTTCTGAGAGACGCTGCCACTCTGAGAGGCTCTTTTTTATACTCAATCATGTTGCCAATTGACCTAACAAGTTGCAAATTGGTCCTCCAGCTGTACCTTATATGTACATTTAACTTTTCCGACCTCTTATTCCAACCTGTCCCAACTTTTTTGGAAAGTGTAGCTCTCATGAAATCCAAAAAGAACCAATATTTGGCATGACATTTCAAAATTTGATATGTTATCTATATTCTATTGTGAATAAAATATAAGTTTATGAGATTTGTAAATTATTACATTCCTTTTTTTACTCACAATTTGTACAGTGTCCCAAATTTTTTGGAATCAGGTTTGTATATTTCTGTATCTTTATGAATAAAACTGTTCACTTTATGCAAAGCGTGAGGCTTTCCATCAGCGAAAAGACCGCGGCGTCGGTAAGGTGATTCACACCGCGCGCCTGTATGATGCTTTGCATAAAATTGAACGATATACGGCACAGTAACGATTTTATAGATAAAATAAAATGTACACAAACCTGTAATTTACTGAAGAAATCAATTGCGATTAGAACTGCTCTGTCTGAAGAGTATGCAAAATCCCAGCGATAAATAACTCCACCGCTGGGTCATGACTGACCCAGGATCTGAGTAACACAAAAACTACCAAAACATTGGGTTGTTATGTCTGAACCAGGAGCTGCAAAACAACCCAAACACATGGGTTGTTACATTTGACCCAGGAGCCGGGTAACACAAAAACTACCCAAACACTAAAAAAATAACCCAAAAAAATGACCCAAAAGGCTCAACCCAGCATTTGGGTTAAAAAATTATTTGGATTTTTGGATACCAGGATTTTTTGGAAATTATCCTATCTTATTTATTTAGATAAATTTGTATGGTCATTAGACATATGTTGTAAACTAGTGGGCCCCCTAGTCTGCAACAATACTAATGACTGGACATAATAAATATTTTGTCCTAAGTGATTAGTTGCATTGCTGAATACGTCTTCATTTTAGAATTTTTAAATATAATTTGAATCAATTGATGTGTGACTGTAGCCATGCAAGTCCTATGCACATTACAGTGTTTACATACAGTAAGTTCATAAGACCATAAAATTGCTCAAGATCTTAAAGTTGCAAAAATGTTTGCCATAATTGAGATGAAATTCTATAAATATAATTAATTTGAACCTATATGTATGGGGTGAATAATGTGTGATATATTTGTATTGGGTGAATAATGTGTGATAGATTTGAATGATGTGAATAATTTAGACCTGGACAGGCTTATGAATTATGCCAGGTAGGGATCTTGGAAGGTTGTAATAATGAAAATGTGTTCTGTATGTTTTTGTGTATGGTTGTGTATAGGAGATGGGTGATGTTAAGTCAAGTAACCTTTATTTATATAGCACTTTTAACAATACAGATTGTGTCAAAGCAACTGTACAGCATTAATTAGGAAAATAGTGTGTCAATAATGCTAATCAAACACTCATTTACAGTGTAAGTAAACACAAATTTTTCAGTTAAAGTCAGTTCATCATTGATTTCAGTGATGTCGTCATCTAGCTCAGTTCAGTTTAAATAGTATCTGTGCAATCAAGTCAACGATATCACTGGAAATGAAGTGTCCCCAACTAAGAAAGCCAGAGGCGACAGCGGCAAGAAGCCAAAACTCCATCTGTGACAGAATTGAGAAAAAACCTTGGGAGAAACCAGGCTCAGTCGGGGGGCCAGTTCTCCTCTGAACCAGCAGTTCAATTCCAGGCTGCAGCAGTCACATTGTACAGAGGACTCAACTGGCTCCTGTGGTATTGTCCCGGTGGCCGTCTAGGAGAAAAGGTCTTCACTGGGGATCCGTCTCTGGAGCTCATCTTGTTGTCCTGATCTCTGCTGATATTCAGGGCTGTATAGGTCCTCTCTAGGTGCTGATCCACCACCTGGTCTGGATACGTCATGATCCGTGTTTACTGCAGTGACCTCTGATCTGGATACGATGGATCTATGGCTACGGTGACATCAGAATAAGAGAGAACAGAATATATTAGAGTAGATAGATGCCATTCTTCTAGCGATGTGTAAGCCAGGTACCAGAGATGGGTCTTTAATAGATTTAAACTGCAGAGTGTGTCGGCCTCGCACCGTGTTAGGTAGGTTAATCCAGAGGTTGGGCACTAAATAGGAAAAGGATCTACCACCCACAGTTGATTTTGATATTCTATAGGTATTATCAAATTGCTAGAGTTTTGAGAAAGCAGCAGACGGGCAGGACTATAATGTAACAAGAGCTCGTTCAAATAATGAGGTGCTAAACCATTCAGGGCTTTATAAGTAATAAGCAAGATTTAAAAAATCTATATGATGTTTAATAGGTAGCCAGTGCAGTGTTGACAGAACCGGGCTAATATGGTAATACTTCCTGGTTCTTGTAAGAACTCTAGCTGCTGCATTTTGGACCCGCTGGAGTTTGTTTATTAAGCGTGCAGAACAACCACACAATAAAGCGTTACAATAATCTAATCTTGAGCGCATGAATGAACATTTCTGCATTGGACATTGAGAGCATAGGTCGTAATTTAGTTATATTTTTGAGATGGAAAAATACAGTTTTACAAATGCTAGAAACATGGATTTCAAAGGAAAGATTACTATCAAATAACACACCTAGGTTCCTAACTGAGGACGAAGAATTGACAAGGGAGCAGCCTCAAGTCTTAGACAGGTTCTAGGTATTACATGAGAGTTTGAGGGTCATAATAACACCTCGGTTTTTCAGAATTTCTAGCAGTAGAAATTACGTCATCCGTTTTTAATTATCGACCTATGCTTCTGCTAAGTTTTTCAAATGGGTATGTGTAGTCCAAAGTAAGGTGTAGTCATTTTGTAAAATCTAAGAAATAAACCAAGCTAAAGCGGTAAAAGCTGTTAAAAGGCACAATATGTAAGATTTTTTTTAAATAAAATATCCAAAAACCACTTTAACAGTGTTATATATTTTGCTGACTTTGTGTACTTACATTATCCCAAATGTATCGAAGAATGTTTAAATACAGAGAAATAATCAATTTTAACTAGTGACACAGACCGTGTCCACAGTGTCATTGTGTCGCCTGCCAATGACGTTGTGACAAGAGGGGCGGGGCCGAGAGCAGTGGGAACGGAGCGAGGCCGGTGGGCGTAATTGCGAAATGCGCGACACCTGCGCCAATATCCGGTCTCGAGTATCCGGAGGAGCTCCGGAAGGATACAAAGGAGGAGTGACAACAGGGAAAGACGAGAGAGGACCAGGACTGGATTTGATTTTGTGTTTTGGTTTCGTTTGTGCGCGACAGGCGTCCGCGAGGGGCTGTCGCGCTATTTTGCGTTTATTTTATTATTAAAGGTTGTTTAAATGTTCGCCGGTTCCTGTCTCCTTCTTCCCGTGACTACGAACTTTGTTACAGACGTCATAACCCCTCAATTTCCTGGTTTTGTTTTGTAGAAAACATGGAAACACCAAGTACGCATTAATATGTTATGTGTTTTATTAGACAGGTGACGACCGCACAGAGTAGCATTATAACAGAACTTTCAAATGTATCTATTATGATAAAACAGCGCTGCTTTCGAGCCGTTTGTCGTGCTCGTTTCGCTTCGACGGCTTTCAGCCTCACCCTGCTTCATTCTACTACGTTAATAAATCATTAGCTCATCCTAGAACAGATTTCTGCCTGAGTCCCGTCGGATTGCATAGGCTGTGGGGATGAAGACGACAACTCCCATGATTCCACACTCAGTCACGGTGTCATAAAACTACACCTTTGTCTATTTGTTTATTTTGAATACGCACCATCTAGCAGCGAAAATGACATATTGTGCCTTTAAGACTGAACTTTGAACAGTGTTGTTAAGACAAATATTGTGATATCAGAGATTTTATGACTATTGAGTGATTTTCAATACATTTAATTTGATTAATTTTATTAATCAAGGAGAAGTTGTAGATGTCTTCTGGATGGATTTAACCCTTAGGCCTACAAGCCTCTCAGTAGCATCAAAATTATATTACAGTTTTAGTTTTCAAATTTAATTGCTAATGTTTCTTCTTCTTACAGGAACTGAGATTCTGCAGTAGCAGTAGTTCTAGGAGGACGAGATATACTTTTTTTTAAATTAAATTTCATTAAAGTTCTAAATTTTTTAAATTTCTTTGCGCTGTCTTGCCCAACTTCATTCTCACATACAAAATATTAGAGTGAGAATTTAATTATCTTTTTAATTCATCCCATCACAATTTCTCTTAAATTCTTTGCACATAAATGTTTGCTTTTTAAATGTTGCATATTTATATTTGTAAAGCCAATAAATAATAGTGACAGGAAATTATTAATATCAGAATCTAGGTTCAATTTAAAGCCCTCTGTTGAGTACCAGAATAAAATTTTGGATGATATTCCAATTTTAAGTTTGGTTCAAGAGACTTCATTCCCCATCTATTCTGCCGCTATCTTGTCCCTGTCAATTACGTGGTTTCGTCTAATTCTCAAACCTACCGGATCCGGTCTCCGGTCTAACAATATGAGTATTCCGACTCATTCTACAAAAGTATGCCTATATGGGGTGCGCCTAAGCTTTCCCTCAACACTTCTAAAAGGCTAATAAGAATTGACTTACCGCAGCAGCTGGCGTAATCGGAAGGAGAAGCTCAAACCTCTTTTGAATGTTGTGCTGAAAAGACACTCGCCAACAGGAGATAGTCACCAACTGTAAATATCCACCCACCGGCCCAAAAAGTGGATTCCAGTTGCCTGGATGAAGGTTTGATGCATGTTCGGTCTTTTCTCGCACTTCTGAAAAAATCACTCGATTTATCAAAACTTTTGGGTTCTAATTTAATTCTGACTCCTTTCTCATTTAAATATAACTCCAATTTCAAGTGTTTATTGAATACAAATTGCGATAATAATTTTAAAAACTGATCATAATGTTTGTTGTGTTATAATTTAAATATCTGATTATTCTGGACTCACTATACTTTCAATTATTCGTTGACTGGGGACCTAATGTCTCTTTTAAGTCTCACGTTGGCCTTATGTGGACCTTACGTGGATCTCGCCAGTCTGATGCTAGTCAGAGGATGTAGGTAGACTAATACTTGTTTTGCCTGCATCCTAATGCTTGCTTATGACAAAAAGTGTAGTTCACTTAGTCCTTTCCCATACAACTTGCTAACACAAGTGATAGACAAATCAGAAGGTCTCTGATGACGTGCCTACTGCTCCTATCATTCATGTGCCTTCAGTTTGACCTATCCTGGCCGTAGATTTGCGGTTACAAAAGCCTCCTCATAATGATTTCAGGAGAGTTCAGAATAAATCAAATATAATTAGTTTTTTTATTAGTCAGGTAAAATTGTACCATGCCAATTACATAATGAAACAATTAAATGCCAATTTAGAAAGGATAATGCAACTGTGAATCACATTGTAGCCGCGTGGCAACCCTGCTCCTGCACATAGATACTGTAGCTATATGGGGAATAGTCAAGTGATCCACGTAGGAGACAAACAATTTGAACATAGTCACACATGTAACAGTTATCCTATTTTAACACAAGACACACAGTCTAAAATGCATAGCATTTATAACATTTTACCTAAGTATTTCAAAGAACACACAGCAAAGCAATCATGTTTTAGATAATAAACTTAACTAGCTTATGTGCACATGTGGTCGCACAAACAACTGTACAGTGTGCTCTATGGGCACAATGTGTTTAACACAATTACACTTTTGAATAAAAACCAAAATGCATACCTGACAGCAGAGAGACACACAGCAGTATGTGAGTTCTAGTGCATAGCTCCAGAGTCTCACATGTGCGGTGTGGGGTTTTCTGACTACAGAATCCCAATGACTGATTTGCAACTTTCCATTAAATACTAACAGAACAAAAGGGCCATAAACATTTATTCTCGGCCCCAAACAGATTACATCTGTGTATGGGGGATGAGAAGCCTCTCTAGAAGCTGTTCACGTGCCTAGAAGCTGAAGGGACAGAGGAGCAAATGGTCTTTCTCCCAGATCGACCTGTCAGATTAGAAAGTTTATTGTTTTGTCACCCCTCGGCACCCAGGGGCCCTGTTGCGAGAGTTCCTGACGTTTGGGCCCCCACCCCCCCCCTTACACAAGCGCCAATAATTTCATAAGGAAATAATTTCACTCCTTACATTTTCCTTGAAATATTTTCACAATTTTACAACAAAAAAAAAAACTAATAATGTTAAATAAGATATATTATAAATATATCAGCCGATTTGCATCTTTTTCCTATTATTATTTGGAAAGGTTGAGATATAAATGCCTTCTGTAGTTTAGAGCTACGGCAATGCCTGTACAAAACATCACATGATGGCTTCTTATTTTTTTCACAGCTTGGTTATGAAAACAAAAGCTTCTCAGTTTTGTATTGTGTGATTAGCTTTGATGGCAAAAGAAAGATTGAATGGTTTATTTGTGAATTCGACTTGAAGCAGTTAACAAGCTAATCAAGCTAATCAAGTGAACAATACACACCTGAATGTGTCTTGTTCCGCTCAAATAAGCCAAGATCTGGGAATAATATGATTTTTTCAAATCAAGTGTGCTCCTGAAAATTCATAATAATGTCAGACTGAGATCTAAACTATTTTAGGCTTATCTTATTTGTTTCGCATTAGAAACCTCTCTTTCAATGAAGTAAAAATTTTTTGTGTGTTTCTCTAATTTAACTTAAATACAGGGTTTATATACATAGTCCAACACAAATAAACATTTTATAACTAATTTCTCTTATTATTATTATTACAATTTATTGTTTTGTTTACAAATTTTTCTTGCATCTCAATACACGTACACCAATTTAAACTAGATAAAAAAGTTTGTCAAGACAAACTTAAAGTTGGCTTGACAAAGCCTGTCCAGAAAGTTTAAAAATGTTTGAAGTTTGAAATAGTTTGAAGTTTAACATTGTTTTAAAAGCTTAAAGTTTGAATGTTTTGAAGGCAATACAGTCTGTCAGAGATAGACAGATAGATAGATAGATAGATAGATGATACAAATAGATAGTACAAATAAGAGTAAGACAACCCGCAAAGTGTAATAATAATAATAATAAAAAATTAACACTTGCTTCTCTATTCTATCTGTTTCTTTTCTATTTATTTATTATACAATTAACAAAAGCAAAAAAGGCCTCTAACACTAGCTTGCTCTATTCTATCTGTTTTCTTTTTATTATTATACAATTAACAAAAGAAAACACAAGCCTTGCTCATGTGTAACGGGCAACTGAGAACGAGGTGCAGGGCGATCCATATGCAAACTTTTATTAATAAACATGGTCAAAAACACAAGGCCATGTCAAACAACAGCAAACAGTATGCACAGGCAATACAAAAGAGCAATCCAAAATGGGCTGAGCAGACTACAGCGAACTTATCCATAGGCTTGGCACCAGAGAGGTAATCCTCAAACGTGAGCATTATGAACCTCTATCAAATGGCCTCTCTGGCCGGTCGAGCAGGACTGACTTCATACATGTCCTCCTTGGCCGTTGCAGCAGGACACAGTTCATAAAATGCCTCCATAGCCATAATAAGGACAGGCAAAGAGCTCACAAACTGCCTCCATAGCCGTGACAGGACGGACAGAAGGTTCACAGACGGCCTCCATAGCCGTGACAGTACAAGCAAGTTCACAGACGGCCTCCATGGCTGGAACAGAACAGGCAGAGAGTTCATATGTGGCCTCCTTGGCCGGAACAGGACAGGACGAGAGTTCATAAGTGGATACCACTGACACATCTGGAGGTTCTGCAGCAGATGCCGCCACCTCTAAAGGATCTACAGCCGTACCATCAGGAAACAGGGAAAGTTCATTAGTATTCTCCTTAACAGGACAGGTACAAAGTTCAGCAATGGTTCCTTCGACTGCAACATGACAGGCTGAAAGTGCGTTGCTGGGCGCCACCACCACGCAAGGAGCTGAAGCGAGTATCGCCGTTTCGGGAGGTTCTGCAGCATATGCCGCAACCTCTGGAGAAGCTGCAGAGCACGCCATTGCCTCGGGGAGCACAGCAGCGAGCGCCACTACCTCAGGAGGTTCTGCAGCATCAGCCGCCACCTCAGGAGACATCACAGTGGCCGCCACCGTTTCTAAAGTTTCAGTGGTGGTGTATGCAGCCCAAACACCAAAAAGCAATCCCCATCAAGGGAAGCGCGATGCCAGGGAATCAGTTCAGGAACAGAAATGGTCTGTTCGGATACCAGCTGCGCATGCGGACACCAGCGGTGGATCCTCCATGCTGGATGCTAGTCTGGGAGACTGAAAAACTGACCTCGAAGATCTGGGTGCAACAGATAGGAAGCTACAAGATTCTGGATGATCAGCTGTGATGTGACTTGACTCATGAAGATCAGCTGTGATTTGACTTGATTCATGACGATCAACTGTGATGTGACTTGACTCTGGAAGATCAGCTGTTATGTGACGTGACTCTGGATGATCACTGTGATGTGACGTGACTCTGATATCATCTGTGATGTGATTCTGGATGATCAGCTGTGATGCGATGTGATTCTGGATGATCAGCTGTGACGTGACTTGACTCTGAGATGACAGCTGTGATGTGACGAGACTCTGGAAGATCAGCTGAGATGTGACGAGGCTCTGGCAGATCAGCTGAGACTTGACTTGACTCAGGAATGGAAGCTGTGACTTGACTTGGCTCAGGAAGATCAGCGGTGACTAGACTTGACTCATGAAAATCAGCTGTGACTCGACTTGACTCATGAATATCAGCTGTGACTCGACTTGGATCGGAATCATCTGTGACTGCTTGACTGAGGCAGATCAGCTGAGACTTGACTGGACTCAGGAATGAAAGCTGTGACTTGACTTGACTCAGGAAGGTCAGCTGTGGCTTGACTAGACTCATGAAGATCAACTGACTTGACTTGATTCGGGATTGGCAGCTGTGACATAACGGGGCACCGATCAGGCTCCGCTGTCACCTCCATTTTGTGATCGTGCCCCCGTTTTCCTTAACATTTTTGGGGGGGTGGGGTGCGCCCTTACAGTGAGTGCGGGTCTCCGCTTTCCTCCGCGACACCCCAGTGAATAGGACCAATCAGTCACAAAGCATAATCCAAAATGGCTGAGTGACGAACTCGACCCTCGGTCTAGCTAGCTGAAGAAGGTTGATTGATTGCATCCACGAAAAAACTCTATCAAATAATGTCTTGTAACTTTGATAGTGAGCGATGGTTATAACTCCTTGAATATCTCTCTCCAGCGATCGTGGGCCTTGTTTAAGGGCTAATAATATTTGTGCTGTGTCCATACCTGACCAATTTTCCTCTGAAAAGCTGCTGAATCCTTGTGTGGCTGAGTATTCTGTAACAGGGCAACTGAGACGAGAGGCGTGCGGATCCATATGCAAACTTTTATTAATAAACATGGTCAAAAAAAACACAGGCAGGGTCGAACAACAGCAAACAGGTATGGCACAGGCAAGACAAAAGAGCAATCCAAAACGGGCTCAAGTCAGACGACAGCAAACGTTATCCAAGGGCTGACAAGAGCGGTAATCCGCAAACGTGAGCAATAGTCCAGGCGAGAGGCAAACACAGTCCGAAACGGCAAGGCAAAAGGTAAATCCAAGGTAGCGGGCAAGAATCATACCTAGGCACTCAGGAAACACAACTGAACTCTACGCAGACCTAACTAGGAACTGAGACTAGGAACTAGAAACTAAGACAGGGAAATGGCTCTGTAAAGTGCTATCACTTGGAGAGCGATAAATGCAGACAATACTCGGCGTTGAATGGTGGTGTGAGACTGATTTATATAGTCTGTGTTATTGGTAGCACGTTTGATTTGTTTGAGGTGAGCTTGTGATTAGCATGGCGGCATGGGAATGTAGTCAGGGTGATGTGTAACAGTCTGTGTAATGTGAGAGTCCATGTGGAGAGTGGGTGACCTCTGGTGGTGAGTGAATGGAAGTTTATTGACCGGATTCGTGACAAATGTACTACGTTAAGCTGAGACTTGTCATAGCACTTGCGTATCATTAGCTACGATTCCATCCACCTATTTATATGCGCATTTTGGATTATCGCATAAAAAAACAGCTGGATGGAAACGCCAAGATGTGCATAAATTCTAAAAATGTAACTTGAGTAGGCTAAACTTTTTATTCAATAAGAAAAAATGTGCATTAACTACAATGGAAACACATTTACAGAATAAATTCCACCATGCGCATTGTATGTTGTACCGAAATGTTGATGTTGCACATAGTGATAAGCGTTTGCCGATGTCTCACTTTCAGGAAACTGGTGCTGGCTTTGCAAACTATGTGAATCCTCCTCCTTTGCCTGATAGTGTACAGGACCTTTTGTGCAGTGCTTGCTGTCCAGCTCAAACTGTTCCTACGTCTCGAGGTTATGGGACAATCAGATGAGAATATTCTGAACCATATGATGGGTATGTTGGAGCAGGTGATGGAAAGAAAACAGCAGGTTAACAATGTCTAGCCTGAGAGGAATGTGAATTTCAGGTACCGAGGCAGAGCGAGAGGCTGTGGAGTCTGTGGTAATACTGCACACTGGACTAGGTCTCTCGGCCTCAAAGACAGGTTGTGTTTTGTTTGTTTTTCTCTGGGGCATGCTCATTCTGCCTGTCCACAGCCTCAGTCGGGAAATTAACAGACCTGTATATGGTGGGAGGCTGTACAGGTTTGAATGGCAACTCCCAAAATTATGTCAATATTGCAAATGCTGAAAACATGTTCATGTCTGCTAAACAATCTTGTTGTGGTGAGAATTGTCTTCCAGAACACAAATGTCGTCTGCAGAAGTGGCAGTCTGTTCTACGCTACTGTTGTGGTGGCTGATAAAGTGGTCCTGGATGGAATGCTCGACAGTGGATCCATGGCATGTACCATGAGTGAGAGTGCAGAACAGAAATTGTTAGATACTGGAATAATTAGTGATCAGTGTAGAGGCAGCCCAGATGTTATGCTTACTGGCTGCGGGGGCAACCGAGTAAAACCGAAAAATGCTCTCCCACCTGAGCTAGAGATTTATGGATGCAAAATGTTGGTACCTACCTTGGTTGTTAGTGGGCAGTATGATGAATTCATTGTTGGTACAAATGTCATCAAACACATCATAAGATGTTCAAAGCAATGTGAATTATTTTGGACGGCGGTTTCTACTCATGTTTGTAATGAACCTACAGATGTGGCCTTTAAGAATGCATATTTTTTTCCCACGGCATGCCACAATTCGTCCCGTGGAATGCCGCTGAATCCCATCAGCACGTTTTCAGAATTTAAATAAATGTGTTATGCTTCATAGAATATCCACCAGATGGCGCATGGAACAACATACTGTATCTACAGGCCAGACCAAAATCGCTTATGAAATCTGGCAATTATTCGTCTTCAACTTATTGTTAAATATGCTTATAGATTATTACAGTTCGTTACATTTTAAAAATCGAATTAACATTATTATCAGTGTCTGAGAAATTAGTAACTGCATGTAATGTTGTGAATGTGAGAAAAAAATCCACAATAAAATATAAATAAAATAGTATTAGTCACTAATATTTGATATGGTGATATGGACATTGAAAAATCTATGTACACGCGAGTGCATGAGTGTAAAGCAGATCATTATTTGGTGCATTCGGTAGATCATGTTTACAGTAGGCTACACAACTATTAATTCATTGTGAATATTTAACTTTATTCAGTTGTTAAAGTTATTTGAGTTATTTGTCTACCAGCTCATTATTTATTATTTGTTTTGTTGTTGTTGTTGTTCAAATTTAAAGATGTCTGCTCGTGCGTGCAAAAAGAAACTGTAAAGTGCAACAGA
The DNA here is from genome assembly GCA_018155175.1 of Sinocyclocheilus anophthalmus. Classification (NCBI taxonomy): domain Eukaryota; kingdom Metazoa; phylum Chordata; class Actinopteri; order Cypriniformes; family Cyprinidae; genus Sinocyclocheilus; species Sinocyclocheilus anophthalmus. The sequence goes on from JADLZN010005000.1 coordinate 31,126, forward strand.
GAATTAAGTGTATAATTGTCACAAATCCGGTCCGTGGCCTTCCGGCCGATTGCCACTAGAGATCACTCTACCATTACATTGACTCTCACACTACACAGACTGTTACATGTCACTCCGGACTACAGTTCCCATCATCCATTGCACTTACACAGCTGAATTCACTGATCACACAGCCTTCACTAATCACACGCTCACCTGAGAGCCATTACACACTCTATTTAAATAACAGAAAAGATACTTTAAAAATTAAACTAAAACTGCCAGCAGGTGGAGTCAAGTCACTGATTTTATCACTGAATCAGTCATTCAATTGATTTGTTCGAACAGCTGAGTCATTCAGGAATGAAGTATGTGACTGTCTTTATGAATGGGTAATTGAATCAATGACTCACTAGATTTGTTTAAAAACGCCGTTCATTCATAAACGAGACACACCGCTGTGTTTGAATGGAGATGCGGAGCAGCTGAGCTGTTACTTTGTTTTAAACTATTTTCGACGACGAAATTAGACAGTGTTATAGTCAGACAATGTAAGTCCCTTAATATTAACTTCTTGTTTATTGAATTGTATTGTATTAAATCGGTATCACATTTACAAACTCCCTTTAAAATAATTACAAGCTGTCACTCATCTTAGTTCATCGCGATCTCACATTTATAATCAACGAAGCTCTCTACACCTGCACAATGAATCTCTTATTTACACCCTGTCAACACTGTGTTTGTTATAATGAGATATGTCTGTGATACATTACTCAACGCTGCAGAAACACGTAGGTATAGAACCTAATCGCACACATAGTGTCAATTGAATTAAATGGTCGCACTGGGGGGGGAGGGGAGAGACCCTGGAGTAATTTAGTGTCACTTTGAGTTAAAGGGTCTATATCTGCTAAAAAAAAATAACATCATTTTGTGTGTTTGGTGTAATGAAATGTGTTTTTGTGGTTTAAGGTTCAAAAACACATTGTTTTCGACATACTGTAGATTATTGTTTCTCCTATATGCCCTGCCTTTTTGAAACGCGTCGTTTTTTACAAAGCTCCTCGGTCTGAAAAACCGAGGTGTGCTGTGATTGGCCAGCTATCCAGTGCGTTGTGATTGGCCGAATAACTCAAGCGTGTGACGGAAATGTTACGACCTTACCATACTGTTATGATGCCCTGTCAGGCCGGAGCGATGGTTCAAAAACATTAAAACCCATTATAAATTAGGTATTTGTTGCATCCAGTGGGGACAAAATTATGGATTATAAATGACTTATACTGTCTTTTTATGCGTTGCGTTGCATCGCGCCACGTAAACTTGAAACCATGTCTGCATTTGTGATCGTAGAAAAGACAAACAACAAGCGCTACTCTACACATCATCAGTGGCAAATTCTTTAAATATAAAAAAAAACTCTTAAATATAAAAAACTTACTTACAGTCTTTGTGTCAGAACAGCCGGCATTGTAGTCTTCCAGGATCAGGAAACGGTCCTCCATACAATGTGCTGCACACATCTGAATATTTGGGTTGAGTGTTCTGGAACAGTGTTGTAAATACAACTTAACTACTGATTTCTAGTTGTGTCCATTTTTGCAAAGCCAAACAAAGTAGTTTCGCTTTCACAACGAAACACAGCATCACACACAGCGGCCTAGAGTGAGCAGAGGCCGGGGATTTTCGCACTAAGAGTGTCCGGAGGGCTGCTGCAACCACATGTGATGACCCCGGAGTGGACTCCGCTTCGTCCATGGTGAAAGTCGATCTGGCGATCCACAGCGTAAAGTTGTTGTATTTCCTCAGCAACCCGCACGGATCAGCTCCAGGCATGACGAATCAGATATCTTCCTCTTTTGGAAGGCCAACAAAGTAGTTTCGCTTCACAATGAATCACAGTGCCTTCACGACATGGCGTGTAGTAACCACAATACTACAGCGAGAATAAAAGTTATGCCTTCTTTCTTTGCGTGAACATTTGGGCGGCGTTATGCAAATCTTCCCACATAGTGATGTAGATATGTGGGGGTGTGTTAGAACGAGTTGTTTTAGGTAGGCTTGGCTGACTCTTAACTTTATAAACAATATCTCTTTGAATTTGAGATTTTAGTCTTTGCAACTTTACAAATCTTCTTTATGCACCAAGAGCTTGAACACTCCAAAGAGAAAGGAAACTTGAAATCGCATCATATGACCCCCTTTAAAAATAAAAGTGTCATTGCAAATTTGTTGTAAGTCATTGACTTAAATCATATATGATTAGTATATTTGGAGATAGTGTAATATTGACTGAATCATGTATGTGTCACGGAGAGCGCTCCTGTTACTCTCTCTTCGGGCCACCAGAGGGTCCCATCACCAGAGTACTAGTTTCCTTCCCACACTACATTTCCCATCAGCCCTGCACCTGTCACTGTTTATTCCCCTACACCTGTTCCCCATTACGTTAGACTGTTTAATGAGCTCTTTCACCCAGATTCTCTGCGAAGTCTTGTTTTTGCCTTGGTGAACATTTCTGAGCGTTATTCTGGTTACATTGGACTGCCTTCTGCTATTACCTCTGCCTGCCTTTCCCTCGTGTTGTTTGCCGCCTGCCTACTGAACTTGTGCTCTGGATACTGGACTATCGACTTTGGATTGCCGCCTGCCCTGACCTACGACTGTCCCAGTTTCTGAACGTTATCTGCCTGCCCCGATCTCAGGTTCGTCTATGATCACGATTCTGTCTACTCTACGATACTGCCTTATCTGTGTCTTGATCTCTGCTTGTCTGATTAAGTTTCAAATAAAACTGCAAATGGATCCCAGCCGTGTTGACGAATCATTACAGAAGACTTCGCCACAACATGATCCAGCAGCGATCTATCACCTCTCTTCAGAGCTGTCAGTACAAGCGACACAACTAGCCTCTCATCATCATCAGCTGCAGAGGTTGACTGCACTCACCGAGGAATTAGTCAAGACGTTACAGACACTGCACATTTCTCCACCCGAGCCTCCAGTGCCTCCGACTAACACAGCTCTAGCGGTCACCTCAGCGCAAGCTTCCAACGTGAGTCCCTGCTTAGCTTTCCCTGAGAAGTATGACGGTAATCCAGCTCAGTGCAAGGGATTTCTTCTCCAATGCACCCTGTTCGTGAACCAACAGCCAGCCCTGTATGCAACAGAGGAGGGGAGGATTTCGTTTGTGTGTTCTCTTCTCACCGGTAGAGCGCTGGAGTGGATGACGGCAGTATGGAGGGAGGACAAATCTCCTTTCCCCTCATTTACAATCTTTCTTCAACGTTTCCGGGAGGTCTTTGAACATTCAAGGGATGGACGGAGTGCAGATGAACAGTTGCTCACACTGACGCAGGGGGAGGAGAACGGCTGCGGAATATGCTTTGTCTTTTCGTACACTCGCCGCACAAACAACTTGGACCGAGGATCCTCTGAAGGTTCATTTCAGGAGAGGTTTAAGCCCCGAATTACAGACAGAATTAGCATGCCGAGATGAGGGGAGGACTTTAAATCAGTTTATGGAGCTCTCTATTCAGATTGACAATCTTCTCAGATCACGACGCCCCTCGACAAGAACAACTTCTAGGACCGTTTCGGACACCCACGAACCCATGCAGGTCGACACCTACCACCTCTCATCTGAGGAGAGAGATCGTCGCATCAATCACCATCTCTGCCTCTATTGTGGTGAGCCAGGCCACATGAGACTGTCATGTCCCGCTCGCGCTCGCAGAGACCCCACTACTCGGGTGAGTGTTCCCATTTTAGCTCTCAATGTTGATAACTGCATTACGGTTCCTGTCACCATCACTCTCTCTACAAGAACTGTCTCCGCACGTGCCATGCTAGACTCTGGGGCTGCTGGAAATTTTATGTCATTGGATTTTGCTCGAGAGTACCGGATCGCTTTAATAGAATGTCTTTCTCCTTTGGCAGTTGAGGCGGTTGACGGGCGACCACTGGGCACAGGAAAGATAACTCGTATGACAACGAAACTTAGTATGGCAATGGGAATTCTTCATCAGGAGACCATTCAATTTTACATAATTTCTACCTCTCATGCACCTATCATTCTAGGATTACCATGGCTCCGCAAGCATAACCCACACATCTCCTGGCAAGAATCTCAGATAATCAGCTGGAATGATAACTGTTTCCCCCGCTGCATTCAGAATACCACTCCTCTGCATCTTCAAGCTGTTAACGTCACAGAGACTGACCACCCGGGGCTCCCCACTGTCTATCATGACCTAGGGGAGGCCTTCAGTAAACTCAAAGCCTCTCAACTGCCTCCTCACAGACCCTCCGACTGCGCGATCGACCTTCTGCCCAACTCTAGCCCCCCAAAGGGCCGTATATTTCCCCTGTCACAGCCAGAATCCGAAGCCATGAACAGCTACATTCAGGAGGAACTGGCTAAAGGCTTCATCCAACCCTCCACTTCACCAGCGTCCGCGGGGTTCTTTTTCGTCAAGAAGAAGGAGGGTGGTCTCCGTCCCTGCATCGATTATCGTGGCCTCAATGAGATGACTGTTAAATTTCGTTACCCCCTACCCTTAGTACCCCCTGCACTGGAACAGCTGAGAACGGCCAAATTCTTCACCAAACTGGATTTACGTTGTGCTTATAATCTCATTCGGATTCGGGCGGGTGATGAATGGAAAACTGCTTTCTCCACGACCACTGGGCACTATGAATATCGGGTTATGCCCTTTGGCCTAGTCAACAGTCCATCTATCTTCCAATCATTCATCAATGACGTCTTCAGGGATATGCTCAACAGGAATGTCATCGTATACATTGACGATATTCTAGTTTATTCTGAAACCCTTGAGGAGCATATCCAACATGTCAGGTCTGTTCTCAAACGTCTAATCCAGCACCAATTGTATGCCAAAGCAGAGAAGTGCGAGTTCCACCTGACGTCCCTCTCTTTCCTGGGCTACGTGATTAGTCAGGAGGGAGTGGCCATGGATGAGAACAAGGTCAATGCAGTCCTAAAATGGCCACTACCATTTACTATTAAGGAGCTGCAACGTTTCCTGGGATTCACCAATTTCTATCGTCGCTTCATCAGAGGTTTCGGCTCCGTAGCTGCTCCTCTCACAAATGACAAAAAGGTGTTCTAGTCGTCTTCACTGGTCACCTGCTGCCCGCGAGGCCTTTCAGGAATTGAAGCAACGTTTTACAACCGCTCCCATCTTACACCACCCTGACCCCAGTTTGCCATTCATAGTAGAGGTTGACGCTTCCAACATCGGACTCGGGGCAGTGCTGTCCCAACGTCGGGGCTCACCTGCTAAGATGTTTCCATGTGCTTATTATTCTCGCAAGCTCAGTCCAGCGGAGAGAAATTATGACGTTGGTGACAGGGAGTTGTTGGCCATTAAGGCTGCGCTCGAGGAATGGCGTCATTGGCTGGAGGGGGCAAGTCATTCATTCACGGTTCTAACCGACCATCGTAACCTGGAGTACCTGAGAACGGCTAAGAGACTCAATCCACGGCAGGCTAGGTGGTCTCTGTTTTTCTCCAGGTTTGACTTCTCTGTTACCTACCGGCCAGGTTCCAAGAACACAAAGGCAGACGCCTTGTCTCGGCAGTTCGAGAGGGATTCTGACTCCAATAGGCCTGAACACATAATCTCCCCGGCACTTATCGTGTCACCAATCCAGTGGGACATCATTACCGAGATAGAGCAGGCGAATACCGAACACACCGTCCCTGCCGAATGCCCCCAGGATAAGTTGTTTGTTCCCGCACCTCTTCGAGAGAGAACGATCACGCACGTTCATGCTTCGCTCAGCTCAGGACATCCAGGTATTAATGCAACCATCCAACTACTTCAGAACCGGTTCTGGTGGCCTTCACTGAGAGGCGATACTGTTCGTCTTATTCATGAATGCAGGGTTTGCAACACACAGAAACCATCCCACCTACTACCAGCAGGACTCCTTCATCCGCTACCCATTCCACAGCGCCCCTGGTCTCACATTGCCATAGATTTCGTCACCGACCTACCTAGTTCCAATGGCCTTACCACAATCCTTTCTGTAATTGACCGTTTCTCAAAGGCCTGTCGCCTCATTCCCCTGCCGAAGTTACCCACCGCTCTGGAGACGGCTGAACAATTATGTAATCTAGTCTTCCACTTCTATGGTTTACCGGAGGATATAGTTTCCGACCGGGGTCCCAAGTTTACATCCCGTCTGTGGGCCGATTTCTTCAAGGCACTGGAGATCAATGTAAGCCTCACCTCTGGCTACCACCCGCAATCCAATGGTCAGGTAGAGAGACTCAACCAGGAGCTTTCCCGGTTCCTTTGTTCATATTGTAGTCAAAATCAACAGGATTGGAGACGTTATATCATGTGGGCCGAATACGCTCTCAACTCTCTCCGCAAGCCCTCTACTGGGTTAACTCTGTTTCAGTGTATTCTGGGATATCAACCACCCCTGTTTCCCTGGTCAGGAGAACCGTCTAATGTTCCTACAGTTAATGACTGGATTCAGAGAAGTGAGGAGACTTGGAATCAGGCTCATCATCATTTACAGCATGCTGTAAGACGTCAGCGGATTCAGGCTGATCGGCATCGCCGTCCCAGCCCAGAATATAGTGTTGGCCAGTGGGTATGGTTATCCACTCGTGACCTCCGTCTCCGTTTGCCATGCCGTAAGCTCAGTCCCAGGTACGTAGGCCCTTTCCAAATTATTCGTCAGATTACCCCTGTATCTTTTGAATTGGCCTTACCTAATCACTTCCGTGTTTCCCCCACATTTCATGTCTCCCTGTTGAGGCCCGCTGCTGGTCCCGGTGAGGGAGGAGAGGAGGCGCCCGAGGATCAGGGTCCCCAACCCATAATGGTGGAGGGCGAGGAGATCTATCAGGTGCGAGAACTGCTCGACTCCAGACGCCAGGGGAGAACTCTCCAATATCTGGTCGACTAGGAGGGTTACGGTCCAGAGGAAAGGTCCTGGGTGAATGCAGACGACATTCTAGATCCCAGTCTTATGGAGGAGTACCACCGAGACCATCCGGAAAGACCGGCTCCCAACCACGCGGCTGATGGGAAATGTAGTGCGGGAAGGAAACTAGTACTCTGGTGATGGGGCCCTCTGGTGGCCCGAAGAAAGAGTAACTGGAGCGCTCTCCGTGACAGAGCCCCCCCCCCTGCGAACGGCTCCGGTTTCATTCGATTGCGCTGCTTTCCGCCCCATAGTTTTTTTTTTTTTTCTACGTAACCAGGAGTGTTTGACTGTTGCGCTTGCGTCTCTTGCAGCGTCTCATGCATGAAACGGCTTTCTAAAAACACTGTGCTCAAGTTAAAAGAAGTTCACTCCCATATTCTTGCATGTTTTTTCTATTCCACTGTCTGTTGCATCTTTGTCAACTCAAAAGCGCATTCTGTGTGAACGGCACCTAGTGATATATTCTACAGCAAGTGAACACCAAATTCAGTTATCTTTCTCTTCTTTATGATCTTGAACAGACACGTGCATGCAGAATTACGTCAAAATGCCTGTTTAATTAAATATAATGGAGCAATAAAATATAATTCAATATTATATATTAAATATAACTGAATAATCGAATGTAAAATAACACAGCATAGTCTAGTTCACTTATTGCTCAATGTCTGTACCTGAATACTGTTAGAGTTATCTGAAAAACATTAAAGCACTGCTTATTTTATTTGTATTTGTTACGCATTTGTTCTATTATACCTATCTATGCTTGTAGTTTATTTATTATTTTCTAATGCAGATTCACTCCCCTATAAAATCACCCCAATCATCCTAGAATGATCAATTCTTTACAAATAGTAATAATATCTGGTTAAATCGTTTTCATATTGCAATATTTATCTGTCTTTGCTGACAAGATCCTGGCCTTTGCTAAAAGAGATGTAGACAACATGTGTGCAGCAGAGATATTAAATTAAAAACAGAAGAAATTGTTGATTTAGAGGGGTCATGAAGTGCATTTTATATAATGTTCCCTGGGATCCATTTATAGCGTTAGTATGATTTTGTATCAAAAGCAGTCATAATTTAGAAATAAATGGCCATTTTCCACCCTGATTTTGACTCTGAAATCTTAAAGGAGACACGTCCCCTTTAAACATAGCATTCAAATCAATGTAAATACCCACAGCTATGATTGGGTAACATCTTTGCATATGAAATTAGAATTATACATGTAGAACTGTTTTTTGACATTTACACATTTAAATGAAGCTAAAAAATAATTAAATAAATTACTGGTAATATTAATAATAATATAGCATTACGTCATTTGATCTCGACTATATTCATCATATAAATGCTCAATGTAACACATATTTGAACACTGTTACAGTGTGCGCAGTGTTTGAAGTGTGCTTTTTATGCAAAACAAGATTCATTAATGCCTAAGATTAACTCATTCTCAAAGAAAATTTTACAGATTCGCAAACTGCAATTCATATCTTCATAACCAAATTTACATTCACAAATGGACAACACTACTGCCATGTATACAGTATGCACACAAGATTTGAATGCTTTACTACTTGCTGCAACACGGATCAGCTCCAGGCCTGACGAAGCATATATCGTCCTCTTTTGGAAGATCAAACAAAGTAGTTTCGCTTTCACAACGAAGCACACAGTGCCTCCACAACATGACGGCGGCAACAACAATACTACAGCGGCAATAAAAGTTACGCCTTCTTTCTTTGCGTGAACAGTTGGGAGGCATTATGCAAATCTTCCCACATAGTAACGTAGACCGTTGGGGGCGTGTTAGAACGAGGCGTTTAAGGTAGGCGTGGCTGACTCTAAACTTTTATAAAGAATATCTCTTTGGATTTGAGACTTAGTCTTTTGCAACTTTACACATCTTATTTATGCACCAAGAGCTTGTAATACTCCAAAGAGATAGGAAAAATTGAAATCGCATCATATGTGTCAGGGAGTATCTGTCACCAGCTCTGGACTCCATACCCCAGAATCCTCTTCGGCTCACACCAGTTCACAGTCACAATCACCAATCTCACCAGATCACACTCACCTGGATTCCGATCACCTGCACCTGCCGCCACCAATCAAGTCACCTTCAAAAGCATGCTCCTTTCAGTCACTCACCGTCCGATCTACGGTTCATTACAGCAAGCTAACCAGATGCCATTTGGTTATTTACCTGGTGTCGCTACTTATCTCTAGTGTTGCCTACGTTCCAGCGATCCTGTCCCTTGTTGATCCCGTTCATTCCCCGTACTCCTGCAACAGAGCAGACTCCAAGGACCCAGAGTTAAGAACCCTCAAACTCTCTCTTGTTCTCACGATTTACCTGCCATCTGTCTTCGTTGCCAGCCTCAGTCAATAAACTACCTTGTTTACACTCTTACCTCCTGTCTCTGCCTTGTGTATCATGACTATGACCTCTTTAATATACACATTATAATACTATCCTACATCTTTGTGATGTGTTTTTTTTCCCTCATCAACTTCCAGTAACACAGAGTGCAGCATTCTTTTTATGAGAATGTAATCATTGAGCTAAATTAAACTAAACATAGCACAAAGTAAATAAGTTCTTATGCAATATTTGTTTGCATGGCTTTAAGCCTGGTCCAACAAATGAAATGGTGGTATTGTCAGCTAGGCCCAAGGAGAGAAGATTGGCAGAAAGCATCAGGTAAGGTGTAGGAATGGGAAGTGGTTTTACGACATACTGTACATGTATTGAAAATATGTATTTTAAAATGTAAAATAGTACTTTTGTTCAAAATGGTTTATGATTGTTATCTGCACTTTACAAGAACCTTTAATTAACACTGTGTATATATTATGTATGTTTTCAGGAGCAACCTGTATAAAGCTGCCTGTAACATGATATGTAGCCTTCCAGACATGTCAGTTCTGCGGCTGAATGATATTTATGAAGGCATGTCAAGAGAAACGGCTCCTTTTTATTTATTATTTTGTTTGCGTCATCAAGCCAGAAGCTGTTTATCCCGTTGCTTAGTAAGGACTGCGCAGGCAGATGTTCAACATGGCGACAAGGAAGCAACCCTGGATGTGTGAAAAAACACAAATTTTAATATCAGTGTGGGGAGATCCAAAATTTCAAAAACAATTCGACAAAACTATTCATAATCATACAGTGTGGGAGGTGGTGCGGCGAGAAGCTTGCCAGCTATATAGCTCCCAGTCAAAACAGGCCAAACAGTGTTTATTTGAGAAAAAATATTCCATACATGACTACAAGCTCAACACTACAGTACACAGAACACTGATCCACGTTAGCCAGGCCAGACAGTGTTGCATAGGGCAGAGCATGGCACGAAGGTGGGAACCCCCTCATCTGCAGTGCCCAGAACGAGCACGCAGAGTTAGATCCGGGCTGTGAAGTGTGGCTGCGTAGCACCCCGTTAGCCAAATGATAAACAATACCAAGCACGACGAATCAATGAGAAAGTGGAGACCCGCTCACCGATACTGTCAAGCGGTACAAGCAAACCATCGATCCGGGCAGAGCTGGCCTCGCGGGGGGTGCGAGGCGTGTGACAAATTAAAATCCTGTCCGATTGGAGATTATGGATCCAGTCCAGTGATCGATAAGTGAAGATGGAAATGTTTACAAAAAAAGTAAAAGTAGACAAACCAAGCGACTTCACAACAAAAATAGACGATGAGAAGCGAAGCGTACTCTGAACGGAAACATTAAGTAAACTGACTGAACTAAAATGAATGTTAATGTTAACTTCAGGATGCTGTCATTGGGGACCAGGCAGGACTTACAGTTCCAAATTCACAAACTAGTGTATGAAGCAAAATATCTGGAGGCAGGACTCACTGAACAGAAGGTTCTGGGAAAAATGTAACGTGGGGGCAGCTGACAAGTCTGTGAGGGGTGTTTGTAAGCTTATTTCCCTTACATTCTTGTACTCGAGTTATTATTGTTTTTTATTTTAAAGTTAATATACGGCAATAAGATATTGTTAACATTTCTGGTTATTTCTGTCTTATATTATTCCAAATCTATCATATTCTACCATATCATATTGAAAACGTGTAGGGCAGAGGTCCACAACCACCGGGTCGCGACCCAGTACCGAGCCGTGGAAGTGTTGCTACCGGGTCGCAAGAACGTTCTAGGAACATGTAAATAGATATGCACTGTTTTATCTGTCCGCGTGACTGATTGTTCTAATTCTACTGGTATTTTGTGTTTGTATGTATGCACTGCTATGTTTGCAGCAATTTGACGCTTTCATGTAAATTAAATGTTCCTTAGTAAATGACTGCCATATATTCGGGGTTCAAAGCGGATCGCGTGTGAGCCTGATACGTCAGACCATACCCCACGTTCGGGCATGCATGTGATTCGCAGATCAGTTTCCAATTTACACTTTACCAGTGCGATTTTAAACCACAAGAAAGTAATCGAAGAGAACTGCGATTCGTTGCTTGTGCTGTTTTCAATTGTGGCGGAGCAGAGCCCACACGCATAGAGCGAGTTGATTTTAAAAACCACAATTGACTCCCGTTGACCATATGCTATATATATATAAATTATATATATATTACCCCACCCCCTTCAGCCGGTCCGCGAGAATATTTTCAAAATATAACCGGTCCGTGGTGTAAAAAAGGTTGGAGAACCCTGACCCCGTGTAGGGGACCCAGTAAAAAATGTCCCTTCCTTAAGTTATATAATGTACTTAAAGTGCTCTATTTTCGTGCACTAATTTTGTACTTAATATACAAAAAATTCTTCTTTAGTACTACTTGAGGTAATTTTAAGAACATCTAAGTGTACTCAACTGTGCTATTTTGAGACACCATGAATATGAACTAAAATGCACCAACAATTGCTCAAAAGAACAAAAGGGTCTTATCTAGAGAAACGAGCGGTCATTTTCTACACATTTTTTTTTTAAAAGGGTATATGCTTTATAAACAAAAATGTGCGCCTTATTCCTTGTCTGGTATCGTGTAGAGCCCTTTGAAGCTGCACTGAAAGTGTAATTTTGGCCTACAACCGTTTGGTAGCCATTGGAGTCCACTATAAGGAGAATAATCCTGGAATGCTTTAATCAAAAACCTTAATTTCTTTTCGACTGAAGGAACGACGTAAACATCTTGGATGACATGGGTGTGAGTAAATTATCATGTATGTGTATTTATCGGGGTGTATGTATATGTATGCTGTATCGGGGCATAAGTCAGACCTTTTGACAAAACGGCCAAGCCAACTCAGCAAAGAGAGAGAGTGCCATGTGTCATAAACCTTCAGTGAAAGGCCTCGATTGCTGTGTCCAGACTTATGTTGTGTGCATTCACCTCGTACGCTCTCTCAGCATCAGTGACTAATCTTCAGCCATCTCTCCAACCCTGCTTTTTCCTGCAGCCTCCACTTAAATGTCTGTTCCTTCCTTCACTCAATGTTTTCATTTGCCCATTTGTCAAATGTATCCGCAGCTGCCCTTACACTTATTAAATCCCTGGCGATGATTTTGAGGCTCTCATGTGTGGCAGTCATCCTTTCTGTCTGGAGGTACTTAGAAAGTGGAGTGGTTTGGTCAAATATTCCCACGCCAGGTTCACACATACTCCGTTGGCAGTGTGTATGCAGTTCATGTGTGGTTCTTATGCCCTGCATTTTGCAGTCCGCTACTGATCCGTGGCTGCTTACCACAAACACAACATTTATCCACTTTTTTGATTTCATTTTGAATCCTAATGTTGTTATTGAAAATGGGATTCTCTTTTTGTACAGAAATACAGTCTTTCATAGATGCCCTTACGAAAATTAACCATGGTTTTACTACAGTAATAAAACCATAGTAGCTACAAAATTAACCGTTTTTAAAAAATTTTTTTTTTACATTTACAGTAAAACCATCCCTGCTGGAAAAAACTGCTAAAACCAGCCTAAGCCGGTCAGCAGGGGTTTGTCCATTCTTTAGCGTGTCGGCTGGGACACCAGCTGGAACAACCACAAAACCAGCTATGAACCAGCCCTATACCAGGCTGGGAGTCCACGCTACAACCCGCTCCTTTCCAGCTAAGGACCAGCCTAGCCAGGCTGGGAGACCAGCTAAAACCAGCTACTTCCAGCTAAGATCAGCCTAGCCAGCTGGGAGACCAGCTAAAACCAGCTACTTCCAGCTAAGACCAGCCTAGCCAGGCTGGGAGACCAGCTAAAACCAGCTACTTCCAGCTGAACCAGCTAAGATCAGCCTAGCCAGGCTGGGAGACCAGCTAAAACCACTATTCCAGCTTAGAACCACTAAGACCGCCTAGCCCGGCTGGAGACCAGCTAAACCAGCATCTCTCTTCCGCTGAACCCTAAGATCATCCTAGCCAGTCTGGGAGAACCAGCTAACCAGGCTGGGAGACCAGCTAAAACCAGCTACTTCCAGCTTAAACCAGCTAAGATCAGCCTAGCCAGGCTGGGAGACCAGCTAAAACCAGCTACTTCCAGCTAAAACCAGCTACGACCAGCCAACCAGTTTAGGCTGATTTAAGATGTTTTTTTCCCCAGCAGGGATAGTAACTACAATAGAAATAATTAGCATGATTTTGTAAAGAAAACGTCCCAAAATTTGTTTTTGTTTTTACAACTTTTATTGTACCCGTACAGTCAAACTAGTTATAAGCTTAGCAATAAGATATAGTTTGCCCTTCTTTTTGGGAGGCTCATGTATCAAGTTAACTTATTAAAACAATTACCCGTATCTACAGTTAAAGTATTATCATCCTTATAGTATTATTACTTTCCCATTATCATTATTTCTGTAATAATCATTACACAATGCTTGCGTCCGTATGGCTTTTCCAGCACTTCACTGGACAACATGTGTGTAAACTCTGAGCACGTGCTACTGATGTGTTCTCTGCAGGTGAATATATATCTGAGCACGTGCTACTGATGTGTTCTCTATGGAAAGTCCCTTGGGTCATAATTCGCTAACGCTTTCCACACCGCCGTATCGATAATTAAAAACGCCGTTTTGCATAACGCCGCAGGCGTTAAATAAGCGCCGTTAGCTATAAGTTACGCAACCGGCACCACGCTTTAAAATAACGCCACACGCCGCCGACTTTAGTTAACGCCACCACTTCAGAAGATGCAGATTTATTGCTCATCTACATGGACACACCTCGCTGCTACACGACTCTAACCGGCAAGGGAGCTCCATTTGCAGAGGCAGCGAAGATGGCAATTCAGCCCTTACCATTCTATATGTAGGGGGAAATGCCCCTGATGGGCTTTTGGTCTCATAAAGTTATCACCCGAGTCATGAATGAGTGCAAATTGGAAATTATTAATACACGTTAAAGTACCATATAAATGTTATGGTAACTTGCAATATATTGCACATATATTTATAATCATCGGGAAACTGGACAAAATTCACTGGGGGACCCCTACTTGATAATCGGGTGGGTGGGGTGGGGGTATAATGGTAATACAAGGTAAAAGAATAATAAATATATATTACTTTATATTAAATATATATCATATATTATATATTTTTTATAAAAAAAAAATTGGGTATGACTTTTGATGTATTAATTATAAGTCCTCTGTATATTTAATAACATTAAATTTAGTTCATATTTTCTCTATCAGACCCCTTCTTGGATATAAGACACCTGCATTTTGGCCAAATTATAGATATTTGGTGTGTGACTTTTGCACATGCGATAAGTAAGCATCATTATGACCCTTCCGGTTTACTAATAAAAAGATTGATGTGTGAATCAATAATGATTTAATCAAAAATGAAATGATCGTAATTGTCTCTTCTCATTGGCCTGATTAGCCTAACACCCTAAAAGGTACCATTACATTCTTAAGGCTCTTCGCTTCTTTTTAAAAGATAATAATCATAATTTTTTTTAAGGAGCACCGTCTGATCATGACAGAATTAACTTATAGGGTCAAAATTTGATCCTTAAGTTTTCTTTTTTTACCTTTGAATCCCATTGGTTTTCAACTTTATATTAAATGTAGGTCATATTTTGACCAAAACATTTGATTTATACAAACTTTATACTTTTATCAACATAATTGGGCTGCTTGAAAAAAAAAAAATGTTTCTGAAAGTAATTTTCAGATGCCATGGGGGAAAAAACGGGATAAACACAAACATGAAACTTGTAAATAAAATAATCTGATGTATAGCCTATGTGCAATTTAATAACATATAGCTTAGTTTGATGTATGAATTGGGTGTTCGTCACAGATTGCATGCAGTCGGAGATTCCAGTGTTTACAGCTCCGTAAAATAACCTACTGAAGCTCTGTAGTTTTGCTGTATAGGCCTATAGATAAAAATATTAAAATTATAAACACACAATAACATTTTTAAGTTACTTCCATTTCTGAAAAAAATTATGTAGGCCTAGTAATTGATGTTATATATAACTACACTTGCCTGATTTTTGTTTTAATTATCCATCGTACATCAAAATAAATAAATAAAATAAACATTTGCAATTGAGACTGAATACTGAAAGACTGAAAAAAGCCAGAAGTGAATGTAAAGCAGATTTGGCCCAGACTCTGTTGCTATCTGTGAAGCCAAGCATAAGAATAGCCTACTAATGTAAGTTTGTTAACCCACAGTAACAAATTTTAACATTAATCGCATATTTTCGTTTGCTGCATGCTTTTAAAAACAATAACATGTTTTTTAGGAAATAAAAAATTCGTCTCGTATGAGTTGCATTTTCAGAAATAATAACGGCTGGTCTAATAATGTTATAATTTACCAACATTATGAACACTATAGGATATTTTAGTTCCCCTTACTCCACAACAAATCCTTTAAATTTAACTGTATCAGAACAGAATAAGAATTTAAAAATATATAATTCTAATAGATAAATATAATACTGTATATGATATCATATCTTAGCAATAACATGCCAACAATTAATTATTAAGAAACGTAAGGTAAAGTTGGGCTTACCTCTCTCTGGCACAAATCCAAATGTGTCCATATTCGCGATGTAGCCTATTTGAAGCTAAACTATTAGCTTATTTATTAGGTAAAATAGGCTTTGTAGTTGAAGCGCGTTCCAGTATCGACGGAAAATATCATAATGAGCATTGTGACGAACACCCAATTCATATATCAATCTAGGCTATATGTTATTAAATTGTACATAGGTTATATATCAGATTATTTTATTTACAATTTTCATGTTTGTGTTTATCCCGTTTTTTTTCCCCCATGGCATCTGAAAATTACTTTCAGAAAAAAAAATTTTTTTCAAAGCAGCCCAATTAATTTTTGATAAAAGTTTATAAATCTAAATGTTTTGGCTCAAAATATGACATACATTTAATAAAGTTTGAAAAATGGGATTACAAAGGTAAAAAAAACTTTAAGGGAGTCAAATTTTGCCCTCTCATGTTAATTTCTGTCATGATCAACGTTTCCTTAACAAATTATTTATATATATATTTTTTAAATGTAAGCGAAGAGGCCTTAAGACTGTAATGTTACCTTTTTAGTTGTTAGCTAATCAGGCCACTGAGAGACAATTACTAATATCTCATTTTTTTATTAAATCCTTCTTTTATTTCACTAATCATCTTTTAGTGATTAACCAGAAGGGGTCCTTAGGATGCTTACATTATAGCATGTCAACTTACACACACAAAATATCTATAATTTGGTCCAACATTGCAGGTGTCTTAATATCCAAGTAAGGGTTATGATAGAGACATTGAAATAAATTTAATGTCTATTAAATATTACCGATACTATATTTAAATCTCCAAAATGTCATTACTTTTTATTATATATATAATATATTTAATATAAATAAATTTATGTTATTATTATTTTAACCCTTTTCCTCTACCATATACCCCCCCACCCCACCCACGCCATTCCCAAGCTAGGTGGTCCCCCAGTGAATTGGGGTCCTTTTCACGACTGATTATAAATATTTTTTTGCAATATATTGGCAAGACGTACATAACATTTTATTAATTTATTTAACTGTTGTATAAATATTTCCAAATTGCCTCATTTCATGACTCGTGGTGATAACTTTAGAGACCACAGCTCCTTCAGGGCATTTTCCCCTACACGAGATAGTGTAAGGGCTGTCTTGCATCTTCGCGCTCTTTGCAAACTGGATGCTCCGACTTGCCCGTAGCGTCCTTGTGCATGAGAGTGTGTCCCTGTCAGCTTAGCAAGATAACTGCAGTCTTAATTGGCCTGTGCGTTAACTTACGTCGAGATGCGTGGTGGCGTTTTTTAACGCGTGGTGTCGTCTGCCATTGTTAACAACTTATCGCCTAACGGCTCTTATTGCCGCCTGGCGGCGTTATGAAAACGGCGTTTTAATATCGATACGGCGGTGGAAAGCGTGCGAATTATGACCCATATGGCTTTCCATAGTTCTCTGCAGGTGAATATATATCTGAGCACGTGTTACTGATATGTGTTCTCTGCAGGTGAATATATATCTGAGCACGTGTTACTGATATGTGTTCTCTGCAGGTGAATATATATCTGAGCACGTGTTACTGATGTGTTCTCTGCAGGTGAATATATATCTGAGCACGTGTTACTGATGTGTTCTCTGCAGGTGAATATATATCTGAGCACGTGTTACTGATGTGTTCTCTGCAGGTGAATATATATCTGAGCACGTGTTACTGATGTGTTCTCTGCAGGTGAGTATATATCTGAGCACGTGTTACTGATGTGTTCTCTGCAGGTGAGTATATATCTGAGCACGTGTTACTGATGTGTTCTCTGCAGGTGAGTATATATCTGAGCACGTGTTACTGATGTGTTCTCTGCAGGTGAATATATATCTGAGCACGTGTTACTGATGTGTTCTCTGCAGGTGAGTATATATCTGAGCACGTGTTACTGATGTGTTCTCTGCAGGTGAGTATATATCTGAGCACGTGCTACTGATGTGTTCTCTGCAGGTGAATATATGAGCACGTGCTACTGATGTGTTCTCTGCAGGTGAGTATATATCTGAGCACGTGTTACTGATGTGTTCTCTGCAGGTGAGTATATATCTGAGCACGTGTTACTGATGTGTTCTCTGCAGGTGAGTATATATCTGAGCACGTGTTACTGATGTGTTCTCTGCAGGTGAGTATATATCTGAGCACGTGTTACTGATGTGTTCTCTGCAGGTGAATATATATCTGAGCACGTGCTACTGATGTGTTCTCTGCAGGTGAATATATATCTGAGCACGTGCTACTGATGTGTTCTCTGCAGGTGAATATATGAGCACGTGCTACTGATGTGTTCTCTGCAGGTGAATATATGAGCACGTGCTACTGATGTGTTCTCTGCAGGTGAATATATGAGCACGTGCTACTGATGTGTTCTCTGCAGGTGAATATATGAGCACGTGCTACTGATGTGTTCTCTGCAGGTGAATATATGAGCACGTGCTACTGATGTGTTCTCTGCAGGTGAATATATGAGCACGTGCTACTGATGTGTTCTCTGCAGGTGAATATATGAGCACGTGCTACTGATGTGTTCTCTGCAGGTGAATATATATCTGAGCACGTGCTACTGATGTGTTCTCTGCAGGTGAGTATATATCTGAGCACGTGTTACTGATGTGTTCTCTGCAGGTGAATATATATCTGAGCACGTGTTACTGATATGTGTTCTCTGCAGGTGAATATATATCTGAGCACGTGTTACTGATGTGTTCTCTGCAGGTGAGTATATATCTGAGCACGTGTTACTGATGTGTTCTCTGCAGGTGAGTATATATCTGAGCACGTGTTACTGATGTGTTCTCTGCAGGTGAGTATATATCTGAGCACGTGTTACTGATATGTGTTCTCTGCAGGTGAATATATATCTGAGCACGTGCTACTGATGTGTTCTCTGCAGGTGAGTATATATCTGAGCACGTGTTACTGATGTGTTCTCTGCAGGTGAGTATATATCTGAGCACGTGTTACTGATGTGTTCTCTGCAGGTGAGTATATATCTGAGCACGTGTTACTGATGTGTTCTCTGCAGGTGAGTATATATCTGAGCACGTGTTACTGATGTGTTCTCTGCAGGTGAGTATATATCTGAGCACGTGTTACTGATGTGTTCTCTGCAGGTGAATATATATCTGAGCACGTGCTACTGATGTGTTCTCTGCAGGTGAATATATGAGCACGTGCTACTGATGTGTTCTCTGCAGGTGAATATATGAGCACGTGCTACTGATGTGTTCTCTGCAGGTGAATATATGAGCACGTGCTACTGATGTGTTCTCTGCAGGTGAATATATGAGCACGTGCTACTGATGTGTTCTCTGCAGGTGAATATATGAGCACGTGCTACTGATGTGTTCTCTGCAGGTGAATATATGAGCACGTGCTACTGATGTGTTCTCTGCAGGTGAATATATGAGCACGTGCTACTGATGTGTTCTCTGCAGGTGAATATATGAGCACGTGCTACTGATGTGTTCTCTGCAGGTGAATATATATCTGAGCACGTGTTACTGATGTGTTCTCTGCAGGTGAATATATATCTGAGCACGTGTTACTGATATGTGTTCTCTGCAGGTGAATATATATCTGAGCACGTGCTACTGATGTGTTCTCTGCAGGTGAATATATGAGCACGTGCTACTGATGTGTTCTCTGCAGGTGAATATATGAGCACGTGCTACTGATGTGTTCTCTGCAGGTGAATATATGAGCACGTGCTACTGATGTGTTCTCTGCAGGTGAGTATATATCTGAGCACGTGTTACTGATATGTGTTCTCTGCAGGTGAATATATATCTGAGCACGTGTTACTGATGTGTTCTCTGCAGGTGAGTATATATCTGAGCACGTGTTACTGATGTGTTCTCTGCAGGTGAGTATATATCTGAGCACGTGTTACTGATGTGTTCTCTGCAGGTGAGTATATATCTGAGCACGTGTTACTGATGTGTTCTCTGCAGGTGAGTATATATCTGAGCACGTGTTACTGATGTGTTCTCTGCAGGTGAGTATATATCTGAGCACGTGTTACTGATGTGTTCTCTGCAGGTGAGTATATATCTGAGCACGTGTTACTGATATGTGTTCTCTGCAGGTGAATATATATCTGAGCACGTGCTACTGATGTGTTCTCTGCAGGTGAATATATATCTGAGCACGTGTTACTGATGTGTTCTCTGCAGGTGAGTATATATCTGAGCACGTGCTACTGATGTGTTCTCTGCAGGTGAATATATATCTGAGCACGTGCTACTGATGTGTTCTCTGCAGGTGAATATATATCTGAGCACGTGTTACTGATGTGTTCTCTGCAGGTGAATATATATCTGAGCACGTGCTACTGATGTGTTCTCTGCAGGTGAGTATATATCTGAGCACGTGTTACTGATGTGTTCTCTGCAGGTGAGTATATATCTGAGCACGTGTTACTGATGTGTTCTCTGCAGGTGAGTATATATCTGAGCACGTGTTACTGATGTGTTCTCTGCAGGTGAGTATATATCTGAGCACGTGTTACTGATGTGTTCTCTGCAGGTGAGTATATATCTGAGCACGTGTTACTGATGTGTTCTCTGCAGGTGAGTATATATCTGAGCACGTGTTACTGATGTGTTCTCTGCAGGTGACTAATATATCTGAGCACAGTGTTCTGATGTGGTTTTCTCTTGCAGGTGAATATATATCTGAGCACAGTGTTACTGATGTGTTCTCGTGCCAGGTTGAATATTACTGAGCACGTGTTACTGTGTTTTCTCTGCAGTGATATTAATCTGAGCACGGCCTACTGATGTGTTCTCTGCAGGTGATAATATTCGGCGGCACCGTTGCTACTGATAACCGTTGCGGGTGTATCTCGTGCCTCCAGGCCTGAACTAATATCTGACACACGTCACGTAGTCCGATTTTGGTGCGTTTGGCTGGGGTGGGGCGCTCATGACGTGTCTCGCCTGCAGGTGAGTATATATCTGAGCACGTGTTACTGATATGTGTTCTCTGCAGGTGAATATATATCTGAGCACGTGTTACTGATGTGTTCTCTGCAGGTGAATATATATCTGAGCACGTGTTACTGATGTGTTCTCTGCAGGTGAATATATATCTGAGCACGTGCTACTGATGTGTTCTCTGCAGGTGAGTATATATCTGAGCACGTGTTACTGATGTGTTCTCTGCAGGTGAGTATATATCTGAGCACGTGTTACTGATGTGTTCTCTGCAGGTGAATATATATCTGAGCACGTGTTACTGATGTGTTCTCTGCAGGTGAGTATATATCTGAGCACGTGTTACTGATGTGTTCTCTGCAGGTGAATATATATCTGAGCACGTGCTACTGATGTGTTCTCTGCAGGTGAATATATATCTGAGCACGTGTTACTGATGTGTTCTCTGCAGGTGAATATATATCTGAGCACGTGTTACTGATGTGTTCTCTGCAGGTGAATATATGAGCACGTGCTACTGATGTGTTCTCTGCAGGTGAATATATATCTGAGCACGTGTTACTGATGTGTTCTCTGCAGGTGAATATATATCTGAGCACGTGCTACTGATGTGTTCTCTGCAGGTGAGTATATATCTGAGCACGTGTTACTGATGTGTTCTCTGCAGGTGAATATATATCTGAGCACGTGTTACTGATATGTGTTCTCTGCAGGTGAATATATATCTGAGCACGTGTTACTGATGTGTTCTCTGCAGGTGAATATATATCTGAGCACGTGTTACTGATGTGTTCTCTGCAGGTGAGTATATATCTGAGCACGTGTTACTGATGTGTTCTCTGCAGGTGAGTATATATCTGAGCACGTGTTACTGATGTGTTCTCTGCAGGTGAGTATATATCTGAGCACGTGTTACTGATGTGTTCTCTGCAGGTGAGTATATATCTGAGCACGTGTTACTGATGTGTTCTCTGCAGGTGAATATATATCTGAGCACGTGTTACTGATGTGTTCTCTGCAGGTGAGTATATATCTGAGCACGTGTTACTGATATGTGTTCTCTGCAGGTGAATATATATCTGAGCACGTGTTACTGATGTGTTCTCTGCAGGTGAGTATATATCTGAGCACGTGTTACTGATGTGTTCTCTGCAGGTGAGTATATATCTGAGCACGTGTTACTGATGTGTTCTCTGCAGGTGAGTATATATCTGAGCACGTGTTACTGATGTGTTCTCTGCAGGTGAGTATATATCTGAGCACGTGTTACTGATGTGTTCTCTGCAGGTGAGTATATATCTGAGCACGTGTTACTGATGTGTTCTCTGCAGGTGAGTATATATCTGAGCACGTGTTACTGATATGTGTTCTCTGCAGGTGAATATATATCTGAGCACGTGCTACTGATGTGTTCTCTGCAGGTGAATATATATCTGAGCACGTGTTACTGATGTGTTCTCTGCAGGTGAATATATATCTGAGCACGTGTTACTGATGTGTTCTCTGCAGGTGAATATATATCTGAGCACGTGTTACTGATATGTGTTCTCTGCAGGTGAATATATATCTGAGCACGTGCTACTGATGTGTTCTCTGCAGGTGAGTATATATCTGAGCACGTGTTACTGATGTGTTCTCTGCAGGTGAATATATAGACACACGAGACTTCTGCTTTGGTGTGGTGCTGTGACGTCACAAGGCTGCGCCGCGGAAGGAAGGAAAGGTTTGTGTGTTTTAGAGTCTTTAAATCGATAAACGGTCAGGGCAGTGTTATAGCTTTAACAAGCGATGTGAGTCGATAGTCAATGAACGCAAGGTTGCAATGTCTCATCTAACAGTTATGAATGTTATTTTTGTGTGTAAAGCACATGTGCACGATTAACACACACGCTGCGTCTCATTTCGCTCTCTGTGTCGTGTATCAGTTTATAGTAAGCACGATGTCAGTCACTGGGAAGAAGTGATGAGAGAAACGGAGCTTTCCGAAACTCCGAGTCAATTGAGTCGAATGCTTCGCGGAACGAGTCCTTTTCGATCGAATCCAGCCGCGCTGAGGACACCAGTGTGAATGCAACGAGAACTCTTACAAACCCACTGCAAAGGTTTCATGAAAGTGTGCTCTATTACACTATTATCATTCTACTAATGATTAAATACCAAATATACCACACACACACACAATAAAGAAAGGTCATATTTAAGATGCACCAGAGATTTAGTTTGGATTTATGTTAATTTATTCTCATTTTATGAACGACAGCGTGGCCAGACAGACAGAACCTCTTGGTGAAAGCAGGTGAGATCCTCGAGACACTGTTATAAAGATGGCTTTTATTAAAGAGGAGAGTGAAGACATGAGGATTGAAGATGTGTTCAGAGTCAAGCATGAAGATACTGATGAACAAACAGGTTGGTTTTCATTCTCCGAGCTGAACTCACTCACTCCAGCCTCATTTAAGATTTACAGAAACCAGTGATATTTTTGAAGAAAGTCTTGCGAGTGGCCTAATTGAAGCAGTTTTATTTGACTACTTTTGTTTGCTATTATAATGTCACGCATTGCATTTGTAAAAAATTATCTCTCAAGTAGCCTTAACAAAAACATTTTGTTTAACGTTGAACATCTGCTTTATTTAAAAACAATGTAACCCGTTAATTTATAGCATTTTATTATGCAGCAGTATCTATCATTTATTTTTCATGAGCAAAAAGGCAAGTAATCAATTTTTTTATTAATGACAGAATTAAAACACTATGAAAAGTAGTCATTGTTACAATAATGCACTCAAAACAATCATGAAAAAATGAGAATTATACTGCAAAATCATGAGATTAATTCAGTTCACGTTTTTCCACAACATGCAAATATTTCCTGGAAACCTACTTTGAAATGATACACGTCTACATCATAATTAAGAGTGATCTGTTATTAGAGCTGACTTGTCAAATTGCGGTCCATTAGAGGTCTGCAAGCCCGTCGGGTCCCGCTGAGTCCATTCGGGCCGGGCTCGGGCCTTTATTTATTTTTTAACAGATCGGGCTCATTTAGCTTCTCTCTTTATTGTGCCATGTACGCACAGAGCACACACAGGCTACTGTATGAAATATTGTTATATTGATTATATTATAAATATACATCGCCTACGCAACGCACATACACATGCATTAGCATACAGGTGACAGTTGACCAATCAGAGCATCAAGGAGAAGTTGGGAGTTACTAAAAGTTCCCAATGCTTCGGAAAAGCTGTATTTTGGAAGAGTTTTGGTTTGATTACCACGGCAAACAGTGAGTCAATTGGTCATGTGCAGTACAGAATCTGCACACATATCCTTGCACATGACAGCAAAAAACACACGCAATAGGCTAAAGCGTGCCGCAAAGCCCCAGCAAAAGTACCTGAAGTGTCGGGGCGGGGGAAATATTAATTATTTATTAATAAATTAGTGTTTTCTGAATCCGTGTCGCAAAGATGAAGACGATGATCCTGATCCTGAGAAATGCATCTTTACAGATTGTATAAAATTTTAAAGTAGTCATTTAAAGTTAAAATATATATATTTAGCAAGTTTTTGAGGCAAGTATTTGCTGAGTTCAGGTTCATCATTGTGAAGTGCTCCTGGCCGAAATTGCAGAAAGTCTAATTCCTTATGTATCGAAGCCTTTATAAAATAGCACAATGCTTTGTTGATATTGTGATGGCAACAACAAAAGTAGACCCTTTCCCGTTGTCCGAGTGATGTATTACTCTGACTTTATGCGGAATATTACGGCTATTTAAGTTGTTTTTCCATGCAAGTGTTCGCGCCGGCGCCTCCTTGTCGCTGTAAAGCAGACGCTTTAGCGATTTATATATATCGTCTAATAGCGCACATTTATAAAAATGGGTTCAACATTTTAAACTCCCTTTGTGATATCCTGAACTGTTCTTTATAACCATCTCTAATTTTATTTTAGGCAAGTCGTGATGATCTGAGAAGGCTAAATTGATCAAACATAGGCCAGATCAATCTCACTTCATAAACTAAACTAAATATAATCACTTTGACATTACATACAAAACTGAACTATTTGAATAGCTGAAACAGTAGTATAAGCTGTTTTGGGAGAAGGGGGGAAAAAAAGACGGGCTCGGGTCGGACTCGGGCCAAGAATTCTGATGATCCTTCGGACCGGGCCGGGCCTGCGTGTCTGGCTAGGGCCTATATTGAGGCCCGTGCAGGGCTCTACTGTCCATATGGCAGAAATGTGCAGTTCTGAGTTATACTGTTACACAAATCATGCAGTTAGGTAGTGATGGTATTTAAGCAGAAACGATGAATGCTATTAAAACCATAATTACATTATAAGGAAGATTTGGCAGTTTTGTATACTGATTCAGGATGGGTGTCATCTGGAGTCCTTGCACGGGTTTGTGTCAGCTCTTCTCAGATCTCTGTAAGAGTCTGGATCCAGTCTGGAGCTGGCATCATCTCTAGATGCCCATCCAGAGCTGGAAACAGAAAAGCAAATGGAGAATAATTAGCGTAGCTGCTGTTCATAACATTGTAAGCAAAAGAATAATAAAGTGCATTTCATCAGGTATAACTGGAATTAGACCTGCACAATTAATCAAAATTAAATGCGCAAAGGACAGAAGCTGCGATTGTCTTGTGTATCTTTCAGTGAAGCACAGTTCTGTGATCAGCAGTAAATCTCCATCCGAAGGACAGAGGGCGCTCTCACGCGTGTATTTTCAAATGTATTTATTTTATGTGTGGATTGCTCCCAATAGAATGCCATTAAAATGAGCCCTTGTGAGCATATAAACTGTGTTAATCGATATTTGGCTATTTTTCGTAACCATTCCAACTAATTCTAACCATTACACTAAGCGAGGTATGGCTGAGTGCAATCAAGTTACAAAGGCTGTAATTATATAAATAAAAAGTTTGATGCACTGCTTGTTTCAGAGTGAAGTGTGTTACTGTGTTCATGTACACAGTTGTTGTTTCACGTGTAAATGATCCAGTGTTTTCAGTGTCTCATAGTGGCTTGTTGGCTGTAAATACTGCTGCACATGAACTCCATCTCTGAATGTGCATTTGAAAACGCAACAAACATCTACCCCAGGGCTGCAGATATGTATGTTTTCGAGTATGTTTACACGATAACTATATGCTAAAAATTGAAAAGTTTTTCCTTTGCATTTTTTAAAAAGTTTTGCATGCAGACAACAACACTGTCAAAATGATCCCCGTTCACACGAATCTGGGAAAACGCTGTGAAATGCTGTAGTATTCTTATGCCATGCCCAGTCTATGGAAACACTACACATACGTGATGTCAAGCATTTTCACAATCTCACGTTTTTGTAGTTTTACATAAAGTACGATAACACCATTGTTTTCAAAACTTTGCACTTTGAAACCATTTTTCCAGTTTGCTTTCTCAGGCCCCAAAATGGGGGGGCCATTGTTGTGTAAAGGAACTGCCAAAATGCATAAAATGCTTTCAGTTTTTAGTTGAAAATGGTGTCTTGTAAATGAACCCTCAGTTAAGGCCACAGCCCTGCAGAGTTTAGCTTCAACCCTACAGGAACTAAACTTTGCAGGCTTGTTGCCCTGATTTTTGCACACCTGATATGGCTGGACAATAAGTTCGATATCAATATGTCTCGCAGATATAATGTTTTTCAAAACGGTGATACGATTTTTTAAACACTTTCCGATATTTCGATATACCTTAACCAGTTGTATCCTCTAAAGGCCTCCTGCTGGCAGAGATGAGTTTTCATTTTAAATAATCCCCCTGTAATGGCGTATCACGCACATGGGTTATCTGACGGAGAGATGCAAAGCAGTTTAAAGCGGAGTCCTGCACGGGTGCTGTTAGGTAAACCTGCATCCGCAGTAGCTACACAACAGTACACCCGACCCGTTATCCGACAGCAGCCGGCACCAATTTAATTCTGTACCCAACCCGTTGACATCAAGACCCCGCGACCGAACCGCACCTGCATTAATGGCTACTCATCAGTACGTGCAAAATTAATCATTTTCCTCATGTACCACAAGCAATCACAACCAAATAGTAATTTTAAAGTGGTGCTTTTGAGAGAAATAGACAAGCGCGCAACAGAAATAGACAAGCAGCGCATCCTTCCTGTATACAATACAAACTTTGCCTACATCTTGTGAACAATCTGCCAGGCTGTTTTGAACAAATGTGCATAAACTACATACTTAAATCTTCATAAATGAAAAGAACATATTTAGATATGACTTTACTGTTAAGTGCCATTGTCTCCCTTAAACTCTGCAGTGTATAGGCTATGCGGCCGTTAGTCCTTTACAGAAGCATTAAAAATAAATCTTAATGATATAGGCTACAGAAAGCGAGCTGTCATTCACTTCAGCTGCAGCGCGACTGGCTAGAATGCGCAACGCTGCAAATCCAATGTTGAGGCTCCGCTATTATTATTGCATTTCATCAGTCACACTTATTTATGCGCGTTTGTTCGTGGGAAGTGAGCAAGACACGACAGTGATTATGGTTAAATAAGATGAAAGACATAATATGAATAAATTAGCTACATTTATTTTCAAATTAAATATCACAACACACATTTATCATTCAGTCTAGTGCGTTTTACATATAATGTGAGCGCAACTTATGTAGATTTAAAAAGGCATGACTGCTTCATGTTGGTGTGTATTTGTATACTTTTACCATCTAATCAATCTAATCAATCTCAGCATGCTTTAATCACTAAGGTTAAATTAGCCTAAGTTTTTCTTTGGCCTGCGCTCTGGAAGTGATGTTAATTATGCTAAACTTGAATTAAAACTGAAACTAAAACTAAACTATATAAAAACAAAATAGAAATGTGTTCACAAAATAAAAACTAAAACTAACAAAATTATTAATGAAACTAATAAAAACGAAACTAAATTGTATTGCAAATTTGAAAACGATATTAAAATAAAACGAATTTAAAAATGCAAAACTATAATAACCTTGGTCTTCAGCAACATTTCCAGGTTTTGTTGTTGTTATATATATATTTTTAAAGAATTCTCTTCTGCTCACCAAGGCTGCATTTATTTGATCCAAAGTACAGCAAAAACAGTAAAATGTTGAAATATTTTTACTATTTAAAATAATTGTTTTCTATTTGAATACATTTTCAAATCTAATTTATTCATGTGATGGGAAAGCTACATTTTCAGCATTATTACTCCAGTCTTCAGTGTCACATGATCTTCAGAACTCCATTCTAATATGCTGATTTGCTGATTAATATTTCTTAAACAACCGTTGAGTAATTTTTTTTTTTAAAAAGAGGATTCTTTGATGATGAACAGAAAGATCCAAAGTCGCTTTATCTAATAAAAAGCTTTTGTACATTATAACACTATTCCATTCAGTATCATCTTTTATTTAATTTTTTGGGAAAGAAATTAATACTTTTATTTAGCAAGGATGCTTAAAATTGATCAAAAGTGATGATAAAGGCATTTTATAATGTTACAAAATATTAGTTCATATCGATATCGGATAATATCGTATCGCACCGAAATGACGAAATTATCGGTGATGTTCAATTTTGGCCAATCGTCCAGCCCTAACCCCTTATCTCACCCACATTGTATTAAAATCATGTATAATCGGTTTTTGTCACAAAAAGAAGTCTTAGGTCCCCTTGGTTTTTCAAACTAAAAATGTTTTTTTTCTTCTGTGGTTTAATGTTTGGGAGCAAAGAAATAAGACATATTAGAATTGTAATTCTACATTCAGATATGATCATATTTTTTTTAGCATAAAGTAGATAGTATCTATTTCTAGCATATCTAGTAAGCACTTAAGCCACTGGATTTTGAAGCAACTACAGCTTCTTTATTGACTCATTTCGACATTGCAACATTTTGGAAGAAAGTTTTTCTACAAATGTTGGAATTGCGATTATCAACGGACGAACTAAACACAACACATGACTTCTTAACTGTAAAAACGCGCATAACTAGCATGTTAAAATGTTTTTGGTTCAATAAATAATGCTTCTGTTTTAGCAGAATTTAACAAGAAAATTACTAGCCACCCCATTTGTGTCATTAACACGCGCTGCTTAATTAAATAGTTGTAAAGTTTTGCCAGGAACTATAGAACTGAGTATCATGGGCATAACGGTGAAATCTAATGTTTCTCAGGTGAATCATATAGAAGGAGAAAAGTAAAGGACCTAATATTGAGCCCTGTGGTACTCCATACTTTGATGAGACGCCTCTTCATTTGCACAGACAATGGATGCAGTCAGATAGATAGGAGCTAAACCAGGATAATGCTTGTCCACAAATGCCAATATACATAATTCAAAGGCTATCTGAGAGAATGTTGTGGTCTCTCTTGTTGAAGCTCTGATAGGTCTAAAAGAAGGAGATAACTTTATTAAGTTATCCATGTTACAGTGGTGTTTAAATCCTGACTGATATTGTTCACAAATACAGTTTCTCTGCAAAATTGAACATTATTTAAAAGGACAGTGTGTTGGAGCTAAACTCTGGTTCTGTGGTTCTTCAGGATAAATGGCAGATTTGGGGCCATTGTTGCTTGCTGTTTTACTGTTGCTTTTAAACAGGGGTTAACTTTATATTTGTCTCTTTTTGCCCTAGACCTGATGACGATGAAAGAGGAGAGTGAAGTATTAGAAGAAAAGCAAGATAAAGATCAGTATAAGAAACATGATTTCATAACTGGACAAAAATCAATTAGTTGCTCAGAGACTGAAAAGTCTTCCTCACGAAAAAGTACTCCGAAGACTGGAACTAGAAGTCAATTGACCTGCCGGCACTGTGGAAAGAGTTTCAAACAACATGGAAAATTTAAGGTCCACATGAGAGTTCACACTGGTGAAAGCCTTACACTGCCAACATGTGGAAGAGTTTTTCCCTCAAAAAGGGCAACCCCTTAAAAGCCCCATGAGAGTTCACACTGGAGAGGAGCCTTACGCATGCTCTCAGTGTGGAATCAGTTTCACTCAGCAAGGAAGCTTTAACAGGCACATGATACTTCACACCGGAGAGAAGCCTTATACCTGCAAACTGTGTGGAAAGAGCTTCACTCAAAAAGGACACTTTAAAGTCCACATGACAAATCACACTGAAGGAAGCTCTTTCACCTGCCATCCGTGTGGAAAAAGTTTTAACAGAAAAGAAGACCTCGAAGTCCACATGACAAATCACACTGAAGGAAGCTCTTTTACCTGCCAACAGTGTGGAAAAAGTTTCAACCGAAAAGAAAATCTTAACAGGCACATGAGAATTCACACCAGAGAAAAGCCTTACACATGCCGTCAGTGTGGACTACTTAACCAAATATGAAACCTTACCGGCACATGAGAACCACAACTGGAGAAAACCGTTTTACAACCTGCAAAACGTGTGGAAAATGTTTCATTCGAAGCACCTTCATCACCACATGAAATTCATACCGGGGGAGAGAAACCTTATACATGCCCTCAATGTGGAAAGAGTTTTACACACAAACAGACTTTTAATGTCCACATTAGAGTTCACACTGGAGAGAAGCCTTACAACTGCCAGCAGTGTGGAAAGAGTTTCACTCAAAAAGGACACCTTGAAGTCCACATGAGAATTCACACTGAAGAAATGCATTTTACCTGCCAACAGTGTGGAAAAAGTTTTAACAGAAAAAGCAACCTTAATTCCCACATGAAAATTCACACTGGAGGAAAGTCTCTCACATGCCTTCAGCTTGAGAAGAGTTTCACATACCGAGACCCGAAACGTAATTTGCAAGCTCATTCTGGAAAGAAATTGCAGAGTTCTGAATGTGGTAAAAGTTTCAGAAAAAGGAGCAATTTTAAAAATCACTCTGGAGTAAGGAGATTTCATTGTGATCAGTGTAATAAAACATTTCTTTTGCCATCACACTTAAAGATACACCTAAAAAGTCATGCAGATGTAAGACCCTATTTGTGTTTCTTGTGTGGAAAGAGTTTTAAATGGCTCAGAAATTTAAAATGGCACCAGAAAATACGTATCTGTGTAAAAGTAAGGCTGCGTTCACACCGCAACTGAATGTGGATCAAATCTGAACATTCCTTAGTCACAACAGTTTGGGGATATAAATTACTATTAAAGTGTGAGAATTAACTTGTTCATCAACAGAAGCATGCAGTTCCAACAAACTATTTGCGCAACCACCGATGGTTTGACACAGTCGCCCAGTGCAACTGGAATGAAATGGAGTTAATGACAGCTTATGGTTCTGTTGTATTTGGTGCTCTTAGCTTTTTCAGTTCAGTATTCTTAAAGTCTGTGTTAAACAATATTAAATTTGAAGTGAAGTGACATGTGGCCAAGTATGGTGACCCATACTTGGAATTAGTGCTCTGCATTTACCCTCCACAGTACACACACACACCACCGACCACACACCACACACACACACACACACACACACACACACCGTGAACACGGAGCAGTGGGCAGCCATTTTATGCTACGGCGCCCGGGGAGCAGTTGGGGTTCGGTGTCTTGCTCAAGGGCACTTCAGTCTTGGTATTGAAGGTGGAAGAGAGCACTTGTACATTCACTCCTCCCACCTATAATCCCTGCCTGTACGAGACTCGAACCCGCAACCTTTGGGTTATGAGTCCGACTCTCTAACCATTAGGCCATGACTTCCCCCGTTTTTATTCATATTTGATGTTCTGATTTTATTGATTCGAAAGCATAAGAACCGTCTGCTCTCATGCTCTCTCATGTCTTTGATGTCATACCTGTCGATCTGCGCAGCGTTTGTTCAAGTCCAACACACCTCTTATAGTTTTAGGGGTAGGCCATTCTCGTGGCTATCAGTCCGTCCAAAACATCCTGAAACACAAAAATGGTGAAAAAACTTTTAACAGGTCTAAGTAGACTAACGTCTCGCTATTTTGATGTCAAACACTGATCGGTCTGCGCAGCGCTGCTTCAGTTACTACATAGTTCACAGGCTTTGTACAGTTTCAGCAGTACATTTCTAATATTTAGAATGTGTTTAGAACATTTAGAATGTGTTTGTCTTTAACTTTAAGACTTTCTACTTTAAGATTTCTAATTACAATGATGTTGATGAGCAAAGTACTACATTAAAGGAAAAGATCATACACACAAGGTCACATTGGAAATCTGTTATTCAAAGTCAAATTTAAAGTGTAAAACATTTGATGAAAAATGATCCAGGAATAGGTACGGTCATGATATCTATTATCATTAATCAGATAAGCAGGTTTGTGAGTGTTTTGCTGCCATAACATCAGTCATCACATTTTAATTGAGAAATTTGTTAATAAAAACCTGTCTAATGAGCTTATTTTCTTGGCGACATTAAGAAATGTTGACATCAACTTTTACAAAGAATTGCTTAAAATGTATTCTCAAAAGGACTTTTGGAATTATTTTGGTAATTATAATGTTATTGACTACTTCATGAAGACAGAAATGGTTGAATGTTTTTCTACTATTAAACTACAGTATGAGAGCACTTTGGCAATGTGCTGTTCTTCATTTAAAGGCTTTCTTTGATGTCTGCTCTAATTTTTTATTATTATTATATATATTTTGCTGTTACACTAGTGCACGATTTTGTTTTGCATGAGTGCAGACCTTCCAGTACCTCTGTTGCCATTGAAATGCCTTCATTTGTTTTGTTTGCTTGGTTACATGAAAATTGGCAAAAAAGTGGGTGAAGACTTTTTAAAATGTTGCCTTATATGGTCTGCAGAAGACATCTAATCTAGCCAAGTAATTAAAAATCTTAGCCAAGTAATTGTCTAATGTCTACCTATTCCAGATGTGTAGGGAAGATAAATATTTTTGGCTATCAAAAAATATAAAAAAATAAATAAAAGGTAAAGAGGCAAAAAATAAACCCTGACGTTGCAACACAATCCTACTGCAGTGTTCATTACAGACTAAAACTCTTCCCAATTTAAAATGTTTGGCAATTCATAAATTGCATTAAAAAAGCAAAACATTAGGTATTTCAATGCAATCTATACATTTCTACAAACTACTTGTTTATTGCTCATTGTATTGAGTCTATTAAAAAAGTAATCACAAACAGGCCAGTAGTTGTCATCTGTAGTGAGGGTTCAAGCATCTATAAATGTAAGCAGATCAAAATAAACCATGAAATTGTGTGTTCTGCAGAATAAGAAAAATAAAGACATTACAGTGTACATCAACAACAACAAAAAAACAAGCATTTGAACGAGTGTATAAAATAAAAGTGGAGAAAAACCTTAATCATCTAGGGAGCTTTTTTTTATTTCAGTGCTTTCATTTTCTCGTTAAGACATGCATCAATGAATGAAAAAGTGCCCTTTATAACAGCAGGCCCAAGACCACGTGTTGCCAGGTCAAATGTTTCCCAATGAGCCTCTAAAGCAGTGGTCACAGCTTTAAAGGTCTTCTTGAAATTTAAAACACCAAAAACGATTTTGTTTCCCGGTTCAGCTGATCACTGAATCGTCAGTTAATGTCAGGTGTAGTAGTACATTGTCTTCTGCTCTGGCCAAGGGCTTGAGCCACTCTTTTCTGGAGGAAGAACTTGGCTGATAGGTACATTACGTCACCAGCCAGATCACTGCATTCATCTGAAATATATTAATTTTATGCAACAAATTTATTTGTAATGATGTCCAACTTCCAAGCATTACAAGTAAATAAAGAAAAAAAGTGTGCAGGTACACTCACTGTCTATTTTATAAACGTTATACCTGTACATTCATGCAGTTATCTAATTATCCAATTATGTAGCAGCAGCATAAAATAGAAATAATAACAGCATGCAGATAGAGGTCGAGCTTCCGGATTGTGAAACAACATAACACTATAGAGTTTAATTTTACCAAAATATGTCAATCCATCGTGTTAATAGCCCCTCAAATTAGTGTTAAGTTAACTTGTCTATGGTTATATGAACTTTTTATTTATACATTGTTACTATATTATTATACACTTAGGGCTAGGGTTAGTTTCTGTGATTTATTAAAGCTACTCTAAACAGGAAAATTAATTTGACAACACCTGGAAATTATGATTGCAATAATAATGTTATATTATGTAAACTCTTCCTGTTATAACAATGAACAATTCCATGATTTAAACTCAAAAAACATGATACTTGTCTCAGAATTGCCTTTAAAGTACTACAACTGTCACGATCGGTCCAGCACTTTCCATTTTCATTGACTCCCGCACTACACACTGTTGCACATCACCCCCGACTACATTTCCCATCATGCATTGCCACTGATTGCCCTCAGCCCGAACATTGCACACACCTGTTTTTACACTGATTGCACCCAGCTTGTTTCATATCACTCCCTCACTATAATAACACTCACATCTTATCCCTTCCTGGCCGAGTATTGTTCAGCATATATCACTCCCCTAGAGATAGCTACCTTTCGAAGCCCTTGTCAGTTTCCTACCTAGTATTTTGCCTTAGCCTTAGCCTTAGCCTTAGCCATTAGCCTTAGCCTTAGCCTTCTCGTTTTCTGATCTTCGCCTGGTTCCCTGGATTCCCCCCTTTCGTCTTGCCCCTTTTGTCTCAGCCTGCCGATCGTCGACCTGCGCTAGCCCTACTGTACTATTCTTGTGTCTTGCCCTCAATATATCTGTTTGCCATTGTCTGACCCATGCCTGTTTTATGATCACGTCTCTGTCTTCTCCACAAATAAAGCTTGCACATGGATCCACAAGTCTCAAGTCTCGTCAGCCCCGTAACAGAATACCCGGCCACACAAGGATCCAGCGGCTTTACAAGTGAACATTGGCCAGGTATGGACACTGCAAAACTTTTATTAGCCTTAAAGCAGGGCACATGCTCGCTTGAGGACTATATTCAAGAATATTTGGAGATTGCGTGTTATTCTGATCTGCCAGACTGTGTACTGATAGACTTTTTTTTTGTGATGGAGTAAATGAACCTTTAATGTCACGATTAACCCGTGAGGGTCCCCGTTCCTCACTAAGCAATTTTCTGGATTATGCTCTGCTGTGTGTTGACTCCGTGTTCACAGTGGATGTTGCGGAGAAACATGACACAGAGTCCGCTTGTGTAATGGCAGCCGCACTAGAGCACGCTCACAAAATGGCAGCGACAGCGGAGCCTGATCACAAATGGCGGACACAACAGCGCTCCGTCAAGTCACAGCTGATAGTTATGATTCTAGTCAAGTCACAGCTGATTGTTATGATTCTAGTCAAGTCACAGCTGATAGCTATGGTTCTAGTCAAATCACAGTTGATCATCATGGGGCAGATCAAGTCACAGTTTCTGATCATGATTCAAGTCAAGTCACAGCTGATAGTTATGAATCTAGTCAAGCCACAGTTGATCATCACGAGTCTAGTCAAGCCACAGTTGATCATCACGAGTCTAGTCAAGCCACAGTTGATCATCACGAGTCTAGTCAAGTCACAACTGATAGTTATGAGTCTAGTCGAGTCACGTTGATTGTCATGAGTCACATCAGGTTACAATTCATCATCATGAGTCAAGTCTCGGCAGCTGTTCTTCCTGAGTCAAGTCTAGTCACAGTTGATTTATCATGAGTCAGGTCAAATCACAGTTCATTATTATGAGTCTAGTCACCGTTGATCTTCCTGAATCGAGTTTAGTCATAGTTGATCATAATGAGTCAAGTCAAGTTACAGTTCATTTATCATGAGTCAAGTCAGGTCACTGCTAATCTTCAGGAGTCAGGTCAAGTCGCAGCTGATATTCATGAGTCAGGTCAAATCACAGTTGGTTCCCCTGAGTCAATTAAAGTCACAGCTTCCATTGCTGAGTCAATTCAAGTCTCAGCTGATCTGCCAGAGCTTCATCATGTCTCAGCTGTTCATCCAGAGCCTCTTCACGTCTCAGCTGTTCGTCCAGAGTCATGTCACGTGTCAGCTGTTCGTCCAGAGCCTCGTCACATCTCAGCTGTTCGTCCAGAGTCACGTCACGTCCCAACTGACCTTCTAGAGTCTCGCCACGTCTCAACTATTCATCCAGATTCACGTCGCATCACATCTGATCATCCAGAGTCATGTCACATCACAGCTGATCATCCAGAATCATTTCACGTCCTGTCTGTTGCACCCAGATTGTTGGGGTCGGTCCGTCTGTATCCCAGTCTGGTGTCCAGTGTGATGGATGCACCGCTGGTGTCTGCACGCGCAGTTGGTATCTCCAAACCCACTCACTTTAGTCCTCCTGTTCTTGAACTCATTCCCCTGTCTGCAGCACTGGGGGTTGCCTTATGGGGGGTTGCTTTATGGTGTATCTTGGCCGCGTACTCCACCGCCGATTTGCGAGAGGCAGCGGCACCAGCTACAACATCTCCAGAGGTGGCGGCTTACGCTGCAGAACCTCCCGAGGTAGCGGTGTCCACTGCCGTGCTCCCAGAGGCCACAGTGTCAACTGAAGTCTCTTCAGAGGTGGCGGCGCAGGCTGCAGAACCTCCCGAGATGCGACACTTGCCTCAGTTCCTTGCGTGGGGGTGGTGCCCAGCAACGAACTTCCTGCCTGTTCTGTTCCGGCCAATGAGGCCGTCTATGAACTCTCTGCCTGCTCTGTTTCCGGCCAAGGAGGCCGTCTATGAACTCCCTGCTTGTCCTGTCACGGTTATGGAGGCCGTCTATGAACTCTCTGCTCTTCCTGTTCCGGCCAAGGAGGCCGTCTATGAACTCTTTGCCTGTCCTGTTCCGGCCAAGGAGGCGGCCTATGAACTCTCTGTCTGTCCTTTCCGGCCAGGAGGCCGCCTATGTAACTCTTTGTCTACCCTGTCACGGCTACGGAGACTCCCTGTTCGTCCTGTCACAGCTATAGAGGCCGTTTGGGAACTTCCTGCTCGTCCTTTCACAGCTATAGAGGCCGTTTGCGAGATCCCTGCTCGTCCTGTCACAGCTATGAGGCCGTTTGCGAGCTCCCTGCTCGTCCTGTCACAGCTATAGAGGCCGTTTGCGAGCTCCCTGCTCGTCCTGTCACAGCTATAGAGGCCGTTTGCGAGCTCCCTGCTCGTCTTGTCACGGCTATAGAGGCCGTTTGCGAGCTCCCTGCTCGTCCTGTCACAGCTATAGAGGCCGTTTGCGAGCTCACTGCTCGTTCTGTCATAGCTATAGAGGCCGTTTGCGAGCTCCATGCTCGTCCTGTCACAGCTATATATTCCGTTTGCGAGCTCCGCCTGCTCAACAAAAAAAAAAAAAAAAAAGTCCTGTCACAGCTATAGAGGTGCCGCGGTGAACTCTCTGTCTGTCCTGTCATGGCTATGGAGGCCGTTTGTGAATTCTTTGTGTGCTTTGTGTCTGCCAGGGAGGTTGCCCCTGAATGCTCAGTCTTGTCTATCAACCCCAATGTTCTGTCTGTGTTGTCTGTCTCTGCTCTCTCGTTGTTACAGTCTCCGCCATGGTCTCCTGATCGGTGTGGTTCACCAAGGGGGTTCTCTGTTCCTTCTGCTCCGCCGTGGTGGTCTATTGTCTGGCTTTGGTGGTCCTCTGCTCCGTTGTGGTGGTCTACTGTCTGGCTCTGGTTGTCCTCTGCTCCGCCGTGGTGGTCTACTGTCTGGCTTTGGTGGTCCTCTGCTCCGCCGTGGTGGTCCTCTGCTCCGCCGTGGTGGTTCTCTGCCCCGCCGTGGTGGTCTACTGTCTGGCTCCGGTGGTCTTCTGCTCCACCGTGGGGATCTTCGGTCCCGTCTGCTCTGCTGTGGTGGTCCTCAGCTCTGCCGGTTCTGCCTCAGTCCCTGGTCTTTCCTATTCTTGGACCTGGCCCTCCGTCCCTCCCTCTGTTCCGCCTCTGCTCCACCACCCTCTTGGATGGTATTGTGTTGGGAGCATCTGGCATCCGCTCCTTGGGGGGGGTGGCTCTGTCACGAATCCGGTCCATGACTTTTTCCATTTCATTGACTCTCACGCTAACAATGTTTCACAGCACCCGGCTACATTTCCCATCATGCAATTATGATTGCCTCCGCACGAATGCACATCACTGGTTTACACTGATTGCACACAGCTTTTTCATATCACTCACTCACTATTTAACTCTCACTCTGATCCCTTCCCTCGGCCGCGTATTGTTTCAGCATATATCACTCCCCTAGCGATAGCTACCTTACGAAGCCCTTGTCATTGTCATTGTCATTGTCATTGTCATTGTCTTAGCCTTAGTCTTCTCGGTTTCTGATCTTCGCCTGGTTCCCTGGATTCACCCCTTTTGTCTTGCCCCTTTTGATTCTGTCTGTCGATCGTCGACCTGCGCTAGCCCTAGACTATTCTTGTGTTTTGCCCACCATATACCTGTTTGCCATCTGACCTATGCCTGCTGTATGACCACGTCTCTGTCTTCTCCACAATAAAGCTCTGCGAATGGATCCGCAAGTCTCACGTCTCGTCAGCCCCGTAACAACAACTACCCCTTCTAGATTATTACCTTCACTAAGTTTGGAGCACTGTGAAGTGAGCTTTGAGGGCTTCACGTCCAACTCTGCCAACCTCTCTGTGATTTTATGAGTTTCTGAAATATCAATTATGTATATTAGAATGATCTTGAAAAGTCTGAGGTGCTTTATAAAATGGCATATTATAATCCTTAAAAGAATCCCCTTTAGATCCATACGAATACAAAAGGAAGAATGATTTAAACCATGGCAATAATATCATTTGATAACATTCTTTTTAAAACACATTGAGGTACAGCATAATTTTCTATAATTTAAAAACCAATTAAATATTGTTTAGCTTGATGAAAGTCTGAAACTTTTAAGACACTTTCCACCAGGAATCCCCCTGGAAAGGGGGGGGGGGATAGTAACAGTATCAATGGGAGAGGCATAGTATGCATTTATTTAGATTAAAATTAATTTCTATGTTTATTGATCAAGACTGTTCAATGCATCATGCTGTCTTGGTAACGCTTTAGATTACAACCCGTGAAGAACTATGTAAGTATACTGAATTTATGGTGTATGTTTTTTGTAATTACAGTGTAACTATTCAGTACCTCCGTGTAGGTATAAAAGAATAATATGCAAAGTTTGCGGAATAAAGGGGTAACAACCTGTAAAATTACAAATCATTTATACTGTAAGTATTTTGAAACTAAGAGGTGCTTATTCTAATATTACGTGGTATGTATGGCCTAAACAACAATCTTATGTTTGGGAATGATTTAGAAAGACGAAATACTGTTTTGTAATTTTATATTGGTATTTTATTATAGGCGTATAGGTTTTTTTTTTTTAACCATGGGGTACACATTCTATTATTAAAGGATGAACATGATGGAGATTACTGAACAACAAAACTATTGAAATGAGTTAATGAGTTTCTGCTATAATTTATAATTCACGAGTCTACTTACCTTATAAAAGCTTATTCGTCGATTTCAGCAACTTCACACCAGCAACTTCACAACACCACTATCACCAAATAACTTTGCATGATATACCATCAAGGTTCAATGCAGCTTAAAACAAGTTTACCTCTTTCCAGCTGTTCGCAGAAAAAATGCATGATACAACATTTGTATTTCAGTGAATGTATACTGTTGTGGTGTTATAGCAACAAACAAAAAAAGGTTTGATTTGGCCATCGAGCAATTAAATTAAAACTAGTGCAATATTTTTCTCTGTAATTACTGTGCAAATATACACTTGTTCTGTGTTTAAGTCCAACTTGTTCCCCCCTTGTTCCATGTAGTTACAGGGTAAATACAACATTTGCGGGCTGGAAATTGAAACAATTACCAGCAAGTTTTATATGTGTAGGCTATAAAAAAGTACACAGTGTATGTTTTTGCCTAATCGCTTGCAAATATAAGAGGTCATACATACCCTGTAATATTAGAATATGTACCCCTTAGTTTCAAAATACTTACAGAAGAAATAATTTGTAATTTTACAGATTATTACTCCTTTATTCCCCAAACTTCGCATATTATTCCCTTATACCTACACCTATGTTCTTTTTAGGTACACTATAATTACAGAAACGTACTCCGTAAATTCAATATACTTACGTAGTTTTTTGCGGGTTGTAATCTAAAGCGTTACCGCTGTCTTTAGACCCATCTAGTGCATCAAGAAATGTCTTCATTCGGTTTTCCTTTATTACTGCAAAATTAATAGTGTTCAACTGGTTCTTTACTAGACATAACAAATCAGCTGTATCATTAATCGTCTAACTCAGCCAGTTAAGAGCTACATTTATCCTTATATGTTAAATGAATATGGTCCCTGGAGCACAGGTTTTATCAGCTGGCAATTTTCAATACGCATTTAAGAGTGCCTGTTTTTAAATTTCCAAGCCTGACTTTCAGTCCACAAGGCTAGCCAGGAGTTCTCATCTCTCTCATCATCTGAAGCAAGGAGATATAAACTTTGTATTCGGTTTACTGCTGTACTGTACACAAGATACTGTGTGTGTTATCTCTCCCCTTCTCCCACATTCATTGATCCACCACACTAATGCTAGTGAAATTATTAGCAAGTTATGTTGGCTTGAGGCCTGTTAAGGTCCTTGCACACCGGGTCTAAAATTTTCATATGCGTTTTTTCGTATGTCTCTCTAAATTTGTTACGCACGCAAACCTTGCACACCCGAGTCCGATTCGTATTAATTTATCCGTTGTGAAAAAAATTAGCAAAACAATACAAAACAGAGTCTTCAAGCAGTGAGGATGATTTTGTTGTCTTCTCGCCTCTTAAAAAGAGAAAAAGAGAGGAAATATTGGGTCCATCCAATCCTTAGTCATTGCGCAGAGAGGAAGGAAGTTCCACCTCCTTATCAAAGAGCTGCGGGATTATCCCAAGAGATTCCAAGTTTATTTCAGGATGTCAGTGGCTCAGTTTGATGCTTTGCTAGCGATACTGGAGTCACACATTAAAAAGAAGACCACCAATTTCCGTGAACCAATTGATCCGGAACAGAGACTGGCAGTATGTATAAGGTATGGACACACACACACACACACACACGCCCAACCAACGTGGCATCGGAAGTTCGCGCCAGGGCATTGAACCAGTGTAAGGTCCACGCACTTGGCCCAAGGAAGGTATCCAATGGTGGATGAAGGTTTCTTGCGTGTTCGGTCTTTTCAGCGTGCAAAGTTATTCAATTTTAAATTAAACTCTAATCTGACTCAATTTTAGTATGACCTCGAATTTAGGTTGAAAGGCAAATTGGTTGTTTGTCTGTCTCTAATTATTGCTATTATTCTGACATTTGGTTATTCTAGTTAACTCTTTACTTTACATTTACTCGTTCATTAGGAATCTATGTCGCTCAGGGTGCC
Source organism: Sinocyclocheilus anophthalmus (assembly GCA_018155175.1). Taxonomy (NCBI): domain Eukaryota; kingdom Metazoa; phylum Chordata; class Actinopteri; order Cypriniformes; family Cyprinidae; genus Sinocyclocheilus; species Sinocyclocheilus anophthalmus. The sequence continues at coordinate 72,380 of JADLZN010005000.1, forward strand.
TCATGGCGGCCGCTCTACGTGGGCCCCATGATCACAAACTCGCCAGTCTGAACATTAGCCAGAGGTTATGACTAATACTATTTAATAGGTCGCCCATGCTTACCATTCTTTAAATAGTAGTTCTGTTTAGCCCCCTACAGTTACAACTTAGTTAAAGCTCAAAACAATAATCGGCGGTTATGCTAGTACTATTCCTCTAGCCCCTGATAGTTATATAACTACGTACAACTTAACTAAAGCTGAGACAATCAGCGTTAATGCTCGTACTGATGAATATGTTAATATTTCGATAGTATTTTTATCTAGCCCCTGATAGTTAAAATAACTACGTACAACTTGAATAAAGCTCAAACAATAATCAGCGGTTATGCTAGTACTATTTGCCTAGCCCCCGATAGTTAATATAACTACGTACAACTTAATTAAAGCTGAGACAATAACCAGCGGTTATGACCAGTACTATGACTAGTCCCCCATAGTTAACGCAACTGAGTACAACTTAACTAAGGTCACGCAGTTAGTCAGAAATCTATATCATCTAAATCTATATCTCACCTGATGTGGGAAGTCGTGGTCTAATGGTGGAGTGAATGTACAGCGCTCTCTTCCACCTTCAATACCACGACTGAGGTGCCCTTGAGCAAGGCACCGAACCCCCAACTGCTCCCCGGGCGCCGCAGCATAAAAAAATGTGTGTTCACGGTTTGTGTGTGTTCACGGTGTGTGTGCACTTTGAATGGGCTAAATGCAGAGCACTAATTCCAAGTATAGTCACCATACTTGGCCACGTCTCTTCACTTCATGTGCGCCATGCTCCATCTAACCTGAGATCTAGTATGCACTTAACCCTGGACGCAGATTTGTGGAAACATACGCCTTCACTTAATCTACTTGAGAAAATAATTTCAGAGTAAATCAAATGTTCTTCCATACTTCCTAACTCTATCAATACAAGACATCAAATTCTCAAAGACGAATCTAAGAGATGCATACCTGACTTTTAGAAAAAATACATAGTATGTATTTTGCAGTAGCCCCTGCAAAGTGTGTGGACACACTTCATACTACTGGCTTTCTGGCTACAGAATCGCCCCGACCCTTTTGCTGCAATCCTTTAAATATACAACCAAGATAAAACATCCCCCAAATGGAGGTATGTACAAACAACTAGAATTTGCATTAACCCAGGTCCCAGACCTGGATGGTTTACACCTCAATGGGAACAGAAGGTAATTTACATGGAAGACATTGGGACTCCCATTACAGTAAGCAAAATATCTCTTAACTCTTAAGATCTGTATTATCTTTTAGTCTACTTTTGTAAGATTGAGACCATTGTACCAGTTGCACTGAGACATTTCAAATGATACCAGATATGACTGTTAGTTCACTTGCATTGGCATTTTCATGTAATCATTTTGAGCAGACTGAGTATAAGGAAGCATGGGTGAAGGGATTTAAAATGGAACAAATGGACAGAAGGGAAGGAAGTCTCCTGTCTCGAAGATGCCCGTGTATGTTTGTTTTGTCTGTTTCTCAGGAGATCAAAGTATCTGAGTTTCTTTAATCCTTACACCAGCATACAATAGGCTACAACAGTGGTTCTCAACCTATTTTACTCCAAGGCCACCTCTCCAAATCAATACTGCAAGACCCCCCAACCTTTTCTATTCGCAAAAACCTTTGTATTCTAGTGTTATTACTTTTCAATTCTGTCATTATTTTTTAAACAAAACAAATTCAAGATGGATTTAAGCATTCAGTGTTCTTTTTTGCAAACATCCTTTGCAAAAATGTCACTGCAGATATTCTTTGCAACTTAAAAGTACGTAAAGCTCAATTATACAGTACTTTTAACAAATAAGCACTAAGTTAACCTGCAATACCAAACAAGAGCACAGGGAGATGCCAAAACACTGCATGTAACTACTATACGGATCTATTCAGAATCACTAAACACACCCAAATACAAATGAAAAAGGAAAACATTCTGAATGTGTGGAAACAGTGATCTGTACGCGGGTCGTTTAGAGATCGTTTCCGCATGCATAAAGTTAATGCAGTGGAGATCATTTCGTTTTTTGAACCCAGGCTTTCATCTGTGATCCAAAGAGGACAGTCTGTTCCAGTTTGTCTCCAGGAGCTCATACCTTTAAGGTTTTTGGCATGTGTCACCTTTCATTGAGAAACTGGGGATTTATGTGGTGTCAGTGAACCAACAGTACGTTTAGTCATTCACGAGAGTCATGCAGGCCAGTTGTGAATTATGCACATTACATAAACTCCTGATGCTACACCCAGGCTGACTACAAGGTACTATTCTATGAATATGGAAATTTCCCAGGAGTCATAGGTTGCAAAGATGGAACCCATATTCCCATGAAGTGTCCCTCTGCTCCGGAATACAGGAACCGAAAGAAATGGTTTTCCATACATTTCCATGGTGTTTGCACTCCCCAGTTACAGTTGTTGCATGTTGGAAATGTGATAAAAATAAAATAAATGTTAAAAATATCATTGATATTTTGTCTGGTATGTTACTGAAACCATCATAACATCCATCTGGACTTAAAACAATATTTTTTTCACAGATTCATGTATTGATGTGACATTTGAGCCTGCTGCATCTCTCTCTCCATCTTCATCTCCTGTTCTACTTGTAGTATCTTCATCTTCATTTCATGCTCCTCCTTAAGAGGATGTGGAGAGTAAACTGCCTTCCAACTCTTCAGTTCTGTTCTGACCTTCTCCTTGAAACATGAACATTTTATATTTGGTCAAATAAATCCAGATTAAATGGGGAAAAAAATAATTTCACATCAGATTACAGAAGCAAATTAAAGTTTGACAGGAGAGAGACAAAAGCCAAAATCAAAAGTCATATACGTAATGTAGGTGCGTGTGATCAAATCATCTGAACTATCTAGATGGTCTTCATCTGGTATGTTCTCCAAAGGCTGCTGGCTCTCTATTATTTCTGTTAGTAACTCATCTCGTCACAGTCTTTATTTGCTTTATTAGGTCCTCCACCAGTCTGAAACCTCTCTCTTTGAGCTTCAGCAGCAGGTTTTTTTTAGGTTTATTTTGACATTCTTCCATATCACCTGTATTACATAACTACTATGATGACAACAGTGCTTTAAAAAAAACACGTAATAAGCTGATGATTCTTACCTGAAGTTGTTGTACTCTTCTTGTAGATGTGTTCATTTGCATTAAATTCATTACAAATATATTTCCAGGCATCCCTTTTCTTTTGATTCAACAGCTGATGTGTGCAGTTTATCTTCGATAACAGGATGACTTGAAACTATTTGCTTTAAAAGACTTTTCTCATGTCTTTTCAGCTGCCATTGCTATTTGCTTCTCAGTTGCATACAATTTAAAACTTTTCTTGGTTCATGCCATGTTTTATAAGCAACCTCAAAGCAGCTAATTCTGATTTGCACAGGTGGTTTTAAATTAAATCAAGTTTATTATAGTTCAGCACTCTCCAGGTGCTAGTAATCGGTGTTTCAGAAAGCCATTTTTAAACCATGATTAACTATTCTAGATTAAGTCTAGTCCTGTCTTAATGTAAACCATGTCTGGGAAATTGCCCCACTATTTACAGTATATACATGTATTGTGCTAGTTAAGCTGATTAACTATTCAGATTGTGCCGAATTGGTTGATTATCTGATCATGCTCCTCCCGAACCTTGTTAATAAAACAATTTAAAAGCACGTGAATTAGAACACAATATTGTAAAGTAAAAAAATTGTTTTTCCACCAGCAGGTGTCATTGCATCAAGTCAGCCCACACCAGTAACAGACACTTGCGCTGAAAACACCGTACTGCCAGCATCAGCAGGAGATCTGCCTGTCCTTCGTGCAGACATCCAGAGAGCAAACAAGACAAAGAACTGAACATTCTAAATAAAGGAAGCGTGCAAACAAGCTGAATAAGGACATAACCTTTGTTGTACCGACACCACAAAATAAATTTGACAAGACAAGATATTTTTGTTTTCATTTTTATGTTTTGCTAATCCTCACTGTGTTAAAAAGCTTTGAGTAATGAACCGTTTTTCGGCACAATTTGATGAAAGCCTCAAACGGTTCAGAAAGCCTCAGTTTCCCATCACTAATATAATCCAGACAGGGCAGGTAGTGACACACGAGGTATACACATTCAAGACCAAACCACAATGAACAGAAAGAGAGTAACTTAAATACATGGCCCAAACGAGGATAATTAACAAGACACAGGTGAACTAACCAACGTAATTAAGGGGAGACAGAACACTCGAGTTCAAAGGAACAAAACTAAACAGGAAACGAAAGAAACACAACAAAAGTCCATGATCGTGACAAAATTAAGGCACCGTTCTTCATTACATACGTTGATACAGTGAATATGAATTTTGAGGAACAAAGTATTATCGCTAGCTAATGTTGATTTGTAAGCCCTAGCAAACACAGAACGTTCCCCTAATGTTAGTTTTTGGTTCCCGTTTGGTTATTTTTTTGGGAACTAAATAATAACGTTCTAGGAACATTCTTTTTAAGAATAATGTTCCCAGAACATTGCAGGGAGGTTCTTTTTAAAATAGCCTAAAAAAGAACTCCTACAGAACGTTCCCCTAATGGTTATTCGTGGGTTATTTTTATAACCCTGTAAACTGTAATCTTTCCACTGAAAGCGTTGCAGATGTTTTTGTGTAATGACCTTGACACAGCCCTGAAATTAGTTTAATACAGCATTACTAAAATACAGAAATTCGATCAATCAAAAAGCATTTTAAATTATAATATTAAGCCAGGGTTTAGCATAGATTGATAACAGAAATCATAAATTCGTGGGTTTGTTTCATCTTTATTGCATGTGAAACACCGTCTGGGTCTGAAGCTTTCTTACGACTTCTGTCTTCTGAAGACCCAGTTCACATCCTCTACACATACCTTAAAGGGGTCATAGGATGCTACATGCACTTTTACAAGTTATTTGAACTGAAATGTGTGTTGGCAGTGTGTGTACACAAACACCCTAAAATGATAAGATGGTGTCTTACCTTAGCTCCGCCCATGAGTGACTGCATCAGGTCGCCATGTTTCACCGCTGGAGAAGATGTGACAAGAAGGATCTAACAACGGAATGAGGTGTCTGTTGTTGGATTTTGTAATAATGAACAGCAGTCGTCGTTTACTCCGACATCTGAGCGTGAATTCAGAAGGGGAATGCGCCCCTATCTACAGAAATGAGTCTAGTTCGCGAGAATAATTAGTGATCAGCCTCATCTAAAGAAGGAGTATAAGGTTTTGCAATGAATATTTGGGGCAAATTCGCCTTCCTAATAATGTGCTTAATAAGCACGTTTCAGATGAAGGCGGCTAAAGTAAACCCTCCTTCTGAGCGGCAGCTCGGCGAGAGAGGGGAGGGTCACAGCGAGGAGCTCATTATCATTTTAAAGGATTTGGAGCATGCTAGCATGGTCGAAACGGCTTGATATGAAAATAGCTGTTTTTGACAGGGTAAAAAATTTGTTTTTTACAATACCATTGAGAAATTTTAACCAAACTATGTTACAGACTCAGCTGAGAGACCCTATGAGGGGTATCATCTCACTGGTGGAAACTGGGCATCGATGCCCTTTAAGCACAGGGGCTGAATGGTGGGGGAGGCAGAGAAGGGGGGGGACGGGGGGATGTGAGGTGGACGGTTAGCTGTGTATAGTGCAGATGGTCGTTCTGAGCGGGTGTGGGGTTTGAGACTGGGCTTTTCGAATCGTCAGTAAGAGCAGTGTCAGAGTTCGATTCATCAGACCAGTTGGTTGACTATTAGGGCACAGGAATATGGGGGTGGTGTATTGTACTTGGTACGGCACGGTGTTTGCCATGGACGGTTATGGCAGTATGGATATACACATCACATTTTGGGCAGTGGAAAGGAACTAGTACAGCTCGCTTGAACCTCAGACGAGGTGGTACTGATAGGAAGTGGGTGTGGGACTTGGTGAGACCATGTACTGGGCACAGTGGAACCCCCCCCCCATCTCTTTTGTGGCCGGGTGTGTGGTGTTAGTGGCCGGTTTCTGGGGCGGTTGTGGGGTGGGTATGTTGCATTATATGGGCTGTATCTGACGTCATTCTTCTGTAAGCTCCTCTTTGGCATGACGAAACTGTTTGAGTTTCCACGTTAAACCACGGTTTATCATTATGATGAAAGAATGTCCTGGTGGGGATTCATCATATCCTCACAGCAAACCTGAGATTGGATGTGAGGGAGTGGGTTTGAGGGGGTGCTTTGTGTTGAGGGGGAGGAGTTCCGTCCGGATCGGTGGCTGCAGCTTCAAAAACACTCCAATAAGTGCAGTCGAAACAGGCTTGCAATGCCCGCTCTGTTTCATTGGTCCATCTGTGTAATGCCTTCCTTACAACAGGTTTCTCTGGGAGTTGTTCCCCCTCTGTCGGTGTAGGTGCCTGTACGTTTGTGGTGGTAGTTTATCTAGAGGGGGAGGTATCTGCCGGGGGACGGTTGCTCTGCATCGTTATTACCGCATTAAATATATTTTTTTTTTTCACTTTTTACTGCCTATATCTCCAAGTTGGACCTTAGAAGACTGAAACCCGGTGTCATCTGAGCACCATGAGGGGGGGAGGGGTGGGTGGGGCGAGTGGGGGTAGGAGAGAGGGCGAGATGTGCTAATCCGTAAAACCCCGTGGTACGTCCGCTAGTTAGTAATGTGAAAGGTAGGGTCTTATTCTTTACATCGAGTCTGGGTGAGGACTTCAGCGTTGGGCAGTGAGATCGCATGCAGACTGATGGAAGCAAAACTCATTGCTTTTAGGTAAAAACTCATTTGTGAAGTCACTTTTCGTCACAGATCGCATATTATCGCGTGACACTGTTGAGCTCGCTGTAAGATGTGGTGCTGTTCCAGTGAATAAAGGTTTATAAATCAGTTTATAAAACGGGTCAATACAGGCTCAGAAGGACTATTGGGAGCTTGTGTTATCTTTCACAATAAAGTTTGGATTGCTTAAGACTTTCTGAGACCTAAATGAAATATGGATTTGTGAAAATTCCTAAAATTCAGGTATAACAAACTATCTGATCTGAGAAAACTTTCACAGTTCAGTACGGGTCAGCTGACCCATCCCTGGGTCATGTACATCACTATCCGGATCTGTGACATTTTTGATCAGCCAATCAGAAACTCCTTTAATTAACAGCATTATGGTAAATGCAGTGTTACAGGCTGAGAAATCCATTTGCAGATACATGTATGCTTAAATGAAAAACAATACTTCGTGTCAAGTATGTAGATATGTGGATTTTTATATTTTAGCACAACACTTGAAGAGGAAACCAACAAATAATCTTGACAGTAAGTAATAGACAGTAATACTTTCAGTACCTTTTTTGACAGTAAGACATGACAACTTTGTATTTTGTTGATATTTTTTTAAGAACCTTCAGACTGAGTTTTAGTTTCACATTTCCTTTGTATCCACAGTAATGCATGACAACATCATTGTCTTATTGTTGACATTTTTAAAGAACCTTTCTTAAACAGCCAAGATGGCATATTGCTTTCAATTACAGTATCATATCATGTATATATTTACACAATGCAAAATTTGCAAAACCATGGACTGTTGTCCTTGATTATTGAGTCCATCTCCTTCTGGGTCAGATCAGTGCACTTTGTATGTGTCCAGAGCAAGCAGCTATCACACTGGATCTGATTTTAATGAAATTGTAATTTAAAAAAATAGTATTGTTGTATGTATCGTTTTACACAAGATTAAGAATTTTGCTATAGTGGTTATAAAAATATGAGGCTTATAGTACATTTACCCTTTGTCTGAATGAGTCGGTCCATTTATGGTAAAAATATTTCTATACCATCATAACAAAAACCCCACAACTACTTCCATCCTGCTGGTTTGTGTGGTTCATTTTCATTGGCCTCCATCTGACATTGCACCAATCTTTTCAGCCCAGAATATTGTGGCGCATTTGGAAGAACCTCCTAAAAACAATTGCAAACAGTCTCAGTATCTATATGTACAGCTTGATTAAATGCAGAAAACAGTGGAATTTAAAAGTACCTAAATCTTTCTCCTTTCTTCGATTGGTCTTCCTCATTTGAACCTAACGGGTCTATAACTGACACTTGTTTTGAAGCAGCATTTAGAAACTGAAAAATATATAAAACCAACATTTCAATATTTTACACTGTAAAAACTGGCAAACTGTAATGATACCTTGTGACATAAATTATTTGATGTAACCCTTATAATAAGCCAGATGTAGCCAGATATAGTCAGATTAATACAAGGTGTAGCAATATATATATATATATATGGAAAGTGTTTGAAATAAGTTGAAAGAGTTTAAGAGGATATTAATGTCAGCTCTTCTATCGTCTCTCAGTCCCTCACAGTCCAACCCGATCTCATGAAAGTGCGTAAAATAGTACGCCAAATAAAAACAAAAATCGACTTTGGCGTGTATATGCTACGCAATGGGTAGGATTAGGGTTGTGGGGTAGATGTGTATCATATGCACACGAAAAAAGTAGCATCCATGCACGTGAAAACTGCGTATTACATGCACGCCAAACATGTGCGTGTCATATGCATGCCAAAGTCCATTTTTGCACATCAAAACCACAAGTTTTTGTTTTTATTTGGTGTACTATTTATATGCATTTTCATGAGAACACGCATACAACAACAATAACATTATGTTAGGGCAACTTTACCATGTCAGGGCAATTTTAACATTTTATGTGCATGGTAAGTTTTAATTCACAACATTAATAAACCAAAGAGGATGGTGGTTTTATTGAGGGGATGCTTTTTGTCATTTTTTTTCAACAAGGGGGATGCCATCCCCCCGCATCCCCGCTCAATTCGAGCCCTGTATATATATATATATATAAAATTATTATTATTATTATTATATTATTGTTATTATGTCATGTAATGTAGTCATGTGGTCTATAATTTTGTGTAGTACTCTAATACTCGTGATTGGCCTTGTCTGATGAAGAGCAATATGGCTGGAAATGTCACTTTTACTCATAATAAATATTTTTCAATTTATTAACCTGTAGTATGCCAACATTTTCTATTTGTGGTTTAGCTCACAATTACATATATTCATAGTAATGACCATACGTTCTACATGCAATACATATTTCACTTTTTCAAAAACATTTACACAGAATATTAATTAATACGGTCCAGAAAGTTTCTTCAGTTTAAAAATGTTGAAATTCACTAATGAGAAAAGGGAAGCCTTTCATCAGGATGAAATTATTGTACCCACTGGACCTTGGTGGTAAGTGTTGTAGTAGGTACAATGCACAATGCATTAAGTGCCCCAACTGCTACATCAAAATAATCAAATTTCACTTGTGTAAAATTAAATTTAAACTAAACATTAAAAATTTAGACAAGGTAATGTGAGCTAAAGTACAGCTTTAGAATATCTAGTGGAAAATGAGAATGTTAAGTTTTCAATGATACAGTTGTTTTCAATGTTTTGGCAGATGGCCATTAGTGAACCAAAGTAATAATGTAGTTTCATTGCTGACTTTATCTTGTGTTGTCTCTAAGCTTTATTTAATATGAGTTGAGGTTTTGTTGTACAAGGAGCCATTGATGGGAAATCTTGCCTTAAATCCTACCTTAACTGCAACACAGATAACTGCGTATCCACTGTCCTGACTCAGTTTGTTAACAAATCTTTATGGCCTTCTGATTAAGAGCTCCTTGATCCAGATAATGATGTCTACAAGATCTCCTGGCAAATTGTCTTTCTACCAGAAATGGATGGAATCACCACAAAATAAGGACGGAGAACAACAAAACACCAATCCAAATCTGGACTGCAGAAACGCTTGCCAACATGGAGACAAACTGCAGAGCCATCAACAATGTGTTTGGTGAGGATCCTTACAGCACACAAACTCTAGAAGATGTGTGTCGGCACAACATGGCATTCACAGGACTTATGATGGTGATGATCATTTTCCAGCTGTAGTTGTGGAGCAACCCAGAATCAGTTTGAGCCATCAGCAGCGGCGAAACATTATGCAGACAACTGAGACTATCTCAGATGTTAGTGTTAAGCATCAGACATGCTGCAGAGCAAATACTGGATGGCTGAAATATATCACTTTGGTATAGCACGTTTGTTGTCCTTATAACACACCCTTACATGACAAGCCTGGACACATTTGTGATAATTGATTGAGTATAATTTTTTTAAAGGGGGTGCGGGGGGTACAATGTGGTTTCATGCATTCAGACACTCATAGGCGGAGCTTGTGTAAAGTGCAAAAATGCCACTAAATTGGACAAAAATGCCCCTGCACAAACAGTGTTGCGCATTTTAACCAATCACACAATTCTGTTGAGCTTAGGAACGCAATGGCCAATCAGAGGCGTTCAGAGGAGTCATCTTTCAAACTCAGTTTTGTTGAGTGCACGCTCGTTCGCTGACTGAATTCCAGACTCTTGCGAATTATCTCATCATAAACAACAAAGCGCAGAAGTACGTACAATGTAAGTAAGGGATTCATTTCGCAGTATAGACAGCTTCAGTGATTATAACCGTAGTTTGCATTACCGCCTCCTATCTCTCAAATGGACCATTGACATTCCTAATTGAGATTTTAGATAGAGTGTCAATGGTCCATTTGATTAGATAGGTGGCGGTAATGCACTTATACGTCTGCGATCCGCCATAAAGCAAGAAGAAGAAGAATACGCGTCACGCGCCGGCTGTTGAGAACGCGCTCAGGAGGATGTGCCGCGCTCAGTCCGTTCAAAACATTGCGGTGGATCAGAGGTAAAAAAATATATAAATAATGTTCAGTTTCTTGCACAGGCTGATTGTTTCGTGTCTTAAGACCTCAACGTATCGTCACAAGCCGGAGGGTTTAATTTGGTTTTGTCGGTGTATGTTTTTTTTAACTATCAAAGCTCTGGGAACCATTGACTGCCATTATATGACTGAAAGACTGCAACGGTTTTAGTTAAAAATCTCCGTTTGTGTTCTACTAAAGAAACAAAATCACCTACATCTGGGATGCCCTGGGGATAAGCAGATAAACATCACTTTTTATATTTTTTGGGGTGAATATCCTTTAATAAGTGTTTCCCGAAACTAAGTAAGTATACCTGAGATAACTTAAACTCTTAAGTTGAGTATAACCTTAAGTCATACGTGATATGGTAACCTTCTGAGCGATACCTACACTGTTGACATTCACTCCACTAGTGGGCACACTGTGCAAAAGCTTCTTTACATCAGGATTACAAATATACTTCTGAAGTTGTAATACACCCAGTGGTCAATTAGGTTAATTGAATGTTTCAGCATGTGTTTATGTAAAATGGTCAAGTAAACTGATAGTCCTTACATTTTTAATAATTATCCAAAAGGACATCAGCTGGCAGTAAAGGCTTTAAGCCCATTCACACCAAGAATGATAATATAAAGATAATGATATTAGCGTTCACACCAGCGAACGATATCGTCTGTTTATTCTAATGCTCACATGCGTCTGCCGCTTTAAATTCTCGAGCTCGTAACAGCAGGATGGATTCTGATTGGCTGTCAGTGTTTATCGTTCATCAGCTGGGAAAAAAAACGTTTTGAAAGTGATCACAACAATATCGTTCCTCTGTATCGTTATAGTTGTGGTGTGAACTACGCTATTCTTTAATATTGAGAACGATTTTTAGAACTATATATTTATCTTTATCTTTATATTTACCGTGCTGGGTGTGAACGGGCCTTTAGGCTTAGTATTTAAAGGGAATTAGTGTGGTGAGGAGTTTGATTTAGCTATTCTAACTATTTGTTGAATCGCTGCCATAGTTTGACCAAAGATGGTGCCATCTGCAGAGTCATTTAGTTTATGTGCATCCATGAAAACTTTAGTCCCCTGGCTACCATGTCAGAAGCTGCATTTAAAAAAAAATTTGAAAAAATTTGGCAGCAAATTCGGCAGCTTTGTCAAGACAACCTCGATGGTGCTACCCTCTCAGCCCCAAAATTCAGCTGTTGTAGGCTCTCTGTTTTTATGCTGTGGGGAGTTTTCTGGAGGTGGTCGGGGATGGATATGGGCTGAGTAAGACCTCTGTGTGGTGGTGCATTCACGCAGTCATTCTGCCCCATCACGCCACGGATTATATCCATATGTCTTCCACCAGGCACAAAGTGATGGAGGAGCATCAAGGCTTTCATGCCATTGCCAGTATCCCACGAGTAATAAGCCTTGTCGACTGGACACTTATCCCCATCACCAACCCATCAGCGCTCAATCAGGCCTTCATTTGTCGTAAGGGCTTCGCAGCCATCAATGTCCAGGTACAGGTGGACCACAGGAGGATGTCTGCAGACGTTGTGGCAAAGTGGCCTGGTAGCACACACGACAGCTTTGTGTGGGCCAATTCAGTGGTTGGTCAAGACGTCAAAATAGGGATTTCGGGCAGAGCATTTTTTAGAAGACAGCGGCTACCCTCTCAGAACCTATCTTCTAAATCCAGTCACCAACCCCACCATGCAGGCTGAGCACAATTACAACATTGCACACATCCGTACCTGCAACTTGGAGTGCACTATAGCATGCTGGAAGATGCTTTTCCGGTGCTTGCATAAATCAGCTGTAGGGTTGCAGCTAAAGCCAGAAAGATGTTGTGCAGTAGCAGTAGTTATAGCCATGCAGTCAGTGGAGGTGCAGCTTTGCAAGAAGAGAAGGAAGAGGAAGAAGTCATTTCACTTGGATGCTCAAACACCCCACTCCACACCCCAAGTCATCAATGTATTTTTTCATTTCACAGGCAAAGACCAGCAGTGAGAGAGAGACAGCAGCACAGGTAAAGAATGTAATATCTGTAATAATAATAATAATATCTGTGCTCCAATACCGAATGTTCACACAGCTAACCATCAGCATACCACACATGAGCATCTATACGACCACATTCAGTGAGAGGGCATGACTGTTTGCAAAAATTATCAAGGCATCAACCCTGAACAGCTGTCAGAAAACACATCCGGACCGTGAGGAAAGGGTTGGGCAGCTTCCCAACAGTCAGAAGAACAGCTACGCCGCTGCAGTGGCACGGAGAGATAGAACGACTCCAGTGACCTTATCCAGATCAAAAAAAACATGCTGAAAATTCTATGTGACATCTTAGATTAAGACACAATGGGTCTTAGTCAAGATGATCATTATTTCTAATGACTTGTTACTTATACTTATTTTATTTAAGTTTATTTACTTAGTATTTTTTAAATTTAACATTTGTAAAATTGATCCACTCACTGTATTTTTATATATGTATATATATATTATATTCTATACCTTTTTAATTGATTAATCTATATTTTTTACATGATTGGGTCATGAACTCATACATTATTATGGGTAATTACCGTTTATGGTAAACAATATTGCGTCATGCCGTTTTGTTTATAAAAATAGCGGAGGTGGGGGGTCGAGTCACAGTCAGGATTATGACGTGCTTTAAAGTAAGAAAATGACTTTGGACTGAGAGCAAGTTGACTTGAGACTCGACTTTAAGGGGAAGACTTCGAAATGACTTGAACACTTGTTATAAAACAGTGTAAAAAATAATTGTGATGTCAATTAACCTGACAGGCAAACGGAACGGTCCGCACACTAAGAAGCATCTGACCTTTAATGCTGCATTGCTCAAACTGCAAAAATAAATCTAGTTTGGCTATAAGGCTTGAAGCTGGACGTCGTCCGTCACGACATCCACAAACTTCAAATTATCCGACATTTCACGAACCACAGGAAGGTAAGAAAGTTTTTCTTTAAAGTCAATTTCACTAATATGATATAATATGGAACAATTAATTCATTATAATAGTCTTAAATATTAGTATTATCAATAACAATGACTAATGTAATGAATTAATCGTTTCTGTTTGTCATAGTTTGGCCTTGGTTGCATATTGTTTTTTTTTTATTATTAAAAAATGTGATAACTTATCATCACTGATCAATGTCACGTAAGTAGATGTATTGGGGAATTTGGCTATAACAGTAAAATTGATTAAATTCTGCGGAAATGAGTAAATGACTCAAAAAAAGGATTTGTTCATTGATAAAGGGATTCAAAGATCGGAGTCAGTAAAATGATCACGAGCTTCCCATCACGAGATGGGATTTATAGCGTTGCTATGGGCGCATGTTAGAATGGAAATGGAGGGAGTGATGGAAATGAATGTTGAGGGATATATTCCCTCTACCTGTACCATAATGACAGAACTAGTAGTACAGCCTTATATAACAATGAATAGGCCGATTTTCAGTCACAATACTAGTTATAAGGTTCATAGCACATATAAATGTTAAGTGTACATGCTGCAGAACATCCAAGTATTTACATTTCGGTGTACGCAGACCTATGAAAATGTGTTTACATACAAGGCGAGTGATCGTAACCGTCCTGCGACTTTCTCAGCAAGTTAGTAAAAATAATCTGTCGGTTTATTTTCGCATTAAAGACTGCAGTATATTATTCCTTTATATTAAAAATCTATATAGTTTGATTAATTTGCCTGATTGACTATTTTAAGTACTTTTGATTATATGTGGCCCTGTTGTTACAACTTATGTGCCATCGTCTTGGCAAACCAATTTTCTGTAAACTGCAACACATTTTAGACAGATGGATATGACCGTTTTAGATCTGAATGTCTTAATTTTAACATGTGTACGTAACACAATTTTATTTTCAGATTTATGTAGCACAGATATGCATAATTCATATATAACAATGTGAGAGATATATAATATAGGTATCAAGGTCATTGTTCTGTTCAAAAATAAAATGACGTAGCGAAAAATTAACATTATTTATTTTAGTTACTGAGACTGGTTCGACTTGAGCTTGGACCGCTTGATTCTTGAGACTTGACTCGAGACTTGGTGGTTAAGACTTGAGACTTGCTTGGACTTGACCATGTGTGACTTGTACCCACCTCACATACACATATTTACAAAATATAAACACACACACAAAACATTTAAACTTGCAAAAACAGCTTATGCTGGCCTAAAAGTACCATACATTACTAATATTAATGCACGGGCTCATTTCCCATACAGACAGAGCACCAAAATGATATGTCTCACCTTTGCAAGAACTCCACAAAATGGCTCCGTATCAGCTATTAGTAACTGGTACCCATGTCTAACTACTACGACTACTTCGTCAATTCCGAAAAGCTGCGCAATGTGTCTATTAAAATTAATAGACGCACTTTCGATCTACATCTTCGTATTATTGTAAATAAAAAAAAAACAAATATCTAGAATTTTATTGTTAATTTCTTACAAAAATTTTATTTATGAATAGTGTGTATTTAATTTTTTTCCTCTACATGCAGTTACATGCCATATTACAATTATTATTCAATTCATATTGCCAACGACAGCTGAACTCTAAAACAACATAAAAACTCTTTCTTTGGTTATTTATTGACCAATTACAATTCTACAATGCATAACAGCGCCCGTCCACGTCTTCAACCGTCTTTATTCCTGACTTTTATTCATTAATTCTTAATAACTTACCTCCGGAACGTGATTGTATGAAAAACTGTTTTGTCAACAAAGTAGGAGGGTACTGAATGCTTATTGGACAAGAAAGTTGTCAAATCAACATATTCAAAATATTCCAACCGTTAAGCCTACGACGTTCGTCGTGTCCTGCTTCTGTCTGCCAATCGATAAAAGTAGATTTTCACAATATAGATAATGAACAATGGACAACTGGAGATGCAGAAGAAACAGTTACACTCCGTGGCTATATACAGTGTGTCACCGATTAAAACTGAGGAGAATCTCTACATTTTTCAGTGTCGTGCTACAGATTGCATGCGACGAATACCATGACGCAGTTGTATTTGCTCCAGAAAAACATGGTATCTTCACCATGGCAGCTGGAAAGCAGACTGAGCTTGCTCTGCCTGCTAATGTATTTTCTCCTCCTGTGTCTCTAGCCGCCGTTTAAAGACTGAAATAAAACAAAAAACCGTCCGGTTCCGATTTATGGCCAATGGTCGATCGGTGCATCTCTGCTCAAATTCAAATATAAACTGCTGTTATTTTGGTGTTTGCAGCAAATAAATTATGTGACGCATGTTTCGAGGTGAGAGCTGTGTCATGGGTTGACACATCGAAAACATTACCCGGATCACTCTGAAAAATGCCAGCACATAGTATTTTATTTAATTAAAACCGCTTTAACCCTATGACTATGCAGTAACCAGATGTGAAATTGATTATATGTCGAATATAGTGCACCCAATTTAAAATAAATTATAAAAATTATTATTATTTTTTTTTACTAAGTTGGGCACCCCTATGGTATGGACGTTGATAATCAGCTTTGTGCTATTCGCCTATGCGATGGGACGGCACCTGGCCATGATGATGATGATAATAAAAATAATAATAGTAGTATTGGAGATGCGCATTTCGGTTATTTTTCCTGATAGATATCAGATGCTGGATAATTGAACCTACAACGGTTAACGACAGATAGATGTTAAATAAAAACTAAATTAGATTAAAACATAAAGAATAAAATATGAAGTCTAGAACCGTTAATAAGCAATAAATGTGCAAATGTCATCATAAACAGACCATGCGTTTTGACATGTCATCATGCAACTGCCACACTTTATATACATATGATATGATTTACATTACATATGTAGTGTCGACAGTATGTGTAATAGAATACACTTTGTCTATTTTTTCTTTTCATAGATGGTGAATTGTATTACCTTTGCCACAAAGGCACAAAACAACAGATTAAACTAAAAGTTGTGTGTGGGGCAGCACAGACAAACAAAATTTAAGGAGTTCCATGCAAGCAGCCTTGGAGCTCACACTGGGCAAAAATACAAAAACAAAACACGAAACGCAATATCTATAAGGTTTTACTGACCTGGCATGTCACAGGACATTAACACCTGGGTAATAACATGTACAGAATTACTACTTTTACAATATGATAAAATGCCAATAATTTCCAACATTTTGATCACAGGTGGCACAGTGTGGACAGATCATCAGTGAAGGAGCAAAATTAATGCACTCCAATTGTGGTATGCCTTTCCATCACACATGTATGTATTATTATCTTATAGAATTAAATTAGAACAGTATGATCATTCCCAAAAAGACTTGATTTATACTTCTTAAAATTGCAATACATTATTTTGTTTCTATTTAATGAACTCTAGGTTAAACAGCCTTTCGAGCTTGTGGGGATGAATCTGAATCGATAGATTTGCGTCATCATTGACTATATGACCAAGTGGCCCCAGGCTTATCCCCTCAAATCAAAGGCTGCCAGGGAGGTTGCAGATTGCCTGTTAAAATCTGTGCATCAGTTTGAGGCAGCTAAGAGAGTCCTCGCAGACCATGTTCACACATAAAAAATTAATGATAAATTATTAAACTTTTTGGCAACTTTTTTCAATATACACACCTTTTATCTTTTCCCTGAGAACTTTAAGAAATTGTTTTCTTTTATAAAATTGCAGGTGAACAGTCATATCTGCAAAGTTCTAAACATTAAAAGGTCTTTGTGCGCACCCTACCATCCGCAGACCAACGGGCTTGTGGAAAGAATGAATGCAACAATACAGAGGTATAAACAGTCATTTAATTCTAATTCTCAATTCAACTTTGCAAAGAACTAGATGATAATCCCCTGGCTGTTTCCTGCATAAGCCATTTTATGTATTTCTACAAGTAGGGCATGATGATAGAAATGCAAAATGCATGGGTTCAGTTCCTAGCGAATGCACATAATGATTATGTACACTCTGAATACACTATTATTTAATTGGGATAAAAATGTCTACCAGATGCATGAATGTAAATGCTCTTTCCTAACTACTTTGAAACTGAAAATAATGTTATTATATTGACAGATCCTGTCAGCACACACATTGGGAACACAAGGGTAAGTCAGTATAACAGCAGGTTTATTGAAGGCAGTGGCAGGAGAAGACAAGACGGGAAGAATCCAGGTAGGATAGAGTAGAGTAGCTTAGCTTGGTGGATTTACGTGTCCTTTCCTTTCTTCCAGGTGGAATCACTGGAGTAGGGGATCGTGGGAGTGCTGGGAAATGTAGTCTAGAGGTGTCTCACTTGGTGACTGTGACAGATCCCTTTGCAAGCTTGTCAAAGACAAGCCCAATGAATGGGACAAGCACCTGGATGCCGTTATGTTTGGGCTTCGCACAAAGCGGCGGATGACAACAAAGTACTCGTCGTACTTTTTAATGTTTGGAAGAGAGGCCCGTTACCCTTCCGAAATACCTGAGCACTATCGGGTAACTGCAGATTGTTACATTTTTACCAAGAATTATCATTAATGATAAACAAGTAGCACTTTTTTAACAGTATTGTCCCTGCACTTTTTTTCAGATTGACAAGAGTGTGGAGGGCACATTGTCCGTTGAGGAATTGACTGAATCGGCTATTGCCATCAGTGAGGTTTTGACTGAGGCTCATGCAAATACCAGAGCTTCACAAGAAAGGGTTAGTCGACAAACAAAACAAAAGAAAGCCCTGAACAAATTCAAAGTGGGGGACAGAGTGTGGAGGCAAAATATAAGGAGCCAACAACGAAAGGGTGGCAAACTGGAGGCAAACTTTCTTGGCCCCTATACAATAACTTTATTGGAAGACAAAAGTGCAGACCTTGAATATGAGAGGGTCGTAAAATTTCCAAAAATAAATGTCGACCATTTGAGGCTACATGTTGAGGAATTACCCCGCATCCCACATAAACAAAACTCTAAGATCAGCAACAATTGCAAAGGTGAGAGGGATGGCTGCGTAACGCCAGAACCCAACGACATCTGGTACATAATCCAAGATGGCGGCTCCCCGCTGCTGGACTACCACACTGTAAACAACTTAAGATCAAAATGTAAAACTTTTTTTTTTCTTCTCTCTCGTTTTGCATTTTTCTCCCGTTTCAAAACTGGACTATAAAGTTTTGCAACCTGGATCATCTTGAGGAATATACCGACATGCATTATAACAGACTTTACAGCACCACGAACAAGGATAAACCAGATGACGACAAATAAAATAAAATAAATAAAGACAATCTCACTCCAAACTCTAAGAGACCCCGTCCCGATTCACTTTCCTGAGAGCTCATCTTGACAAACTAAGAGATGACTGACGGTCAAATATTATTGATAGACTTAATAATATGCAAACAAGCATGACGTCTTTCTTACATAACCCACTGCGACATCTTCAATATTCATGCTATCAGTGTCAGAGAGCAGCTGCCATAAAATCCACTAGCCAATCCGAGAGACGATGTGAAGCCCCCCTCAAGATGAGGTTTGTATGCCAAATCCGTGACCAAAAATTTGCTAAGTGTAAGTGAATCTGTGGCAAACGCATTCCAATCCCGATTTGCGGAAAATGAATATTTGAAATATTGTTAACAAATTAGATATTTGAAGAGCATGTACATTTTTGCGGACCGAGTTCATTTTTTAAAATTGCATAGTGTTTTTCTTCTGTCGTAATGGCAGATTTTTAATAGTTTCTGGAAAAGTTTAGTTCAGTTTGATTAAATTACGTTCCTTTTATTGACACATGTAAATCCATAATCAATCTGTGTCAGGTGTCAGATCATTAAAGAAAAAAAAAACATTTGTGAGCATGTTAATATCAGGAGCATCTGTATTATATATATATATAATACAGAAAGCAGTATGCCATAAGGAGCTGCTTTCAGTGTAGAAGAGCAGGTTGGTCATTGAACTGCGGTCATAGTCAGCAAACAGTGCTTCAGGAGTGTGCTTGATCTGCTTCTGTCTGTGGAGCTGTTTAGAATGCGCAGAGCTCTTCTGAGGGTACACAAAGGGGCGGGGCTTGCATGCTGCAGCGGCCATGCTGGTTTTTCGAATGTAAACAAACAACTCTCTTTGTCTCTGTTTGTTTTTGAGAGTTCCCCTGTGAACTATATACACATATTGATCAAAATGTCCACAATATTAAAATATTGATCAAAATCTGTGCATAAACAGTAAAACAAGACCAAAATGACCATCTTCATTTGACACTGCCATATAAAAAAACATAAAAAATATTCCTCCTGAAGTGAATATTGCTTTTCAAAAAATAAAAAAATTTAATATTTTTAATAGAAGTAAATATTGTTCAAAAGGTCCTGCATTACTTTCTGGACTCTTCATTATTCATGCTGTTTGATGTTGGAATCCTAACTCATAGATATTACTCATGACTAAATAAATAAATATTCCTCCTCTGTTCTCTGAGTTGTTAGTCCGGGGATAAATTCATACAGGTCTTGGTCTGAAGAGAGGTCTTCTCTCTGTGGCAGTTGTGTGGCCCTTCGGGTTGCTCTCAGTGAGTTGTCTTCTGCTGTTTTTCTTGGTTGATTTAAACTCTTCTTGTGGGTAATATAAGTTGTAGGAAGTCTTTTTGTTTTAAATTGGTCAGAACTGAATGTCTGTCTTATTTTAAAAACAATATTAAAAGTAAAATAATCAGGAGCTCATCTTGTTGCTGCTGCTACTCAACGGATGTCATCATCATTATCATATATTAGCGTCCACGCAGAAAATCGTGCCCCTCACACAACCCTACACACCAGCAGACTGACTAGCAAAGTACCTTTGGACTCCAATCAAGGTTAAAGCTTTAGCAGCCGCTCTAAAAAAATCATCCTGATAGCGAATTTGTAGACTTCCTTATAAACGGATTCACAAATGTTTTTCATCATGGTATAGAAATCACTCCAGACACCTCCCATATATCCTCTAACCTTCAGTCCGCCCTATCAGAACCTGATACAGTTGACGGACTACTAGCAGAAGAGGTTAAAAACGGATTCATGATAGGTCCCTTCAACAAAACACCATTTTCCATCATGCGCAATAGCCCCATTGGTATCGCAACCCATAAATACTCCAGAAAAAAGAGACTGATAATCGACTTATCTTCTCCCCACAGTACTCATATTCCAAGCATTAACAGCATCATCCCAGCCCCAGACTACTCCATGCAATACGCTACTATCGACCTCCGTCATCGTTATCACATGTAGATAGCTAACACTTTGATAGAAGTTTGTAGTGAAAAGCCCGGTTTTATTTCCGTTTTCATTTCGAAATGTTTCGTGGGCTGTAATTAGGAAAGTAGCAGTTTAAATTAGTTGTCTAGCTATCTATTCCACCGACAGATGCAATGCATAACACTTTACAACGTTTTATTGTGCAATATTTGCTAAATGCACTATTTCACAAAAGAGAATGGTAAACAAAAATTTTTCCCTTCATTTATTAAACTTTGTTAATGTTAATTCCATCATGCAGTAATGTAACAATAACAGTATTATTTTTAACATTTAACTTAACTATCCTGGGTAAGCTGAATATTAATTAAATTTTTTTAAATTACTGTGCGTTTTAATGCTTTAACCCGATTTCGCTATATGCAATACAATATAAACACTCCCCATAAACTTGGCCAAGCAAAGACCCAAAGACACAGTGGCAACAGTTGATAAAATATCACTAGTTTGTTCTGCATTATCCAATTTGGACAAGTCATTAATTCAGTAGAAAAATATATTAGACACTGACAAGTGGTTAGAAAACCTTTATTATGTCATTGATTTAATTTATTGTTATTGATGGTGTACAGCATTAATATTAGTGGCAGATTTAGCACATGAAAAGTTGCACTGTATATGTCAGTTGTATACATATTTTTCTTTGACTTATTTTTGATCTTTAATTATTTTCTAACTACCTACAATTAAACTTTTTTTTAACTCGAACATTTGCTGTCTTGCAATTGATTAAATGTATTTGACAACAAAATTAAATTGACTTTCAAGAGATTATTAAGAAGGCTGTGCATGATCTCAGGTTTATGTGGCTTAAGGCGAACACACTGAACAAAACCATTGATCACAGGATGCCTTTTTAAGCCTACACATTTCAGATGAAACGTTGTCAAAGATGTTTTAGACATTCTTTTACACAAACAGGAAGTCTCTGCGACCAGAAATTGTTTCTTCAGTTTGTGTGTGCAAATTTCTGTGCGAACGTGCTGTGTGTAGAAGAGATCTAGTTCTGGTCTGATCTGAGCCCAGTACTCTTCAGAGAACTCTACCTTCTGAGTGTAGCACTCCTAAAGTATGATGTTTTGAGTTCACACACTGCCATTTGCCCCTGAACTTGTGCATAGTCCTTTTTAAGCTCAAAGTTTTTCCCTAGACAGAAATCTTTGCTTTGGATAGCATCAGGTATGGACATATTTGCATACTTCAAGGGGCATTTTATTTCAAGGGTAGCAGGTGGGCAGCACTTGCAATGGACTGTTCTGTCTGGGCTGGCTCCAAAAAGTGGAAACTTTGGATTTACTACTAACCCAACTTCTTCAACCCTCAAGCTGTCATGACAAGTCATCTGGTTTGTAGTAAAGGCTTCAAGCTAGCTTGACTTGTCTTTCATTAAAGTGACTTGCAGTGATTCGGCCCTGTCTTTACTCAAACCACTGTTCACAAGAGGAATGACCCTGTGTACTCTCTTGGAGGTGCTTACAATTCAGTATATACAGTGGGTACGGAAAGTATTCAGACCCCCTTAAATTTTTCACTCTTTGTTATATTGCAGCCATTTGTTAAATCATTTAAGTTAATTTTTTTTTCCTCATTAATGTAACACACAGCACCCCATATGACAGAAAAACACAGAATTGTTGAAATATTTGCAGATTTATTAAAAAAGAAAAACTGAAATTCACATGGTCCTAAGTATTCAGACCCTTTTCTGTGACACTCATATATTTAACTCAGTGCTGTCCATTTCTTCTGATCATCCATGAGATGGTTCTACACCTTCATTTGAATCCAACTGTGTTTGATTATACTGATTGGACTGATTGGAAAGCCACACACCTGTCTATATAAGACCTTTCAGCTCACAGTGCATGTCAGAGCAAAATGAGGATCATGAGGTCAAAGGAACTGCCTGAAGAGCTCAGAGACCGAATTGTGGCAAGGCACAGATCTGCCACGGTTAAAAAAAAATTCTGCTGCACTTAAGGTACCTAAGAGCACAGTGGCCTCCATAATCCTTAAATGAAGACGTTGGGGACGACCAGAAACCTCCTAGAGCGGCGTCGGCCAAACAGAGCTAGCGGGGGAGAAGAGCCTTGGTGAGAGAGGTAAGAAGAACCCAAAGATCACTGTGGCTGAGCTCCAGAGATGCAGTCGGGAGATGGGGGAAAGTTGTAGAAAGTCAACCATCACTGCAGCCCTACACCAGTCGGGGCTTTATGGCAGAGTAGCCCGACGGAAGCCCCTCCTCAGTGCAAGACACATGAAAGCACGCATGGAGGACTCCAAGATGGTGAGAAATAAGATTATCTGGTTTGATGAGACCAAGATAGAACTTTTTTTGGCCTTAATTCTAAGTGGTATGTGTGTAGAAAACCAGGCACTGCTCATAACCTGTCCAATACAGTCCCAACAGTGAAGGTGGTGGCAGCATCATGCTGTGGGGGGTTTTTCAGCTGCAGGGACAGGACGAATGGTTTCAATCGAGGGAAAGATGAATGCGGCCAAGTACAGGGATATCGTGGACGAAAACCTTCTCCAGAGTGCTCAGGAGCTCTGACTGGGCCGAAGGTTTACCTTCCAAACAGACAATGACCCTAAGCACACAGCTAAAAAAAACGAAGGAGTGGCTTCACAACAACAACTCTGTGACTGTTCTTGAAAAGCCCAGCCAGAGCCCTGACTTAAACCAAATTAAGCATCTCTGGAGAGACCTAAAAATGACTGACCACCAACGTTTACCATCCAACCTGACAGAACTGGAGAGGATCTGCAATGAGGAATGGCAGAGGATCCCCAAATCAGGTGTGAAAAACTTGTTGCATCTTACCCAAAAAGACTCATGACTGTATTAGATCAAAAGGGTGCTTCTACTAATAGTGAGCAAAGGGTCTGAATACTTAGGAGCATGTGATATTTCAGTTTTTTCTTTTTTAATAAATTTGCAAAAATGTAAACAATTCTGTGTTTTTTTGTCAAGCTGTTGCGGGGGTGCGTGTGAATTATCAGGGAAAAAAAATTAATTAAATAGATTTGGAATGCTGCAAATAACAAAGACGTGAAAAATGAAGAGGTTCTGAAACTTTCCGACCCACTGCGATTAACACACCCACAAACACACACACCGACACAACATTACATTCGATTACACCAGTCAAAGTTGGGAAAATATTACTATTTTGAATTGTTTTTGAAAAAAGACAGTAATGTTATCAAGAGTCGCATTGTATTTGATCAAATAGACAGGGGGAGAAAATCATCTATGTATCTTACAATTAAAATAATGTTTTCTATTTGAATATACTTTAAAATAATAATTTATTTCTGTGATGAAAAGTTGAATTTTCATCAGCCAGCTGTGGTGAAGTATATTGTTACAAAAGATTTCTATTTAATA